>VZSE01009562.1:408905-763487 GCA_013398275.1 Promerops cafer
AATAATATACCAAGGGAAATATTTAAAGTCTAAGGAGAGAGTACTCATTTCAGGTGCCAGGAACGAAAGGCAACGATACTGAAAAACTCAAAGAGATTTCCTCTAAAGATTTTGAGGAAAAACTGCACCAAGACAGACACAGAACAAGAAAATGTTACACCACTCCAGATGCCCAATAATGAGATAAAGCACTGCCACGCCAGGCATGCAGCGGGAAGCCTGGAGCTGCCAAGGCCGTGAAGGATGTCTGGGAGCAGAACCGATGCCAGGGTGCGGGGGAGGGTGCCAGCTCACTGGCACAGAGCGCTAGGGCAAAGGCCTGAAAACATGCAAATATTTCATGAAAGCCCCAGCAGGAAGAGAGGTCTGGCTACCGGGTGTAATCCAGGAAAGGAATTGCTCCAGGGAAAGGGCGCAGAGGAGGCAGAGCGATGCTGGTTCCCAGCAGGGATGCGCGGGCCCGGGGCAGCCGGAGCGCCAAAGCCCCCGCAGGGACGCGGTGGGAGGCAGGCGGGCAAGGGGCGGTGGCGACCAGGGGCAGCAGGAACCGGGCGGGCCGGAGGCAGCGAGGCCGGCCCCGGGGAGGGAGGGCGGCAGAGCGGGGCAGCGCGGCCCGGGCGGGGNAGCGGGGCGGCGGCGCGGTCCCGGGGCGGGCGGGAGAGCGGCCGCGACGCGGGGCCCGGGGCCGGGCCGGGCGGTTTTGTTTACGTTTCGACGGACGGGAAGGGAGCCAGGGCTGGCTGTGCCCTTGCCCGGGGGCAGGAGGCGGTGCGGGGCGCTCCTGCCCGGTGACGTTCCGTGCCTGCTCGAGGCTGGGGGTTCGGGAGAGGTGCGAGTGGATAATGGCGGGGACCTCTTTGTTGGTGTGGCAGGAGGGGCAGGAGGCTCGGCGCGGGGCTCCTCCTCCTCCTCCCGGGAGCGGGGGCACCCGGGCAGGCCGGGCTGGCCGCTCCGTCTTCGAGGAAGGAGAGGTATAGGGCGGGGTGGTGGGAATGCAGCCCTCCGTGGGTAACTACCATGACCTTGCTCTTAAAAATGACGCTTAAAACAAAAAATACTTCTGTGGAATAATGTAACTGCTCTAGATACAGGGGCTGGGGGTGACCGGCAGTGTCTTTGATTCTTTTGCCTTTTAATGCTTAAATTTTCAAACGGGCTGAGCTTTCTCTTCGCAGAAGTTCTTTTGCTTTTGATTTCTGGGTCGTTACCTCCAGCTTTCCTTCCAAAGCCTGTTTCTTTATGCCTTTCTGCATGGAGCAGTTCCATCAGTGAAGTTTGACCTGAGCTCCTTTAATAACCTACAAAAACAAATTCCACTTGATTATTTGTTCCACTCCCCAGCTACAATAATGGTTTTGCATGTATGGTGTGGTTTTGAATCTCACTGTTATACAGAACAGGCTTGCTGAAGGCTTTCAGGCAATCGACAAATCCTACATGCTTTGGCCTATCTGATAATACAAACACAAAGGGTGTTACGCTTGTTCGGGGATGGAAAGTATTACTTGCCGTAGGGCATGTGCATGTGGAATTGAGCAAACTTACTCATTGCAGCTGGGTTTTACTTAGAGGTGTGGAGACTTAACCAGTGATGGTGTTGCAGGTCATGTGAGACCTGGTTCTCAGTTCTAGAGGTGCCAACAAATGCAGTTCCAGGGCAGAATAGTGACTGACGTGCTTCAGTATGTCTGTGGGTATATCTGTATTAGATAACTTGGAAATGGTTTAAACTGTAACATGACATGAATCTGGGCCAAACTTATTTAAAGGAGCTGTCAAAGTGATTTCACTGACTTACTTGAGTGTTCATTGTATATAATGAAGGGAAGCTCTTGACTCTTTTAATAGTAGCTAATAAAAATGTTGAATTTCAAATACTCCCCTGCTTTGATCTTGGTCTCTGGGCACAACCGTCTTCCCTTTTTGCCCCACTTGATTCAAAGATGTGTAACACAGGCTAGTTTTTGACAGTAGGATGCATAACATGGGATTCCAGGGCAGGGACCAGATATGTTGCAGGCTGCCTGCAGATCTTGATGGTTTTCAAGGCCAGCTGGTCAAAAGTGTGATAGGAGAGAGAAGTAACTGCTGAACCAAAGCTAATTCAGAGTTGCAGAGGATGTACAAAGTTGTACTCTGAAACAAGGAATTCTAATGTCTTCCACTGCAAAAGTTCCCAAGGTTTTTGGACCACTGGCTTGTATAAGCATTCAGAGTAATCTTGTGGGCTACCGTATACTTCATGGAGACTTCCAAATCAAAAATATTAGTAAGGTGATCTAAGAGGGTTCCAGGTCCTGTAGTTTTTGGACTGTGCATTCCAGGCAGAATTAGAGTTGCCTTCTGTGTGTTTTTGTATTTTTACTTTTAAACCTGCTCTTTAAAGACCAAGGCTTTTGATGGTTTATTAGGTGTGCAGGTGTAACCTTCTTTGCAAATGCTTTAGGTAGAATTGTTATGCAAATATTAAGGAATAAATGTTTCAAGATGGTAACAACTGAATTTATTTTCTGCCTGTTATTTACCTGAAATGGCTATTTACTGTATATGTGTTTTGGTTTCTTTTTCATCCTTCCTCGGCTGCCTAAATTATTTGGATGCTTATTGTTTAAAAGACGCATGCAAAGTACACATTTAGGTCCTCATTTCTGAAGATTGATCCAGCATTCTGGACAAATACAAATGTCCTTCTTAATAGTTTCCTGAAAAGTATGGTGTGCCATTTCTTAACCTTCACTTCCCACCCTCCCAATCCCTCCCCTTGGCAAAAAAAATGCTCTGTATGTATAGAGCTTTACTGTATTTCTTATTTTCAATAACAAATACAATGTTTCACTTTGGAAATTAGACCAATCTTGTTTTGAGCCTGTTTTTTTTAAGGCTAAATGTTTATTGCTGTAAATGCTTCCTTTAAAAAACCCCTTAATCCTTAATTCAAAATCTTCAGAAACAGGCTTCCGTTCATATTATGGAAAGATCTCTTGGCATTTGGAAGCTCTTTAAAAATCCTGTTGAGGCTACTTATGTTGCTTGCCTGCTGTGAAATTCACCACAGTTTTGCCATGGATTCTGAAATACTTTTTTAAGGTATTCTTGTGTGTGAAGAGATAACGATCTTGGTGTACCAAGCTTATAATTAACAGCTACACATTTCTTCTTAACTTTAAATGTTTTTTTCCTTTAAGTTATTAAGGACTAATTCTTGATTCTTTTTCTGTTCAAATTGATTGCCTGTAAGCTTGATACTAAAATTGTTGTTGCCCATACTGTCATTTTTATTGTTGGACAAATGCCGCTTGATATGTGAACAGATGGGGATGCTTATTAATCATTCTTAGCTGAATATTGCAGACTAATGGTAAAATGAGGACTGACAGGAAAATTATACTTCAGCTCAGTGGTCAGTTGTGTTGCAAACAAAGCAAATACTGTACACGAGCTCATTTGTGTGTACACTTAAAATAAACCAAAAGGGCAAACATGGATTTGACTGTGCTACTGGACAGCCTGTTTGCTGTAATTATTGATTTTTGAGTATTAAAGAAAAAAAAGACAAGCACACAACTGACAACCTTTCATTACTTTATTGATGCTATACCAAGCATTTTTTGATTATCTATATTTATATATATATATATGTTAAAAGTGTGCAGGAAAATATCTTGACCCAGTATTTACTCTTCTTACTATGAACTATGGCTAAAGTGTCCCATCATTGTAGTCTGTGTCCATTCAGGCATTTACTTTTCCCCTTACCTGCTGAACAAAAGTTGAAATGTCTCAAGTCTGGTGTTTTGATTCTTGTGAAATAAGAACGATGAACAGTGGGTATCCTATTCACTGGAATCTCAAAAGTCATGGAAATGCCCAGGTTTATAAAATGAAACTGATTCTTCAGCTGTTGGTTGCTGGCAGAAGAGGAGCTGGGGCTCCTGCTGAGCAGGAGTCGGCGCGGTGCCCCTGTAGCCCTGAGGAGTCATCACTGCCCGGGCTGCACGGGGCAGGGCCTGGCCAGCAGGTGCCGGCAAGGAGCCGCTCCCAGCGGAGAGACTCCCCTGCGGAGCTGCTGGGATCACACACTGCACTGCCTGCCCTGTGGGAGAGACCAACGGGGGAACCCAGCCCTGGCTTCCGCACCTGGGTGGGGGCTCGAGTACCTGAGGGTGCACAAAGGACTGGGTTTGCAGGCTGAGGAAGAACATAATTGCTGCATTTAACCAGCTTTAAGCAAGGGGTTATAGAGGTGATGAAGCCACTTGCCCCCCTGAATCAGTCAACGGCTGCAACACATAAAAATTGAAATTTCAGTAGGTCATGAGGGAATTAATGTCACCCCCTCTTATGGATCAAGAGCCCAGAAGGGCCATGGAATCTTCATCCATAGAGACTTTAGAGTCAACAGGGTCCAGAGCAGCCTGAGGGGAATACAGATTTGAAGTTCTGCTTGTTTTGTAGATGATCTACAGAGGTTGCTTCCAAGCCATATTATAATTCTGCTGTTTATAGATTTTAAAACTTCTGTTTTCCAAGTGGCTTGAGGAAGTTGGCAAAACAAAGGCACGGTGATTTAGGTAAACCAGGTTGCTCAGAACTGTGTTAGAAGTCAGGAAGGGAAAAGTAATGAGATGTGATAAGCATCTTAGTTCAAGTCCAGTGGTGACAATACAGATTTTTCTGCCCTGCATGGAACTTTCCAGCTGACTAGGCCAGAAGTGCTTCAAGGCTAGCACAGAGGCCAAAAAAAAAGGCTTATGGTACCTGTCATGCCTGTGATCACTATGATGAACTTAGAAACCCATCTCCAAAGAAACAGCTGGCAGTCAACAAGCTGCTAGCCAGCTGAAGTTAATCCAGGTCTTGCTTTCTGTGTTGGAGGAACAAGCTGGCAGCTGCAGGGCTTTGATCTGCTGGGTGGGTGATGGTTCCTTATGCTTAGCTGGAGTGTGATTATCCCAGCAAGAGGCTTCATGGAGCAAACCAGCTCTGAGTTCCAGCTGGTCACAGTAGCAGTCCATGACTGCAGAGGGGTGGCAGGACTTATGGCAGCTGGAAGAAAGGAAAAGGGCCATGGTAGATCCATAAATCTCTCTTTAATGCTTGTGCTGCCTCGAGAAGATGTCCCGCATCTCATTTGTTTCTATAAGTTCTTACATATTTGTCTATTTAGTAAAACCAAGCAGAGGTCTTAGTGAAAGTGAGGTGAGCAGTACAGACAGTTACAACCCAGAGTAAGTGTTTTGTATCTTAAAAAAGCAGCTGTCCCGGTATGAACCTGTAGTATTTTAATATGTGAATACAGCTGCTCATGTGTGACTTGAGAGAATTGCACAGAAAATCTGGTGTTAGGGATAGCACATCCTTGAGAATCCTACTAGATGTATTCTTTAGTAGCTTTAACACCTAAGATGATATTGGAGTAAGTACCAGTCACAGTGCTTACGTGCATGTAAAAATAGTTTTGCAGATGTAATCCTAATGTAAAGTTTTACTATGGAAACAGTAAAAGTGAATGCCATGGCTGACATGCCAGCCAGCATAAATCTTGGTAAATCCTGGACTTTTCATTGTGTTTTGGATGGTGACAAAAGTCCTGGTCACATTCACAGAAGGAAGAGTGGTAACATGATAACCTAAAAAGGTTTATTATCAAGGTGTGGGCTAGGTTCACTTGTTTCATTCTGTGCCAAGAAATGAATACTCAGGAGACACACAGTAACAGAAAGGTCCTTGTGTGTGGCAGTGGCTCATTTAATGAGCAGAGAAGCCTCCCAGCAGTGAGTGACTTTAATTTGCGCAGTTGCAGTAGTGTAAAACTCATCCTTGTTGAACAATACGGTTTCTTTTGCTGTTTTGTTTTTTTTTAACAAAGCATTACAAGGTTCTTGTGCCACTTAAGTGTCAAGATGGTGGAAGAAAAAAGACAGTTCTGTTTATAATAAGATTATATTGGACATGAAAAGGTTTTGTTAATACCTTCATGGCATTGTGGGAAAATCAGAAGATCTTGATGTGATAAGGGCTACTTTATTCTCCCCATATATTACTTTATTTGAAATTCTTTCAGGTTCTTCAGAAAATTTCTCATCACAACTCTTTGTAGGCATATCCACCAGTGCTAGTGTACAGTGCACAGCAGTGCTTCTGAAGGCTAATATTCTTACTTAAAGAATGGAAATTCTCAAACTCTTCCTATTTTTGGGAACTTCTGTCATATGGTAAGGAATATTTCTTTTTAATTTAGGTCAGCTGGCCTAGTTGTGTGCCCTCCCAGAATCTTGGCCACCCCCAGCCCCTTGATGGGGGAATGTTGGATGCTGGTGCTGATGCTGCCAGCTCTGCTCAGTAATAGCCAAAACTCTGGTGTGTTATCAACCCCTTTGCAGCTCCCAGTGCAAAGCCCAGCACTGTGAGGGCTGCTGTGGGAAAATGAGCTCCAGCTCAGCCAGGCCCAGTACAGGCTGTTAGCACAGAGGTGTTCCCATCATTGCTGATTGCCCAGCCTTGGCCAGCGGCGTGTTCATCTGGGTGCTGGCTGCCATTGGCTCTGCTGGACATGGAGGAAGCTTCTGGCATCTTCTCACAGAAGCCACCCCCTGTAGTCCCCCTGCTACCAAGACCTGGCCATGCAAACCCATACACCGGGGCAGAGTATTAGGCACTACTGAACTCTAAGAGAAATGGGACAACAGAACAGACTATTGCTATTAGTAATTACTGGTGTAATTTCCTACAAATTACCCAGAAAGTAGTTGCTTTATTTTGAAATGTGCTGCCTTCCTTCCCACCCCACTTCCAAGAAATCATTGGGCAAAGTATTGTATTGTAAGAGGTATCTCTGAAGGAATTCTTAGTGCTGAAGTTGTCATGTGTTGGAGTTTTTTGTTCCAGTCTAAAGCTCTTATTATAGAGGTATTATATGCCAAATACTTAAACAGGATTTCATAGCACATTAATCTGCTTGTATTTCACAGATAAATGCATGAATTAATGAAAGTAGCACATTCATAATTGGATTCTGAATTTTCGTAGCTGGGATTAAAAGTTGAACTTACGTAGTTTTAAAACATTCTGAAAATTTTTTTCCCAGCTGTTACCCAAATCCTTCCTTCCTCTAATGTTCTATAGCTATTGTCCTCTTGATCACTGATATGTAATTACTATTTTAGGTCACTTGCTGTCTTTTGTTTACTGTTGTCCTTTAAAACAATTAAAGAACCATTTAATTTGGGTTTCTTGCTGAAACATTTAGCTTTTATATGTTTTTTTTCCCCCTGCAAGAAGAGGTTAAAGAACAAGCATTTCCTCGTACCCCGAGAGTGATCCTGGAGTGGGATTTTGCTTCTAAACTTGTGCAGATCTCATGGAAGCACTCTGAGTTACATTCACTGGTTTATTTTGCTGATGCAAAATACGATGGTTTGCCTCTTTGTTGCTTTGCTAGTGGTCATTGGACGTGCAGAGAGCTACGATATGCAGGCAGGCCTTTGTGGAATAGTGGGAATTAACTACTCCTTAGGTAGTCAGCTGAAACGGTGTTCTGCCCAGATTAGTAATTTATTCTTTTCTTGTCAATTTCAAGTTATATATGGTTAAGCTTTTTCAAGTACCTGAGTAAGTTTACTGGGCCATGACACATGATTCTGACAAAAGGGAGCTACATAAAGCAATATGGAATGGCATTCCCTAGAATGCAGTAGTTTCAGTTATGGTTTAGGCATGATTATGATTAAACGTGTTTTCTGAGTCCAGCAGCAGGCACTCAGATTGCACTTCTGACAGTTAAATTGGATGCTTAAAATAGAATGATTTGTTGTACTGTTGCTTTACTGAATTTTCACTGATTTCAGATTTTTAAGAGCATTATTTAAAAAAAAAACCCAAGCAAATTAAATTGACAAGTGGTGCACTACAATAAACCTGAATATTTTAAGCTTTTTAAAGAAGTGTACCTTGATTTTCTCCCCATTTACCATTATTTTCTATACTCTTTCATTTGCAAAAGGATTAAGGAATTGGAAAATCCTTGTCTTATCCTACTATTTCTGAAAAGGAGAGTTTTCCTAAGAACAGTCTTTTAATCTGTTGTCATAACAGCTTCTTTGCCAAAATGTAGAGTTACACAAGTTTTTCTTTTGTTGAAGCTATTATGGTTTATGATTTCTGTGACAAAACTGACCTAGAAGACACAATGGGTTACTTCATATATTGTGATAATAGGATTCTTCGTGGAACCAGTCTGTAGTGGAGCTTCATATGACATTACACTGAAGAAGCTGTAGAGGTGCTCTCCTATCAAATGTTTGCAGAGTGATATTTTTTTCTGTAGACATAGCACTACTCATTCTGATAATACTTGTTCTAGAAAAATGCTACCTAATAAATTTCTTCATGGTTAATTAAAGTCACAGTTCAGGAGTCCGTAAAAAAATTCAAGGGGAGAGGTAGGATGAGAATCTTCATAGTTAGAAATGCCAGTTTACAGGCTGTTTGGTATTGCATGCTGCAGCCTGTCTGCCTTATTTACAGCCTCCTGGCATTTGAATCTAAAACCTGTTCTAAAGGGAGTGGAAGATACTTTTCTAAAAGAATCTCTGCTGATGTTTAATGACTTAATTTAACAAGAATATGTAAGAATAGAGAAACTCTGCAGTGTATTCCATTACAAATGCATCATTTCACTGTACAATCTTCTGTGTTAAGCTTTACGTGACATACAGCCTTACCACAAAATACAGCCCCCTGGAAAACGTGTAATACAGAATACCATATTGCAGTGGAGTGGCACTGTACTAAACTAGATTAGAAGTGGCCTGTAACTTGGTCAAAATTAGTTAAGTGCTATTGGCCACAGGTGAGGGTTTTCCAGAGAGGGTGTGCTGGTATTCCAGGGCAGCTGTGTTGTAGGAGCTGACTGTGAGAAATGCTGGGAAGTTGTATGTGTTGCTGTCTTACTTGCTGCTGATTTGGATTACCAGGACTGTGTCTATCACCGAAATCAACCTGAAAGCCTCAGATAACGTTTGGGTAAATCTTAAGCTTTGTAACTCTCAGTACAGCTTTCAGGAGGCTTAAGTGTTTATGTTGGTGTCTTTCTCTAGAGATAGCTTCGTGTTTAGATTATGAACCTTTAAAGATACTATATTTCAGAAACCTGGAAATCTGGATAGCACCTGGTGTGTAGTAATCACAGATGATGAAGAAATGTGAGGTTTCATTTCTGTGTCACAAACTGGCAGACTCTTCCGCTTGCTTAGATGCGAGGGAGATGGTTAAAGGAATGGTAGATAAGCAAGCACCAATTTTCACCTTTTCACGGGGGTCCTAGCATGCATTCACTTTTGCATCTTTTTTTCCTTGCTTTCAGGCTACTGGAAGTCACTGTATTTTGACTTTTCACTTTTCTGTTCTCTGAATCTTAATCTTAAGTTCTTCCCATGTGATGAAGTTAGAGCTGCTGGTGGCTGTAATGTGTGTTTTACCTAATTGGCAGGCAGGCCCTAAACCAAAAGTCTGGATAATTTCTTCTATGACCAGCTACATTACTTCTATGACCAGCTGCTTTAGCCACAGTTGTAAAAGAGAGAGTAAACCAAGTAGCTCAAAGTGCCAGAAGTGAATCAGTTACCTGACTGGTTTAGGTAGTATGTGTGTGTGTGTGTGTAAGATAAATAGAAATGTACAGCCCATGTTGCTTTTTTTTCTGTGGTTTATGGCAGTCTCTTTAATTGTCCTGTGCCGTTAACAAACCAATGTCTTAACTCTTCATGAATGACTATTACATGCATTTTTTTAGTATTTTTTGTCGTAAAAAGGCTGTAATTTATAGACTAATGGCATTATGGGACAATGTCTTAGAATGTAGAGAAATGTAGATGCAAAAGGAAGAAGGTGGATTAAGTGAAATCCTCTCAATAGGAAGTTTTCTGATAAAAACCAAAAAATGTCTGTTTTGAAAAGAGAATCACTGCAAAACTTACATTGTTTTTAAGTAACTTACTGTGGGTGCATTTGCTACTTGGTTCTTCATTATCCTTCTTGTGCAAGGTGTGTGATGTGTTTTATCTGACTGTAAAGAATTCAGTTCTCAGATGAAATGAATTTGATATTAAATAAAGCTAATGTTTTAGTGGTACCAGAAATTATTGTATTATTTTGGATGTTTTGCAAGAGATGTTTTACAAAATGAGAATTTCCTTTAGAAATGAGTGGTAATATTGATTTTTATATAGAGGGTACTCAGAAGCTGTGAATGCAGGTTCAGCAGTTCAGCTGACCCTTGTTCCGCAGGCAGGATGAGAAAATACTGGTATGTTGTACTTGGTTTGCATAAATGCTTGCTTTGAGCTTCTGAGGGAAATGTGAAGTGGAGGTGCTGACTCTGCCTGTGCTCCACAGGGAGCAGTGTGTGAAATCGGCGGTGGGGCTTTGGTGGTTCTGTCCATTCCAGCTGCCGCAGCAGTGCTGGGAAATGGCTCACCTGGAGCAGTCTTTAACAACAGGAGTTCTTTCTTGTGGCTTTCTGCATGTTTGCATGTGATTTTACACTACCTGTTTATAGACAGTATCAGTATTCTGCTAGTTAACAGTCTTAATTTTATTGCTGCCAGTCGGAGATCTTTCCTTGCAGTTAAACAGCCTCTGAATCATTAGTTACTTCTGACAGTGTGTCAGACTGTTCCAAGGTACTTGAGACATGGAAGCGGAAAAGCTCACGTTCTAGTTGCTTAATAGAAAAATCCCTGGCTCCAACTTCGGGTCTCCCTAATTTGAGGTTCAGCTGTTAATATTTTGGCACTGGTGACTGCACCTGTGAGTGATTGCTATTTCAGGCTGATTAGTATTTGAATGTAATTTGATGCAGGGAGTTCCAGCACTGGTGCAAAAAACATGATGTTGAAAATTAGCTGTTTGAGCTCTTTCCTGATTGTGAGTTTTGGAACTAGTTGGGGTGAGGATCCCAAAATAGCACAATCTCAAGTGGAAACATTTACTTTTGATTAGATGCTATAGTATTGATCAGATCAGTCTGACAGGGGAAGCACTAGAGAACATGCCAACTTCAAGTTCCTATCTGTATGACTAAGTCTGCAGATATAATCCCTGGGACATCCCTGCTTCAGTGACACTGCAGAACATGTCTGTCCTCAGTGTCAGTGAAATTGGCTTTTTCAAGAGAGGGCAAGTAACAGCATGAAAAGGGAAAACTCAAGGGGCTGCATTTGCCAGCAGCTGCTACTGGAAGCTCTGCTTGGGAAATAAGTATGTTCCTCTTTCCTGGAGAAGTTCTTGCCATGCTGCCAGTGATAATTCCCCTCTCCTGTCCCTCCCTTCAAAGCAAACAAGGAAGCTCCCAGTGTTAGTGGTGGTTGGAGATCAGGCTATTTACCAGTGCTACCCAGGTGCCATAGCTGCTGGCACAGCTCCTTCGTGGGCTGACTGAAGTGACTGAAAGAAGCAGCAGGTCAGTTTAATTAAGATGAAAAACAAAACATGCATTTTTTTGCATGGATAAAAAAGGATAGCTCCTTTTTTGCATGTATGTGTATTTGCTTTTAATGACTCCTAGTCTGTCTGAGCTGGAAGCTGGCTTTCAGTAGACATGAAATTTTATGGATTCGTTTTGCCCCCTTCCATTGCAGCTTATAAAGTACATAAATATTAGGGTGGGGAAGATTTAAAATGTAGGAAGCTCGCTAAGTGTAATTTAGATTAAAAAAAAAAAAGTTGCTGGTTGTCTTTTCTATGAAGTAGTTTTCTCCTTTCCTGCCCCTCAAATTCTACAACAGTATAAAAGGTAGAAGTTCACCTGCTTTTGTAAGAGGAAAAAATAGCGGGCTGAGCATGGAATCTGTTGAAGAATTTTTGATAAATTGAGTAGCATTTATCAGTAGCTCTGGTGTTTCCCTAGAACATCCTCAGTTCATCCCCAGGGCACTTGGGTTCTAATCTCCTGCATCATCCTCATTGTGTTTTACAGATGGGGCTAAAAACCACCCAGATGTTCCTCTACTAATTCAGGCTCTGCTTTGTTGTTATTTTTGTCTTCATGTTCTCCTTGGTAAATTTTAAATATTTATTTCTGTTTTGATTCAGGATCTGGAAAAACTCCTCAGTCACTATTAATCAGGGTGAAAACTCTTAGGACCTTGTGGCTCTTGAGGCCCTTTATGGTTTTTATGTACTTATATCTGTAGCTGAGCATTGCAAGAAAGCTCCCTCTATGTAAGGTAGGTAATAAGATTACTTGTCTGTTTCAAACAGAACTGGTATCTGGGGAAGGACATCAGTTGTGAAGATTAAAATCAGATTGTGAGACACTGTGAACTTGGGCTGTTTAAATGGTAGGCACCTCCTTGTTATTAAAGGACCTCCAGGTGACTTTTGGAATGCATAATTAAGTTCAGTCTATTGCAATTGCCTTCAAATAGATGATCTTTTATGGAAACTGTAATAAGGTGACTACTGGCCAAGAAAAGAGTGCTGGAGTGGAGAAGGGGATGGTTTATTCCTCTCTATGTCCTCCCCTTCTAGAAGACTCCTCAAATTACAGTAACTGTCTTAATAAGGTGAGATGGCAGATACATATGAAGAAAAATATATCTAGTTTGAGATGATTAGAAAAAGTCATCATGTGATCCAGCTGGAGCATGCTGTTAGTGACTATGGGAACCTGTAAACTGCAACATTAAATTATGGCAAAGGTTGCATTCATGGTAAAGGATTTTGTTCCTTGTTTATTAATTGAGGACTCTATGTAGTTGTTACCTGTTAAATTGTACTGAGGACAGAGTTAGATTAACAAAGAGGGCTCTAAATCTTTGCAAGAGATTTATCAATCTGGCAACAATGTTTGCCAAACCAGTGAAGTAATTCCTTGATTTAAACAGCCCATATACATTTTCTTAAGCTTCATTTGCTATTTTGTAGGCAGGAATATTTTGCTTTATAGCCAAATTTATTTTTCTATACCAAACCTGTCATCTTTTCTGAAATTACCATCTTTAGTGGAGAAAGCCATCTGTTTATTGTTAAATACTTACTCATCAGGTTCTGGGAAATCAAGTAATTAGCTTTGAATTCTCCATATAAAAATGGTTATGAGAAAATGTAACAGTCCTAAAGTTTAAAAAAAATTAAATGTGCCTTAAATTTCTTGTCTTTGAGCAAACTGGAGTGACACTATCCTTTTCTGTTTGAACTTGAAAGCAGTAGGCAGATCATAACATAGAAATCTATGTGTGCCCTTGTTGTGTTTATGCAGGTTTCCCCAGCCTCAGTACTTTTCTTGGTGAGCACTGAGATCTAGTGTTCACCGTTGCTTTACTGAATCTGTAACTAGTGAAGTTTAACTTCTTGGTGGACAAAAGATACCTTAAAATGTACTTATTTTAATAAATGTATCTGCGCTGTGCTTCAGACCTGAGCTATACAACAATGACTCCAGTATATTTGTGGTTTTATTTAATAGTTGCAAGTAGGAAATAGCTCCTACAATAGATGAGAGTTGTAGACTTTCAACTGGTGCTGTGCCACTTGTCCTGTGAGTGGTGTGAGCAGGGCAGAGTTGTGTGTAGTGCAGGTGTGCAGTAGCTGAGGGGAGAGGCACTGCCATGGCCAGTGCACAGCAGCCGGCGGCCTCATTAAACACACGCCAGCATTAGGGGTAGCTCAGGCTGCTGTGTGGAGGTTGCTCAGCTTAAAACCATCTGATCTGTGAAAGCATAATTTGAAAGCCATGCAAATCCTAAAGTCATCAGTGAGAATATTCCATTTTAGAATAAGCTTCAGGTTTTTAGGCATCTTTGCCATTTGTAACAGTTTAGTAATATCTTGCTGCAGTTTTCACCCAGCTAATGTTAACTCCTTTTTCCAAATGCTCCATCTGCATTAATATTTAACAGAGCTGGAAGTATTGCAAAATACAACATTCAGTTTTGAGGGCAGCATGGACAAACAAAACATTAAAACCATAATTACTTCTGAGACTGAATGAGCTATGAAGTTACCTTTAGAAACAATTCTTTTGTTTTCTGAATTTGAGCCTTTGAAGAAAGCATATGTGAAAACTAGGCTGTGTTTGCACTGTCCATTTAGCAGGTGTCTAGAAACCTTTAAACATGGCAGCTGAAAATTAGACAAGCATTCAAAAACACATGATGCATACAAATCAGCTATGTGTCAACTGTATTTTCACAAAGAAATTAAATAAAATTCATTAATGCAAGAGCTTTATATACACTGTCCATTTGTTTAGCATTCAGTAGCAAATTAGCGTGTACTTGAAGGACTGTTGGATTTTTCTAGGTCCACAGTCCTACAGAACATTCATTTTCATAGTGTTAGATGCCTTCTAAATGGAGATATTGAATCATCATTGATAGGTAGCTTAGGTTGTTATATTATGTTGATTATATTACTATTTAATGTGTTAATATATGTAATTGTTTTATTTTGAAATTTCCTTCTTCTATTTCTGCATCTCTTTGACTGTCATGATCTTCATTTTTTTGTCAGTCCTACTTCTGAGCAGCTCCTGTAGTAATCTTTCAGTGTAGAACAGTTTTGCCAGCACATCAGAGTAGGCAGATCGCTGTTAGGTGGTGTTTTTGTTGTACCTCAGACGTGTCTTGCCCCAAAGACTGTTTGCTGGCTTAGCATCCAAAGTTGCTTCCAAGACTTAGCCCACTTGATGCTTGCTTGTTCAGGAGAGGATTGCTTTAGAAATCACGATCGTGAAAACCAAGTCTGGTTTAATGCAAAACTTGTAGTTAATGATGGTTGTTCCCATCTCTGGTTTTTCTCATTTCTTGTTTTATTGTATTTCAGGGTACTGGGGTATGAAAATACCTTCTCAGCTGTACTTCTTCACTGCAGTAGAAATAAGCTGAGTATGTATAATTTCTTACCTAAAAGGATAGTCTTAGAGTAAGGGATTCTGCGTTATAGCATAGGATGAATCCTGGATTTTCATGTTGTGTTGTCTAATGAAGGTATAAACCAGCACTTTAGAGCAGTCTTAGAGACTGAGCTGTACAGGGCAAATGTTTCTCCACCCTTTAAGTTGGCAGTATTCTGGCCCATTCTATTTCCATGTCCCTAGTGGGAAAATTATCGCTGGGGTTCCATTTTTTTGTCTGAACAGAAGAGACGCCTTTCAAATGTATGGTTTTTGTCAGTTTTTAGTGCAACCTTTGAAGCTTTCCTGTTCATTGTCAGTATATCTAGTGATGGGAAAGTGCAGAAGAGGTTGCAAAATATTTTGTGCTCTTATTTAAAGTGAGAGAGTCTTTCTTTCACAAGACCTGTTCCATTTCTGTTCCTCTGTATGCCTGGAATGCTTGCATTCAGGTCACTGCCTAGGCGAAGTAACCTTGTGCATAATTATGCATTGTTTTCAAAGTGATCTCCGATTTCAAAAGTGCTGTCTTGGTCTGTATTTGATGTGAAGGGTAGCAGGTGTCATAGCCAAGAAAATACTGTTTCATGGTGGGGCTGTGCAGAAGGTAAATACCCAGATGTCTTGGGGAAAGCACATGGTTTTCCAGTTAATTTTTAATTGTGGATACGTAACTTGCTGTGCTTGATCAGGGGCCCATGAGCTGAGCAAGTTTTCAATTGCCTGCTGTTTCAGCTAAACTTCTCGGAGTCCTAGTGCAGATAAGCCTGGACTGATTTTTGAAAGTAAAATTTGAGATTGCCCAAGTGCAGCCAGAATGACAGGGAGAGGACAGACCTGGTAGCCATCTGTCCCACAAGCTGCACAGCTGTGAACCTCGATGGAGCCACGCTGGTGCCAGCTCTGGTCCAAACTCGTTACGTTCATTGCACTTCGGAGTGTGGTCTTCAGAGTTAAAGCTCTCTTACTCTGGGGGCCCCTTGAGAGCACTGACTGGTGGTACTGTACGTGTAAAAAGCATTAAATGAAACAGGGTCTGGAATGAGTATCAAGCCACCTCTCTCTGCCTTCTAAAGAAATCAATTTATACACTCTGCAAAGACAAGTTTACCAAATATATTTGTTTTTTTATATAATCTTCCACTGCAAGTTTTTGTGTTTTGTTCTTTTTTTTTTTAATAATCTGGCCATTTCTAAGGTTTTTAACGCACCTGCAATGGGGCTTTTAAATTGAAAGCTGTATGAGCAAAGAATTAGCTCCTCCTTTTCCCATGGTACCTTTCTATCCCAAACCCATCTGTTTCTCCAATATATTTTGGCTGTACTGGAAAAACATTTTAACATACACTGTCCATACATCGCCTTGTATCGTGATTAATAAATTGAATGTTTTGTGTCTTAGAGACAAAATTTAGTGTTGAAATACAGCATTATACTGTCTTTCAGATAACTTGAAGTCAGCAAGTTTATGAAGAACAGTCTTGTTGAGACATGCTAAAGGTACATGCCTTTCTTTAAGCAGAAACAAATGGCAAATGTGTGCATATTTGGGTATGAACAATGCTATACATGGTTTCTTTACTGTTTTAAATATGCTTATTTTAAAGCTGGATGAAGACTGTTGGTCAAACTTCATTCTCAGTATTGTTCACTTGTGCAGGAGGAGGTGTCAGTGAAACAATTTATAAATGCTGATACTTTTTAAGGTTAGCCATGATACTTTCGTAGAAAAATGCTTCTTGCATTTTCATGGAGCTGTATGTTCCATGCATCCATGATTGTTTTTACAACTGTATCAGGCTGTACAGAACTCAGGAGTGGAAGCTGTTGACCATCTGAAGTCTCCTCAAGAATTGTTGAACTGTAGCTGCTCTTAGTGAATTCAGAATAAAACTTACACCCAGCCTGGCAGATCGCCTAGGGGATTTCACTCGGGATATAGCGTTACTTTCAATTCCTACTTTTTTTGTTGTGCTTGCTTGGGTAAATAGTACTTACGTCAATGTGAAGAAGTTGTAACCACACAGGAATACCTTAGAATTCAGTTTTGAAATATCCTTATCTTGACTGACTGACTGCGGGCTGCCAGTAAAAGGTTGCCATGTAGTGTAATTTGCTTAGTCACAGTATTTTCAAGGAAAGGGACAATAGTTGATGTGTGAGAGGAAATTGAAGTTTTCTGTGGGATTCTTTCCGTGCTGACAGTTGACAGCATTCCAGCAAGTTGACAGTTAATGGGACAAATGAGTTATTACTTTCCTCATTAATAATAGAAATCTAGAGTCTCCATCCTCCCTCTCTTTCCATATGTGCTTCTGCAAAATTGCTAGAAAATGGAACACAATGTCAAATTTCAGTCAGGCAAATTTATCTGATATAGCTTAATCATGTTTTAATGAAGGACACGGAATGCATACATTGTGTTAGAATCTTAAAAGCCTGACAATTTCTGAATTTAGACTTGCTTTAATATTTAAAGATAGGATTTTCAGTGTTGTGGATCTTTGAAGCTAGGCTTCCTAAGACTAGTCACCAGTAAATTAACAGATAGGGGGGAAAAAAAGTATTTGTCTACCTTCTGTGAGCTGGGCAGGACCAGGCATTTGAGGGGATGCTTCTGTTGAGGTGAAGAAAGGGAGATTACAACGGGTTCTGAGCTGAGTTGGGAGCAAAGCACTGAATGGAAGTAAGCTTGGTTATAAAATGAGAGGCTGACACTGTCTGTGGTTGATGGACAAAACTGCGTAGAACTTAAGAGACATTGAGGCAAAGGGTGCAGAGGAGATGGATGTTAGGGCTGGTTCAGTCTGAGGAAGCTGTAATTAATGGCCAGATGAAATGTCAGAGGGTTGGAGGCCGGGGTAAGGCATATGTAATTTCTAAGACCTCTTTGCTGATATGAGTGCATTACATCCAAGTGGCTTATTTGCATCTCACACTCACCACACAAAATGTGCAAGAAGAAATGGCTGTTCTGAGAATTGACTCCATGTCTTCTGAAGCACTGAGTAAATCTGTTTTATACTAGGAGAGCATGCATGTAAAGTGGAGAGACTGTACCTCTTGCTGTCACAGTACAGACTGATAATTTTTGATGAATGCCATATAGGGCTGCAGAAAAAGGAATGATAATTTAACAGCAAGTGGAGACACTCCTTCCTCACTTTGGGATACCTCTCCCTCCTTCCTCATATTATTTGTAAAAATAAACAGTAAGTTCTTTTATATGCTGCTGTATACTAAAATACTGTTATGAATTATAAAATGGTTAGTAAATACAAGTTTCCTTGTAGATATTGGCAAGCATATTTTACAGTTTTGAATGTGTAGCAAATTACGAGGCTTCAAGGCAATAAAATTTGCTTGGTTATAATACTATGTATGGTATATATGTAAAATCTGTTACTATAAAGGAATTATTTTATCAGAGAACACTGTCTCTCAAGACCCTTTTCTTAAACTAAACTTGCTTTGTTTCACTCTTTGATTCTATGAAGTTTACCAAAATGAAAGAAAATGCAATTAAACACTTGGCTTTGGCTGTTCAAAATACTGACTTTTAATGGAAAGGTGTCAACATTCACCTGGAAACCTTGGAAGGAGGGGAGCAGTCCTTCCTGCAATTGTTTCTGAGGAATTATCCAAAGTGAAGTATTAAGCTTTAATTATCTTGATGCTGATACCAAACTACAGAGCTCTGTCTGCGAAGCTGTTCCAGCTAATCCTGCATTGTTCAATGTCACTAGATCTTAATGCAGTTTTACTGGATAAACTCAAGGTACTGGGTTTTTTCTCAGCTGATGATGAACAAATGTAAGATTACATTAGTTAGTGTCTTTGTTCTTTGTTTTCTGATTTTCAAAAATGTCTTTGGCTGATTTCATACTGTCCACAACAAATTTTTTCTAATTTACAGGGGGTTTTATCATTATATGTTGTTGGGCATTTTTAGTCCAAAACCATGTGCAAATACATCTGTGAACAGATTGTTGAGGAAGTGGCAGAATCCAACGACGTAATGGTAAGATGGATAGGGAAGAAAGAGCTGGGGTTGGTGTCATGTACTGCTAAGAAATTAGGCTTTTGGTCTCCCTCCAGTAAGCTGACCTGCCCCCTACCAGTACGGTCTGGATACAGATTTTTCCTTGTATTGCCCAATTATGCCTCCCCTGTCAACTGGGGAAGGAAGCCTTTAATGAAACTGCCAAAACACTGAGAGAAGCTGCTTTGGTATTTAGTTAACTCTTTATAACAGAGGTTTGGTTTTTTGACAGCATTTTGGAAAAGGAGTCTTTAAATTGACATTTCTTTTCAGATAAATGCCAATTAAGGTCGTGCATTTTTAATGAGTAATATATCAAATAGTTTAAAAAGTCTCCTTTAACGAATGTCAGTGTTTTGATTGTACCTCTAGCTGTGAAATTAATGCAGGTTAGCTAGTTAAAAGTGGAATACATAGATTCTTAAAAGAATACTACTTGTGTATATTTATTATTTGTGGAGGCAATGATTGCACTGTCTGTGTTCTCAAAGCTTGCATAAAATTTAACAAACATATAGTGTTGTGGCAGATGAAAGGCAAGAATCTCTTTGGGACTGTTGACCAATATGGGAAAATGTTCCTTAAGTTAGTAACAATGGAAAACAGCATACTGTCATTCTTGAAGGAACAAAGACAATTCTTCTAGTCAAATACTTGCACTACTAGGCATCTCTTATAGCAACACTCAAAACCTGTGTAAAGACAAAGTTAAAAGTGCACAGTTAGCATCAAAGACATGAGAAATATTACTGTAAAAGCCATGATGCAGTTTTATTTTTTCTTCTGTGGACATCTGCACTGAGGTATTGCATTTCTTTTTTTAATATGAGAGGACTTTGGTGGAATATGCATCCTTTTTTCTTACTTTTGTTCTCTCTGTGATTATTACTTTTCCTCATGAAAGATGTCTGACAAGGCCAGTTTTCCTTTTCTGGCTTAGACTGACTGTATGTGTTTCCATATCAGTGTCAGGTATTCCTGGTGGTTGTGACCAAGAGTATTTTAATGATTTCAATATTTGGAAGACTTGTTCATGTTCTGTCACTCTTTTATTTATGGAATTATGCAACAGTTCAGGTTGAATGGGGCCTCTGGAGAGTGTCTGGCCCAAGCCCTGCTACCTTGCTGCATGAGTGCATATGAAGGGGTGGTAGGACTCTTGGAGCTCTCTGGATGATGTGGAGCTTCCTGCCTTTTGATCTTCTATCACTTCCATCTAAGATTTTTGCTTCCATCTGTTGAGTTTCGATTTTCTATTCTTTTTGGCCTTTTAGACTCTTACCTTTGGAACATTCCTAAGTATACAGCATTTCAAACATCTGCCATCTTCTTCTTGCAGACATTAAAAATAACTTACATGTGCACTTGGGACTTATTTGGGAAGTGTCTTGTGTGTCTTAAAAGGAGTTTTGCCTTATCTCAGGTTACATATAGTTGTAAAATCTTAGTGTTTCAAATTCTATGTCTTCATAGGCCAGAAGCAAAATTTGGATGAAGTGAACTAACCAAGTCGCCGTCATGAGCAGGAGCAAGCGTGACAACAATTTCTACAGTGTTGAAATTGGAGACTCAACTTTCACCGTATTGAAACGGTATCAGAATTTGAAACCAATAGGATCAGGAGCACAAGGGATAGTATGGTAAGGTTTCTTTAAAATTTAAAGGTACCTTTAGGTTTCCTTGACATAGTGTTTTGAGGTGTTGTATGTTACAGAGCAGAAGTGTGGAGAATTACCTTTTACAGGCAAAACAGCAATGGTAACTGATGGCCATTTTTCCTCAGCAAGGGCTTGCTGTTGCTTTTTGACCTGTTCAGCTTTAGAATTGATGCCCTTCTGTGCAAATTCAGCCAGTTGTGCTGAGTCCTGTACATTAATAGGGGAAAAAGAAACTGGGTAAAGAAACTAATCTTAAACCACGCTGCTTGCAGCGAAACAAAAGCCAGAAATACTCTATATAATATTTACTGCTTGTAAATGTTTGCACTTCTTGAAATGGTTTGTTAGGAGTCCATTTCCCTTGGTTTCATAATCTGAGTAGTCCTTGATACCAGTGAGTGAGCATTTGGGATGCTGGCTGTCATATGTAAGTGCCTGATGCGGTTTGGGAAAGTATGACTTGACAGTGTCATTCTTTGAATAAGAGCTCTGCTGTGTGGACTGAAAAGTATCCAGTTAATTTAAGTTGTTGACAGCTAGCTGCTTGTAGGCACTGTTTCCTGTGCAGTGGCATTGCCTCAAAGAGAAATGTTGGTTTAACCTTCCTGGAAGCTTTTTTGAATGTTTGAGAAGAATGCAGATTTTTCAATTTATTGTAACTCTTAAGATGTTAACCAGGCACATAAAAATACAAAAACAAGAAGGAAGATAAAGTTAGGGGAAAGCATACTCTCAATTCTGTCACCTCTTTACTACCTTGATCTTGTCTTGATCAGTGTAAAGAGAGTATGTGGTGTAGGTGGGTTTTTAATTAATGTTTGTGTTTTAGCAGGATTAATAAAACAGTGTAATAAGTGCAAATGGAAACTTGAAGAAAGAACTCTAGAAAGAGTTGTTTTTGAAGTGGTAACTTCTGGCATTAAGATTACTGGTATTAACTAGCAGCAACAAAAAAACTGATCTGAGTTTTGTTTGCATGTGTGTTAATAGACTGAGGATGTACACAGTTTTTTGGCTAGTTTGTTTAGTTGATATAGAAATGCCAAAAGAAGCTTTAGATGTTATTACTGTCCTTGTGATGACCAGTCATATGTTTCTACAGCCTGTTGCCCAAATTTATTGCCCTTCCTAGAGCTGAGATCCCAAAACTGACCATCTTACTCTAGGGCCATTCTGTAATTGCTGCTAGTGGTAATTGAAACCTTTTTAGTTAAATCACAGCTTACCCTGATGAGGACTGTGGTTAAATCTTGCCCATGTATCTCCATACAGTGCAATTCTTTGCATTGGAGTTTTTGTTGTCAGTGGTGATGGTTTGTATTTTTATATATATGGGGTTTTTGTTTTTTTTGTTGTAATTGATCCACCTTGATTTGGAGGAATGTTAAGTAGATGGCCTGATACTGAAACAGACTCTAGGCTGCTATGTACACGGAATGCAGAAGTTTAAGTACTAGAACAGGAGTCCCCACGTTGGCAGCCTTTCCTAAAATAATCCTTATCTTTGGGGCAGGTGGGGGAATTCCAGGTGGGGGAATTGTGGAAAATGTACATCAGAGAAAGTTACCAGTACATGTTGTTCCCATTTTATTTTCTTTAGTAATGTCTAGAGTTTTTGTTGATGATAAATTACAAATCATTCAAGCCTACATACTACATAGACAATCCACTTCTTAAAAGTAGTGAGTTGGATTTAATAGACACTACTCTTTACTGGTAGATATTCTTCATTAGATTTGAGTACCATTCTTGAGAAGAGACAAGAAAATATTTTCCTTGCTGAGACTTTTTTAGTAACTGATAAATATTTCCTGAGTCTGCATGGCAGTCAGCTGTTGTATTAGCTCTTACAGGAGAAACAAGCCATGCCTTCCTGTCATGGAAATGTGATATGTAAGGGAGTTGTCTCCAATAACAGTCTTCATCAGTTAAACAGCCTGTGTCACTGAATCGTATGACAGTCTTGGCATTATTCTGCAAACAAAATGTTATTTTTTTTTTTCACCAAGTTAAAAACCAGTGACATCTAGAGGTTAAAGCTTTCTTAACATTTTTTTTGGTCTTGACTTTGATGCTGTCATTGTCATCAGGATATTAAGCAACTACATAAGTGAAAGCATGGGACCTTTGTATAACCTACTTTTCCTGCCTTCTCCCTTTAATGTGAAGATTTTATGTAAAATTGATGTGCTTTTTATGTTTGAAGTGTTTTGGGTCTTTTTTAGATGGTATGTTCTTCAGTGCCAGTGAATGATAAGAACTCAGTATCTTTGGAAGCAGAAATACTGCATTATGTTGTAGAGATTGTCATGTGTTAATGCTCTGAAGCTGGGAAATATTTTTAAATTTTGTATCACTCAGCATGCAAGAGCACTTCACTATTATCACATTCCTAAAGCTGGATAACACTGAAAATTTGGGGTTTCTGCAGACGTGATACAAATTAAGTGAAAATGTTTGCAACTGCAGCAGCCCAAAGGACCTTGACGCTAGAGATGTAACAATGTTATTTTTAATTACAGTGCAGCTTATGATGCCATCCTTGAGCGGAATGTTGCAATCAAGAAGTTAAGCCGACCTTTTCAGAACCAAACCCACGCTAAAAGAGCCTACAGAGAGCTTGTTCTTATGAAGTGCGTTAATCACAAAAATGTGAGTGCAGTGTCCTGATTCAGATGTTAATTCTTCAACATCTGAAGAATGGAAGGAAGGTTATCCTTTGTAAAAGTCTGGAAAGTGACTTCAGAGGAGATTTCCATTGCATGGTTTCATCTCCATAATAAGTACAGAAGGGTCTTGCAGAAGAGCTGTTATTGACTAGTTTTAATACCTGCCCAATCTTTAGATAACCCCTTCAAACACAGCAAGGGAGGCAGTGTTACATTGCTGAAATTTACAAGCAGCTGTCAAATAAGAGTACCAAGTAAGTGCTGGTAAGTGCATCCTGCTGCTAGACACATAGGGGAAAAAAGAAATAGGCTGTAATACCTTTTCCCCCCCCGGTACATGAATGAGTTTAGAATCTTGTGTTGTGACAGCAGTAGCTGTCCAGTGTTTATGAAGCTGTGCAGTAGACAAGATCACAGAAATGGGAAACAAATAGGTGATAAATTTATTGGGGTTGAACTGCAGAAGGCTGGTGTTGACCATTTCCTTCCTTCAGAGTCAGATGTGTGCAGTCTTCTGTACGTTCCCTTTTAATCCCCCATCAGGAAGATAAAATTTCTCCTGGCTGCTAGGGAGGGAGAGTTTCATGGGAAACTTACTCTGTCTTCCAGTTTTTTTTGAAAATTTGTAATTTTTCCTCAGACAGGCGTAGTTTATATGTAGGGTCCACCTAATAGCATAATTTGTATGATGATAAACTCTTGCAAGCCTGCCTGATTCTTGATGAGTAGTAGCTTGGCCTCTTTCTGTAGATCCCATCCATTCTTAATGCAAGATGTCCGAAAGCATCTGTAAGAACCTGTTTTTCTGTTTGGATGAAGTTGTTTTTTCACCTCTCAGTGGCAAAGTGGTATCTTCTCGGGAGTCTTCAGGTTTTAATTTTATTATTCCTCATATACAAAAATGTCTTACAGTTCTTCAAACAGAAAGTAGGAGGAAGGGAAAGAATGACTAAGCTCCTTAGGTTTTAAGATTTGAATATCATCTTGTTAACACACAGAGTGTCTTTAGATTATGTGATTTGTGGAGGAAAAATACTCCTTCCAAAATCATTTGTATCTGTTTATATCATGTTAGGCCTGGTTGAGCTACTGAGCATCTTGAGCTTCAGTGTATATGAGGAGGTTCATATCAGAATAATAGTTACCAGTTTTGAAATGTTGACTCTGCAACTTTGTTATTGCTGTGGTACAATTACCCCTCCTCTCCCCCTCCCTGCAGATAATCGGCCTACTGAATGTGTTCACACCACAAAAATCCCTGGAAGAATTTCAAGATGTGTAAGTCAGATTTGAGCTAAAGCTGAGAATTTATTTTTAAAGTAGTCATATGAAAAGATGAGCAAGAGAAAGAATACAGTAAAATGGCAATATTATCTGATTATTCTTTTTTTTTTCTTTGTAAGCTACATAGTGATGGAGCTCATGGATGCAAATCTCTGCCAAGTGATTCAGATGGAGCTAGACCATGAACGAATGTCCTATCTTCTTTATCAAATGCTGTGTGGTATCAAACATCTTCATTCAGCTGGGATTATTCATAGGGTAAGTGAACTAAACTGTAAAATTTGCATTGCACCCGGTTTTATCTTGAGTATTTAAAAGATAAAAAGTTAGAAATAGGAGCATGAAGGGTGTTTCATAGCCTGTCCCATAGGCAGGGAGACAAAGCTGAAAGGAAATCATCACACCTTTATCCAGGGTAATTCTGCAATGAGCCTTTTGAATATTTAAATGATTTGATAATGATCTGCACAGAGCAAACTGAAGATTTTTGCAGTGAGTTGCATTACCTCCTCTAATTCTGTATAATGTTCTGCTTCAGTAGTCATGGCAGGAAAAGATATCTGGACACGTCTCTGCCTTCATTGTTTTGGTAACCAAACCTGAAATCCCATCTTTTGAAAGAACTGCCCATTTTATTTCTGCTCCTTTACTAGCAGAGTAATGAATAACTATCTGAAACCTCCAGATAAGATGATGATCATAAAGACTTGTAATTGGAGCTTGGATAACACCTGTGTGTCACAAATCATTCACTCAGATGACAGGTTAACAGGCAAAACTGACTACAGCTTTTAAATGGCGTGTGTGTGTTGCAGTCTAGTCAGGAGGTTTTGAATTTAAGGTTACCTGTTCAAGTGAGCATCTCATATATAATGGTCTATAGATTAAAGATAGCTTGAGATTGTCTGGTTATAACTTTTCAATAGTCTTGTCAGTTTGAGAAATGGTAAGCTTGTATTTTTATAGTAGTATATTTTTCATTGAGACTTTTTAAAAGAGTTTGAGAAGTTTTCATTTCTGAAGCAATAGAAAAGGTAAAATTAACCTTAGTGCTGTGGGATGGTTTCAGTCATTACTACACAGTCTTCCTCATGATGTGCACAGGAAAGCAAATCAGAAATGGCAGTTCCATACATGACCACAGGAATTGCTATTTTAGGATGCTTGTCCAGGTCAGTGGTCCACCACATTGTGACTGGGGTGTTGAATGGTCTGCAAGCTGCATCTGCAGTCTGACACTTCTGTTCAGTGTGCCATCTTTTCCCTGGGGAAACGGGGACAATTATTTGAATTGAAAATACACCTTGAGTGGGCAAATGCTCCTTCCTTTTGCTCAGCTGGTTCTAGTACTCATCAGCTGCTTCATTCCAATGAGGAGCTCAGGGAATGAAGGTGAAACCTTCCTTCTTGCATGCAATTTCACTGAACTCCTGTGTTGGAAGAGATGGGCAAGGGAGGGAGAAGCATTGCCTGCAACCAGGTATTATGCCTGATGCTGCTTGGTCTGCTTGTGGGCATTTGAGATAGGTCACTTGGGCTTTTTGCATTATTCTGGGAATGCTCAGCAAAACTAGGTTGTTTCACTTACTGTTGTGGTACTATATTGCCTCTGATTGAAAATATGCAGCCTGTGGTGTTCTAATGTTTGTGCCTGTGGGTCTGAAATAATGGCTTGCATGCAGTTTCACATTTCCTCTTCAATACTCTGTGTATGCAAGCTTAATGTGGTGCATTTTCCTAGGTCTTTTTTAGTTTCAGAAAACAGTGTATTGTCTGGACATGCTAGAGTAAGTAAAGTGATGATGTCTCTCTGTGGATCTTAGCATAAGCTTAAGGGAACTTCTAAAAGTGTGCTTGCCTCAAGGTGATTTGTACTCCTCTGAAGTGGGCATTGATCCTGAAGAAGTTGTGGATAAATTTAAACATTTTTACACTTACAAAAAAGAAGTATCTACTCATATAGTTGGGCAAGAGTAAAGACAGCTTTGAGGATAGAATTGCTGCCTCTGTGAATGTGGGTTAAATCTTTGAAATGCTTCCTATCATGCAGGGATAAACTATCCTAAAGAGACTAAATACAATTGCTATGTAAATAGCACCATATTATGCATGAATGCTTTTAAAGGACACGTGCAGATGCTTTTGAAGGACATTTCACTTGCATGTCTTCCTGGTAGATTTTCAGCTGACAGCGTTTTCTTAGACTTTGTTAGAAGACTGAGTATATTCAGGCACAGCATTACCTGCTGTGTGCCTTATGCTTTTTTACTTCAAGGTGCAAAGTATCAAACTTCTGTTTCTCTGTGGAGGAAGCTGAACAAAACCTTGGAGTACAAGGAAGATATTCTGCAAAGGGATATTTGTCACACAGACCGTGTGGCTGTAGTGGTAACTCTTTGTACCACTCTTCTGGGCTCTCAGCACCAGTCCTTAATGTCCAAAGCTAACTACTTTATTGAAACTTCTTAAAGATAGTCTGCTCCTTGGCTGCCCAAGGAGCATCCTGGCTATGAATCTAATATTCTACTTCAGTGATCTCTAAAGCTTTAAGGTTTTTTTGATGTTGGTAGTTTCACGTGTTTTTCACCTGGGTTCTTCAGCTTCTAACATAGCTGTGGTAATCTCAGCATCTCAGTAACTTTTTCAAAGCTTGTTGAATGACTGAAATCACAAAATCTGTATATGTGCCTTATAGCACTGGATACTTCTTGCCATAGAAATAATTTTTTTTTAAAATAGCAAGCTAGAGGTATGGAACAAAGCAGAGGTGAAAGACAAAGAGTTTCAGTCAACTTCACCTTGAAGTTGTAGGGGCAAACTTAGTTGCCACATCAATGGGTAAGGATTTGACCATAACTGACTTCAACAGATGTTGGCCAGTCAACATTACTGTGTTCCAAACATTTTGCAGAGAAGCAATTCCCAGCCAATGTAGAAGTACACGTTCATTTATATTTCATAATCTGAGGATGAATGATCAGCATTGCGGAGTTGTGCCTCACTGACTTTCTGAGGGACACAGTGTCTCATTAGTCTCGCATGGAGGCTCTGAAACATTGAATTCTGCCCGATTTTGAGTACTTAACAAAGGGGCCTAATTATGGAAGCCCTTCACAAATCTTCTGTTAGAAAGAGAAAAGCCCACAGAAGCCATGAATTACCCCCCAGAGATGTCCCTGTCTCCTTGTCTGGCTAATGGGGAGACAGCCATGCAAGAATCTGTTTCTTAAGCATTGACATTTTACATTTTCATGGTTCAGTGAGAGATTTTCTGCTATAGGTTCTGGTTATATTTACCCATCCTAATTAATTTGATCACTCCCAAAGGAGCTTTTGAGTTTCTGTTTATTTAACAGAAGATATATATAAGAGATGCAGGTTTTTGCATCTCTGCATGAACTTGAATGTAGTGTAAGTCAATTCATCATTTTAATCATAGGCTTCATGACAGCTACATGGTGTTCAGAAATAAGGATGGACAGCATTTGGTAAGCAAAGAGAAGATCTCTTAACATTTTGAGTGTTAATCCTGCAGCTTTGGGGAGGATGAGTGTAGTTAATACCATGAGCACGCACCTAGCATTCTGCAATGAACATCCTGAAAATAATAGAAGTGTGCAGAAATAAAGCTGATAATAAACAGGACTGGAGCAGAATCTGAAACATGCATATTAAATGGACAGAAGACCTTATAGAACTTTAAATTAATTTGTGTTGTTTAAAATGTTTTAAGCTAAAGTTGTCTGCAGAGTCTTTGTGTGGAAATGCATGGGTGAAGAATATGTATGTATGCAAGACTTTTAACTAGTCATTAAAATTCTGTTGTTCTGGAACTCTTTTTGTTGTTTCCTCTCTACTGCAGTTTTCTTAGCATTATGAGGAGATTGCTGAAAGGCATCCAAGTACAAATGAAAACTACATAAATCTTACAGATATCCACCTTTAAGTCTTGAAGAAACAGTGACAGGGCTGCTTATCAAATACTTGCAGCTCAAGTGCTGGATTCCTCTGTCACATCTCAGGTTTTTCTCTCTTTAATCTCAGTTGAGTGTGGGCAGGAAATATCTTAGTCTTATCTGTGTTGTCCCGTGTGCTGTGAATGATTTTATGATTGCAAAGTTATTCTGAAGTTACTCTGTAATATTTATTCTGTGACATTCAGGTGTGTGTAAGATTCTGCTAGGTGATAGCAGAGAAAGCCTGTGTAGTGTTCATATAAATAAATGTTGCAAAGCCACTATTGTCAATAGGGTTCAAATGTAGAGAATAGTTACTGTGTTGCTAACCAAAATAATCTGAAGCTATGTCAGCATTTTCCACTCCAATTTAATGATTCTGTTAATTTTTGGCAGTTTTTCAATGGTGCCTTTTTGGGTTTGGTTGCCAAACTTAGTATGAAACCAAGTCCTAAATTGGAAACTAAAACCATGTGGGCATGGAGATTTCTGTTCAGAGAAATATATTGGCTCAAAAGGGGTAATGTAACCTCAACTAGCAAATAAACCTTTTACATTCATTATAATTCTAAGAATTCTTGTATCAAGATGATTATTGAGTCCAATGATTGTCATGTTAATTGTGTTCTGCATTGTAGTAATAATTATCGTTCCAATGAGCAGTTTCTAGACCTTTCCTCAGAGCTAACACTTCTTACTAACCTCAAGTTATTTCAGACATTGCTAACATACCTTGTAATGCTGGTTGTATTTTCCTTCTTTAATTGCTATATAAATCTACAAGCACAATAAAGGAATTAATTCTGTAATCTGCTGAATGCACATAAATTAATGCAAGGGGAAAAAAGCTGCAGTTATAGCAATAACCTAGTTGTGTGCGTGGGATTTAATGTTAGCAATATTATCTTCTTAAAATGTGAACCACAGACTACTTTGTGCTTGTCTTAGCAGTCATATATGATGTTTCTTTTTAAAGGATTTAAAGCCCAGTAATATAGTAGTAAAGTCAGACTGCACTTTGAAGATTCTTGACTTTGGACTGGCCAGAACTGCAGGAACTAGTTTTATGATGACGCCTTATGTAGTGACTCGTTACTACAGAGCACCAGAGGTCATCCTAGGGATGGGATACAAAGAAAACGGTCAGCAACTATAGTCTTTCTTTGGCATAGCTTTATTTTTTTTTTTGTTTGGCACACCACATTTTACGTGTTAATGTTTTTTTCAAGCTGTAGAAATTTTATAAATCAGTCTTTTGACCAAAATGCAGATTCTGGATACACCAATTTGTTTATTCAACTCAACCCATTAGAAAATGTTTGCATTTAATAGGAGAAGAAATCGAGGGCCTTGTTTGTTTAAAAATTTAAGTAACTTCCTTGGTAGATTACATAATATCCAGGAAGAACTGGAAATATATTTTTTTTAATATGACGTATGTACTTTGATGTACCTTCATCTGACTTTATTCCTGGTGAAGATGTAAATAGTAATTTGTCAGCAGATATGTGTACTAAATTTGATGCTAAATAACTGTATTGGGTACGGCCTTTCAGGAGGTAGGGAGCATAAAGTCTACTGAGGAACAAACAAGCTAAGGTTACCTACTGTGGCCTTGCTTTTTATTAAAACCAGCCTCCTTTAAGCCCTTTGCACTAAGTTCTTAATGTTACTGAAGAAAAACTCAATAACATACTTGAGACAAGCGTACAGAGAGGACTGTCATGATGCATCATAGATTCTTTGAGGTCCATGACAGATTCCAAGGGAATTTTACTTTGCATACACTTCCTTCTCACTGTACTCACTCTATGACCAGTCTGCCTCTCAGTGTCTTCTATAGGAAGACCAAAAAAGATCTGTCATTTGAGGGGAACACATCATCAAGTACATTGCACCTTCAAGGAAAGAGCTAGTGGTACCCATTAGGAAAACAAAGTGCCGTGGCATTCCTGACACTGCTTTGGAGCTGGGTTCTGCTGCCATTTCACTGCTGTGCTCTCCCTGTGGTCAGGCAGCTCCCTGGTTTCACTTGTCAACACCTCAGGCTGGTGGTGCCCACAGGTCCCTGTGTTTCAAACTCTCTGCTGGCCAGGCCTCCAGGGAGGCCCTGAGCTGTCTCCTGGGGATGTGAGGTGTGGCTCCTCACCTCCTGACACAACTGGGGCTTGCTCTGCCTTTCAGCATTCCTAATACAGTCTGCAAACCTGCCTGGCAACTGCAGGTTACTGCAGCAAGTGACTTCAGGCTGTGTGTGCATGGTGCTAGCAATGAAAGAAGCCAGCTCAAAGGAATGAAAGTGGATCTCTATTGCAGGACTGTGATTTTTATTTGTTTGGATTGTTAGCATGCATGAGAGGACATACATTTCTTCAAATGTCCTCCATGGTTAACTGGTTTTCCTGTAATTTAGGAGTCACAGGCTGAGTAGAACAAGTTAGTTATTTCTTTTAATTCTGAAAGTTTTCTAGATTTGCAAATACAAGTTTGTCTTTTTTCCCCAAGGCTTTATATTGGCTATTTAAGGGACATTAAAGAAAAGTACCTAAAGCTGTAGTAGTGAGTCATGCAGCTGCCTTACAGAAGGAATTGATAAAATGAAAGTCACAAGTTTTCTGACTCAGCTTGCCCACTTTGAATTTTTCTCTTAAATAGTAAGTAATTTAGAGTTCCAAAACTGTGAAACATTCTTTCCACTACTGGAGTTAAATAGTGTTCTACAGTATCCTGTCAAGCTTGTGACAATCCTGTTCCTTATGGAAGTGTGAGTTGTGTTGTGCATCATAAATAATAATTTACTTTAATTTGAAAAGCTATCATGTCTTCCCAAGGCCAAATACATGGTCACTGAAATGAGAGTGGCACTTCTGGAGAATGTAAATGTATGGAGTGAGTCCAAAGACAATTGCATTTCCGTGCATACTGCTCTCATCAAAAGGCAGTTTATGTGAGCTGTTAAGTCTTCTCAGCCAAGGAGTTTGTGGAGCTGCCATGGCAAGAGATGGACTTACAGTAAGAATCATGGACTGTCCAGGAGCCTCACCTGTTAGTGTTGATGCCTATTATAGCCCATTGCACCCAAAGTTATATTAACTGTGAACTTATTTAATGTGGGGTTGAAAATTGACCATTAACGAAATGGTTACAGGGTTGTCTAGCAGTTTCCTGCAGTTTGTGCCCTGCTGAATTTGTGGGAGGATTGCAATATATATTTTGATGACTGATACAATGTACTGCAGATTAACATTTTTTTGGTGCTGTACTACACAGATACAAAATCTTCAATTGTTTTAAAACTAGGCAGCCCGAACAAATCCATAGAGTTAACTTTTATGTAGGGTTTGTTACTGAAGGATGTTCGGGGGTGTCACATTAAGAAACCAGCTGAAGGACACCAGATCTGTTTGTGCACATGCTCCTTAACAGATTTATGCACTGTTATGTCCATGATTATCAGGCAGGAAACACTGAAAAACAAGCAAAGCCCTAAACACTCTGAAACAACTACTTTTATGTTTCCTATTAGGTAGATTGGGTTTAAACTTCATTTTCACATGATACTTTTTCTCCTAGAGTTATAAAAATCAGTAAGTTCACTTCACGGGCTTGTTAAGAATAAAATGGACTCCTTATGACAGCATTTTTTAAAGTATTTTTCAAATTTGTAATGAGATTTTAGTCTTCTGTAAAAGTATTCACAGTAGCATTAGTTCAGCTTGCTGCAAAAGTTAGAGACCTGTAATTGGACAGGTTTTGGTTTGATTTAATGAAAGCAGCAAATCAAAACACCCCAAAACATCTCAAGTCTGGTTTTGTAGGGATATCAGAAGAATGGTAACTTTTATCATTTTGGACACAAGGTAGTTACAAGAGATTTGGGTATATTTTGGGTTGTGATGTCAGCAGGTTGTTTAGCAGATCAAAAAGTCAACATTCAGAATTTTATTTCAAAAGTCAAATGCAAAACTTGGCTTCTTTAGGTCTCTAAGCTAAAAAATATGTACTTAAGTATTTGAAAAAAAAGTTTTTAAAGGAAGAAGAGCATTAAACTAAGGTGTTGCCAATATTTTTTTAAATGAGCAAGGCCCTTAATTTTGACCTATTAATATGCACAACTATGATCTCCTGTCATATTATTTAGATACTATTTTAGAGGAACTTATACATAAAGAAGGAATATTGAAAAATAAGAAGCAATATTGTTTGCTTGACATTGTTGAGCTCCTCCAGAACATTTACATATAATTCTTGCTATACGATTGTTGTCACTTAAATCCCCCTCTTATCTGCTTAAGTGAAATTCCAGTGTCATATTTGGCATAAAAGTATTTATAATAATAAAGTTTCATTGTTATGGCTTCAAGAAAACTTTTACACATGGAATTAACAATACTTTTGAAAGTAACTGCAAAAGAAATTGGCTTATCTGTACAAAGTGAACTTGTGCATCTTTGTCTTCTGAGTGATTTATTTTAAGGTAATGTAGCAAATGCATATTTCATTTTGTAAAAAAGTTGCTTTTGAGTTTTTCTTTTGTATAAAATGTTATTCAGCATAACTGGAGAAATATTTTAAAACAAATTATTTGAACTGAAAATCTAGGAGCATACTAACATTGTCATTAACTGATCCTCTAAAATTCTAAGTGATCTTTTACTGATTCTGTTTGCTTTTTATTTAAAGCGAGAGAGAGATGCATGGTACTGACTTCTAGGAAATACTTAATGTCAAATTGTAATTCCTATGTAATACCTAATTAATTCTAAAAAGTGTGAGCTGTTTCAATAGGCAATATTTTTACAGATCAGTTTACTTAGTTACTTTTAGAATTATTCCTACAACTACAGTGGAATTACTTTCAAGGAATCAATCTGTCTTTGGTGCTTGAGTCTGTTCTCTTGGCAGAGGTAGCTTTGAAGCTCCAGCCTTGGAGAAGTGCTTTACTCTGCTTGATTTGTGTCTCTCTCTCTGCTCAAGCTCTTGCTCTAGCACTATATTAAACAAAAGGATGTTTTTCTGCCTTGTATTTGAGACAGTTAAAAGCTAATCCTTACACATGGTGTATGTTAAAGTGTTTTCATTGATTAATACAAAGACTTGTTCTTTTTGTGCTGTCTCTGCAGTTTATAGGATGCAGTCATGTTATGCTTCTTTTAATTTTAAATGACCGTTTGCTTTGCTTTTCCTTCTTTTTGTGCTACAAACATAGTGGATTTATGGTCTGTGGGGTGCATTATGGGCGAAATGGTTTGCCACAAAATCCTCTTTCCAGGAAGGGACTGTATCCTTGTGCTGCTGCAGCAGGTTGAATTAGCTAGGAAGTGATTAATATTTTTATTGATGTTGTGTCATGAAGATGCATATTGTACAATTTTTTTTTTATTAAATGAACATGAATTTTTCTTGTGATACACTTAAAAAAAAATCATTTATATTCAGGCTGCACCTAGCAGTAGGACATAGTCTCTGCTGGTCCTGTAGTTAGCACACATTCACCTTCACTCATCTTCATTGCACATGCTTTTTATGGTCACTTCATGTGTATGTGTGTGTCTAGATGTTTTTATTTATTTTATTTTAATAACTATCTTTTATGTTAATATCATTGCATTTTGTTTTCAGTTGACATTTGGTCAGTTGGGTGCATCATGGGAGAAATGATCAAAGGTGGTGTTTTATTTCCTGGTACAGATCGTATCCTTACCCTTGGCCTAGGATGTAGTTGTAAAAGGTCAAAAGATATTGCAGTGATACAGTTCCAGATTAAGGTGGTTCTAATTTTTAAAATACTGTTTTTAAACTGCCTTTTCAAATTGCAATCTGCAAGTTCATTATATACCACTTGGGCAAACAGACTTATTTTTTTTCTTTTTCCTTTTTCTCCCCTCTTCTTTTCTTTTTCCAGTGTAATATAGTCCCTATCCATTACTTTTGAATGTTATCACACTTAAGACAGACTTCTTTTTGTTTAGGTCATGTTTTCTTGGTTCACATGCATTGGGTTTTACTTTGGAATTCATTTTTATGTATGTAATTTACTAATCTTGTTTAGTACCTGAGCACATTAGTAGTTACTATTCTTTGCATTTTATAGAAAATGCTTACAAAAATTCCTAACCGTCTTCATTAGTTACACTCTGGAGATCTATTTTTTGTATGTAGGAATGATCCTGCAAGCAGCTTTTAGAAATATCTGGCATTTGTTTTTCTATTCCATGAATGGTTTCTTGGTGTCTGTATGGATTGTCCTGTGAACAGTATTTCAGACAAAGAGTCTGCTCCAAACAAACGGAACTGAAACCTCTAGATCATTGCTAAAATTAGTGAAAATAATTAGACTTTGATATCCTATTTATTTTACTATTACTTACAGAGTGGTTTTTTTAGATGCCATCAGAAATGTTTCCTGCTTTTGCTACAGGTTACTGTTTAAAAATTGATACAGTACCATGTAGGGGTGAAAATGGGGTGGAGATTTTTGAGCCATGGTAAGGAAATCCAGAGCATCCTTACTTTCACACAGCTCGTCATTGCATGAGCTGCGCCATGCTTTGCTTTATGCATCTGGTTTGCTGGCATGGCTTTTCAGTTTAGACTCCGTGCCATACAGTGTAAATAGTTCCTTTTGTCAAGGCCTGTACTAAAGCTCAGCAGAGCTTGAGAATCTTTATATAGAGACCTGCTGTTAAGTTTTAAGAATATAAGAGAGGGTCTGCTTCAACTCACTGTAGATTTTAGGTAGCCTGGTATCCAGTCTTGATGGCAGCCAAAAAGAATAGGTTGGGGAGAATGTGAATTAGTGTATATAAAATTTTATCTGAGCTCTTCCCCAGTATTTAACCATCTGCAACTAGGATTTCCTGAGCCAAACTTTACTTTTTTTGTTTCAGTAAAATGTATTAAATTCTTCTGCCCTGAAGTGGTCAGTCTCCCCTTTACAGTGTATAAACTTCTCAGTTAAGATGTTCCTTATGCATCCTTGAAACTCTTTCACTTCATTCACATCCCTGACAATATTGTCACTGACCTGTGTGGGCCAGGCCTTGGTCCTTTGTGTGCCCACTGGTGAGAGGTTGCCCAGGACTGGGCTGAGGTACCAAGATAAGAATGAAGGACAAAGCACCCACTTGGGGTCATTCTCAGGAGCCCTTGGTGATGTGTAGTAGCTTGACTGCTGTGAATGTGTGTTCAGATCAGGGAGTGAGTTCTCCAGAACCCAGACAAGGACTTACGTTAAATTTGTTGTATTTAAATATTTTGTGAGTCTTCTAATACTCTGTTTCTCAGAATTATATCATTTTCTAGCCAGTAGTGATTTTGAGTGAAATACATGTTGCCTTGACTACGCTATCATAGTCTTGCTTTGTTTCACCATTTAAGAAAGTAGTCCTAAGTCATGATGATGAACTTGATACTTTATTATAATTTCCTGTGTTTTCTCTGTTGGTTATTTCATGTGGTTTTAACATAACTTTCTAGCTGAAAACCAGACAGTGTTTTTCTTAGCTGCATAACCTTAGATATTGATCAATGGAATAAAGTTATAGAGCAGCTAGGAACACCATGCCCCGAATTTATGAAGAAATTACAGCCTACAGTCCGAACTTACGTGGAGAACAGACCTAAATATGCTGGATACAGTTTTGAAAAACTCTTTCCAGATGTCCTTTTCCCAGCTGACTCTGAACACAATAAACTTAAAGGTAAGGTCTGTCTTCTGTGTGTTATATGCTTTAAAAGTCTTAAAACTGTGATATATTGAACAGAAATGTAGCTTGGTTTTGTTCACTATAAAATCATCCTGCTAAGGTTCTAAATATTTGTATCATGAAAGTGGATGAATGTGCTGACATGTGCTTGCCTCCACTTTCATATCTTCATGAGATAGCTCCTATTCTTGGAGCTGTCTTTATAAAGACAAGTAAATATCTATATTCCTCTCAATGACAGATGCCAACACAGTTTAGAGAAAAGTGGGGGGAGGTAGGAATAGAAGTTGTGTAGGCAGAGCAGATCTTTGTTTTCTAGGGATGACAATAAGGGATTTATGTTCATAATACATAGATACCCTGTAGTTACTTCAGTGACTTACTGATTCTAAAGGCCACCTACTCAGTGGAGTCCCTCATGGTGTTTGCTGTGACTAAAACGTGTGACACAAAGGGGCAGTAGGTGCTTGCCTGCTGCTATTCGAGACAAGGCTGCACTGCCACCTGAGCTGTTTCACATAAGGATGTCACACCAAGGGACACTGTATGCTGAAAATGCATAGTGAAACACGTTCGACCCCTTTCCCACCTGTGTCATTCTCTTCAGGGTTTTTTGCCATCAAATGGGCCACTCTCCTAAGCCTCGTATTATGTGAGGGCTGCATAGACATTTAATTAGAACTTGATTACTCTGACCCTTCTCTTCAAAAGTTTGAAACACTGTGCTATGTGTTCTATATGTGGCAGTAATCTGAACATAAAATTTTATTTTTGCAGCAAGTCAAGCAAGAGATTTGTTATCAAAAATGCTGGTTATAGATGCTTCTAAAAGAATCTCTGTGGATGAAGCCCTGCAGCACCCATACATCAATGTTTGGTATGATCCATCAGAAGCAGAAGCTGTAAGTTCTTGTTTTAGGTCTCTGCTTAGGAAGGTACTGTATAAAGCCATCTTACTGTGATGCTTGGTACCGCTGCCTAACAGAAGATTGTTGCACATTTCATTAGAAGCTTAACTGAGCCGTAATTGTTTTTATTGACGTTGATAGATGTGCTTATTAGAAATAGCATCAGGAATGGGCTGAGGTGCCTGTCTCTCTGTTTGTGTATCTCTGTGTTGGTGTATAATTGCATATCATCTCCTGAACATGTAGTCATGCATCTGAAATCTTTTCTATAGGGTTCTAATGTACCGAGCTTTGGTTGTTTCAGTGTGATTTGATTGCCTTTGATGGGGTTCTGAAGTATTTATTCCTGGGGAAGTGAAAGGCTTTCATTAATTGTAGGAACTGATACTATTCTTCAACTAGAAATATGTGTTTCAGCAAAATCTGAATACAAGATCTCAAGCTTACAGTTATTAAAATTAATGAACAAAGGAATTAATATTAATTTTTTCCTTGAAAAATTAGTTTCAGGATAATTTCAGCTTATGAGAAAAGTATTATATTTTGAAAAGAAAAGTTTGGTGATGACCGCTAAGAATAGAAGAAGCTACTTGATGTAAACAGAGCAATTATAATTCTCTGTAATAGCTAGATAGAAAATTTAGTAATTAACACTAAGTAGCTAAAAAGAGCTGCTTGTGCTGGAGACTGCTGCACTTAAAAGCTCTTCTACCAAACTGATGAGTTTGTCTGTTAATTATTACAGAAATGTAAGCAAATCTGTTAATCAGAAGAACTTTAAAGACTGTGGTAGCATCCAAAAAATAGGCTAAGTCCAAGTATGAACGGATATATAATCATGTAAATGTTATTTTTAAATCAGGTTCATGTTCTGTGGTTAATTTCATTTTTAATTTATACTGGTTTATATCCCTTTTGCTTGCTCTGTGATGAGTTAGTTTTGTTTTTCAGCCTCCACCAAAGATACCAGATAAGCAGTTAGATGAGAGGGAGCACACGATAGAAGAGTGGAAAGGTAAGAAAAGTATAATAAGGCTTTTGAGAGTATGCTGGGCCCCAGTGATTATTGTTATTAAAGTTCTTCTGAGCAACCTAATAGTATTTACTTCATCTGTTTGGATGTCGGGGGAACAGACCAGTGCTTCACAGCCTCTCAGTTGTTGGGCCACAAACTTTTCCTGCAAAGGAGGTGAACCTTTGAAGTGAACTAAAGACCTGCTCATCTCAGTCACCTTTTGCAATCCAAAGCACAGCATTTGTAGGGAGGGTAACTGTTCTGGACAAACTGCTACAATTGAAAAAGATGCAGGAGCTTGAGCAATGTAATGCTGAATTAGAAGGACAAGTATTCAAGTGTTCCTAGCTCTTCCTTTGAAGACTGCTGATTGAGTTTCCCTTACTGAAGAAGCCATTGATAAAAAACTGAGTGGACTTTAGGACTCATCTTAGCCTCAGGTCTCCAAGCAGCCTGAATAAAAGAGACTTAGAGCAATGCCAGTGTATTCTCAAGTGTGCCAGGCCACTGTAGCTCCAACAGACTAAGACTGTACTTTTTTTATATCATTTGCCAGTTATGTAGCCTACAACCTGTTGTTCAGTACTAATTCTGAACAGTAATAAACCTGTGAAATTTAAATGGATGTTTTAATGGGAGACGTATTATTGATCTAGTCTTTGGGTTGCAAATTCATTTTTTGCCTTTCCCTATCTGCATTTTCAGAGTTGATATACAAGGAAGTCATGGACCTGGAGGAGAGAACCAAGAACGGAGTTATACGTGGCCAACCAGCCCCTTTAGGTTGGTTACAATAAAAGCACAGTACAAGGCTCCACTGAGTTGTAGATGAGGAGGGAGTAAAGCTGATCAAGATATCCAAAAGTAACCTAACTCACAAATATGGCTCTTAAATGACCTAATCTCTTGAATTGAGACATTGTATATTTGAGTGGAATATACAGGGCTGGCATCTTTTTATTGATCTGTTCAATCCCCATATTGTTGTCCCTGTGTAATTGATACCTCATTCCTTTCAGTCCTTGACACACCATCTGTTAGGCTCCACATTAAAGACTTGTGGGTTTTACTTATTTTGACAGTAGATTGAGACACGTGTCTTCAAACTTGCCAAAACAGGGAAAAGTAACAGCCATTAGGAAGAGACAGAGTAATGCAAGTACTGAACTGTGCAACTGTATCTGCAACTGATTTGCTGTTTTGTTTCTCATAGCACAGGTGCAGCAATGATCAATGGCTCTCAACACCCATCTTCATCATCATCTGTCAACGATGTGTCTTCAATGTCAACAGATCCAACATTGGCCTCTGATACAGACAGCAGTCTAGAAACCTCAGCTGGACCTCTGGGTTGCTGTAGATGACTACTTGGTCTTTTGGGGGGGTGGGAGGGGGGGCCTTTTAGTCATTAATAGGGCACTTTTAAAATTTGGTGGTATTTTTGAGTGTTTTTTCAAAAATAATCATGGAATTCATCATAAAGTGCTGTAATTTCAAACTGTAAGTTGTGTTATAAGCAGCCACTTTTTTGCTGTAATTAACTGTAAAATATTAAACCTGGTAATTTTTATTGTGGTTTTAAAATCTGCATATTTGCTTTACTATTATGCTGCTGATCTTTTTTTACTGAATTTGTAAGATTTGTTTTATCAAAGCACATATTAATGTTGTGGTCATTACCATATGATGAATTATTTAAGATTTTATAGGTTTTCAATTTTTTAATTAGAATTTATTCCAGATGTTTTGTTCATGATATCCTTCAAAGTTTTATGCTTGGTCATATATCTGTGTCCAGGTGGAGGGGGAGAGAATTCAGTGCAGCCAGCTGTAGTTTCAGGCATACTACTGTGGTGCTGGGTAGTGAACAAAATCCTTTTATTTTGGCCACTTGCCTATAATACTTCAGCAAAAGCAACAATTAGTGAGTTTTTTTTCAGAAAAACAGAAAAAATCCTTTGCAAAGTTACATCATCTGAATGGGTTTATGAACTTAAGAAAGCAAAGCATATCTTCAAAGCTGCAGAAATATCCATATCCAGCCTAGCAGAGTAATGTGATGTTTTCTGCAGAGTTGTGGCATGCCAAATCTTGTGATCACCATAAAACATGAGGATACTTCATGAATAATACATTGCAATGCCAATAAACTGTTTACTTCTAGCTCGTAGCCTGTTTTTGTACACACAAAATGAAGTGTATCCAGGATGTTTAGAGTGACAAGAGGGAAAATGAATATGCTGTAGCTATACTTTCATGTGAGATATGATTCTTGGGAGTTCTGGTTCTTACTAGTTTTGTCTACAAGGCAACTGCTTTTTAAGTCAAAGAGGGAATGACATGAATGCAATAGGGGCAAAACTTTGGCTACTCTTTCTCCACCAAAAGTAACTGATTGCTAAAAACCATGAAGTGGTAGGAGAACCTCAGGATTTCTGTAGCTAATGCATTAATTGAGCAATATATGCCATCCAAAGGAGGGAGAAATAGTGCTGTATAAATTAATATTTATCTCTTTCATTTCACCATGAGATCAGTGTAGCAGAAATCTTTGCAGTGGTTCATTTTAAGTCATACTCAGTAGTTTTCATCAACGAAGCTCCAGGTTTCAATACACTTTTTAAACAAAAGATATATTGAGATATATAGAACAGTTAATAAATAGTCATGTAAGATGGTGCTGCTCCTCACAGAAGTATTTTAACTGTTTACATTTTATATTTACAGAATGATTTATGTATAACTGACTTAAGTTTATGTATGAGTTAAACAATCATTCAGAATTTATTTCTTTGGAAAATGCAGATTTTTTGTGAAGCTAGGCTGTATAATTGATTGCCTTGTGTAGATGCATATTTTGTGTAGTGAATTAGAATGTGAAGAGGAATTTAAATTAGTAAAGCTCACAAAAGTGGGCATAAAAGATACAGAAGTCTTGCCAGGTGCGGAGCGTAAGCAAAAAATGTAACTGCCTACAGAGGTCATCCGGGAGTGACTGGTGGTCTTCAGTGTGGTTCCTTCTGCTTGTTGGTTTAAATAAGCATCTTTTCAAAGTTTTAACTGAAAGAGGAAAAGTTGTCTTTGTAGTAAGTTTCAGAAAAACAGAAGTGATAGTGATGTCATAATCTAGCATGTCTTTTTAAAAAACATGCAGGGTTGCAAGGAATGGCAATGTCTCAAAGATAACTAAACTGATAAACTGCAGTTATTTTCCTGGCCTGGCTAGACTGCTGGTAAGTGCTGTGTGTGTGTAATTTTGCTTTCCTCACTTATATCCAATATTTCAGTATTGCCTTCCTAAGCCACATTTGTTAAGGCAATTATTTTTGCAGGATCCTGCCAAATAGTATATTACCTCAGAACAGGCAGGACAAGTTTGGATTCATCTAGCACTGGAATGTAGAAAATGTTGAACAGAGACCAACGGATCAGTCTATTTTGTAATTTTTTTATCAAAGTTTAAGCTGTGAATCAAGCCGAAATTGCTGGTCAAACAACAGTACTCCATTGTTATATAGGGTCAAATGATGGTGTGGTCCGCACAGTGTAATGAAGTTAAGACTGTTTTTAACAGCACTGAGAGGCATCAGAAGTTACTTTTGTCAAACTGGTAAATATAGTTCCTATTTAAATTTGTTTTAGACCCCACTGGATTGCAGTGATGATTGAAGTATTTTGGAACTTAAAAATATTTTTTGCTATCACTTTCCAGTGTCCTGAATATGTAGTAACTGAACTGAGCTCGTAAGCGCTAAGGAGAATTGAGCTTTTCTTCTTACAAGGCATGGTTAGTGAATGTGTGGAACTGCCCACTGCAGCCTGTTGCAGTGTGAGCAAGCTGTGCTTAAAGGGATTGTTTCAGTAGGGTCAGAGCTTTGCCTGTGGAAACCGAGAGTTCACTTTTGGCACCATCTTCACAGGAGTGTTGCTTTTTCTTTTTTTTCAGTTGCTTGTATGTTAGGCAAATTAAAGTGATGGCAAATTTCAAAGACAAAATCATATTCAGTAATCAGATTATCACAACAGCATCCTAGTCTTAACTTCCCTTTTTATTTGTTGAAATACAAACTTTTTTCAGATAGGTGTACACTGCCACATGTCAAACAAATGGATAACTGGAATTCAGCTGTCTTTGTTAGATTATATGCTATCCAATACACTGTACAATTTTAAAGTATTGTTAAGTTTTATTTTAGACTTTGATCTGGAATCTTCTCAAGACAACAGGCTTCACTAAAGTGCATGCAACTTTCTAAGGCCATTCCAATCCACTGGGAGTTGATATGGATTGAATTACCATGAGCTGTCTGATCTCTTACCTCAGGTGAGGTTCAAAGTTGGGCAGTAATTGATTTCTGCCTTCTGTGGGCAGACCTGTGGCACGCAGCAAGGGTAAAGCAGCTCCTTCCTTTTGCAGAAGTAGGTTGTTCAAGAACTTGAAATAGAGATGGGACGGGGAGAATTCGTACCCTTAGGGCATCCTGGGATGCTGTGCTGGGAAGTCTTTTGTTGGTGCAAGACAGTGGGTCAGAGCTGATGTGTTTGTGTGTGTGAGCAGCTGTGCTGCCCAAGCACAACTCCCTGGTGGAACATGCTCAGCCCTGGGTCACTCTGCTCAGCTGAGCAGATGAGGCACTTTGCCCTGCCTGGGCTTGGGCTTTTAGCTTTGACGAACTTTTACTATGTGAGATGCAGTAGCATCTTTCTGGGCAGGAATTCCAGCTTGACATAGCATCAGCACCAGTGGTGTGGTGGGAGTGTCCTGTGTCCCCAGCATGAGCTGTGCCAGTGGGGTCCTGCTGCCCAGGCTTGGTGGGGCCAGCACTGAGCACCTGGGCCGTGGGGAGTGGACGGACGGGTGGACGGACGGGTGGACGGACGGGTGGACGGACGGGTGGACGGACGGGTGGACGGACGGGTGGACGGACGGGAGGACGGACGGATGGACGGACGGGTGGACGGACGGATGGACGGACGGATGGACGGACGGATGGACGGACGGATGGATGGACGGATGGATGGATGGAGCATTCAGCTCAGCAGTGCATGAAGAAAAATGTCAAAAACCTCCTACAGGAGGGTGGTCCTACCCTGACAATAATCTGAAGTGTATGACAGTAAATGTTTCTTGATAAAGATCATGGGCAAATGGGTTCAGAAGAAGGTTCAGCTTATACTTGGTCTTACTCTTTCAAGTTGCTAAAGGGAGTGAATTACAGTTTCTAGATCTGTTATTTGCTTTTGGCAGCAGCTTGTCCATGCTGTTACATTTTATTTTCCTGTCAGTGCTTTGGTGCAGTTGAAGGAGAGCCTGTCTGTATTTTTCAATAGGATTAGATAGAGGTTTTGATTGAAGCAGTGTGATAAGACTGTACTGCCTACCCAAATTTTCAATTAATTTAATTTATTCTTAGTTAAGGGCACTGGATAAAAGTAGTATTTTAAGTGGTCTCTCACTCCCTTCTCTTTGTATGTCTATGTTACAGAAATGTGTTACGAATCAGATCACATTGTGTTTCTACTTCTGCAGTTCAAAATTTAAGCTAGGTTTTCTTGAACTACCTCACACAAACTTTCTACGTTTCTTAAGTAAGCAAAGCTAACCCTTGCTATTGGAACTACACTGAATGTGAATAGAAAAATACACCTCCTTTAGAAAAACAAATCTATTGGCCAATGTTGAGACAATATCAGTATGTTTCTTATCTATTTCACGTAAGATGTTCATGTGTAATATATAGCTTGTGTACAGTAATGTACATCTAGATTATTGTGTTAGCTGTAAATTGGTGATTTTATAATTGTAGTCTGGTTTTGTAGGGTAAAAATAGCTTACTAGTAATGTCAGCTCATCCTTTACATTTTACAAAAGGAGGAATAATTCTTGGTAAGCTTTGCATACAGATGAATTACTTTTGTAGGCCCAATATCTAGTCTATTTTTGAGAGTTCTTTAACTTTTATTACTAAAGTTGAGAAAAAAAATCCCACCCCAATTATTGTGATCATTCCTTCTGCCCTTCTTGAAGTATATTCTTAATTTTATTATGTCCCAAGAAATACGAAGGGGAAGACACACCATTAAAAATACTGGGGAAAACAATTTTTTTTTTTCCTTCCCCACATTTGATACCTTTTCCTGCTTTTCCTTTATTCCCTCCAAATAAGCTGTTGGTGGGCATTACTGAGAACATTGTGGGGTTTTTTTAACTCATTCATGCCATAGGTCATTACGTGTGCACCACTGGAATGTATACATTGTTATCTAGTATGTCAGTTGGTTATAATGATATTTTAAATAAAAAAGAAAAAAAAAAGTTTGACCACCATGCATTTAGTGTTTCTTCATTGCCAGGCTGCAATGGGTTTCATATGGACTGCATAATAGGGCTGCACTTGAAATCGTATTAGTGAGAGTCCTTCCTGAGAATTCATCTGTTTTTTAATGGTAGTGTCCTGTCTTGTGTGTGAGCTCACTTGTGGGCAAAGTGACGTGTTTTTTCCATTTTTCCATTCCCATGGACTTTGGATGTGCCACAGACTGTTAACAGCCACACGTTCATTGTCCTTGCGACCAGCAGGAATCCATTCTTGCTTCCTTGCTGCCAGCTTCAGCCACCTTAATTTCTGGAAATACAGCTGCTGAGAGCCCATGCTGCTGAAAGAGGTAAGCCATGGGCTGCCTAGTGTACGGGAGAATCTCTCAAAACTGCATCTTGGAGAAGCCTGAAGGATCTGACTTCTGGAGAGAGCTGACTTGGATGCCTGGACCACTCACTGCACTGGCACTCCTCCCACAGGTAAGTCCCAGAATAACGCATTTGATTGCCTTCACTTCCAGCAGCGTTTCAGTGCTTCCTTAAGGCCTGCAGCTGCCCTTGACCTGTGCTAGTGGTGCCTTTGTGTCCAGTTGCAAGGGAAAGGGACTGTGACCATAGTGCAGCCAGCTTTCTTTATCATCCCAGCAGTTTGTGGGATGCTCTTCTAGGAATGTGGTGGGACTTAGAAATGCTCTTATTTGCATAAGTCAGCATAAAGTCCAGCTAGTTTCCAGTGATGTGTTATTACAGAGCGAGGCCAGAGAGAGTCTTAGCTCTGCCCAGGATTTTTCTGGTGGCTCAGGACTGAAACACTCCATAATGCTGCTGGCTTCAGTGGAACTCTCTTGTGAACGTAGGTAAGTCATTAAGCTATCACTGTTCATTTTCCTTTTTGTGTTAGAATGCCATGACCTATTTAAGTTTTCTTCATTATTCTGAAGCGTTGATGCCTTACTTTTTTTTGAAGCATATTCTTGTGTTGGGTTTTTTTTCACTGGAAAGTTTTTACTGGTTGTTTTTGCCTGCATAATACTGGAAGGGATATTCCAGGCTGGGAAGATGGCACAGGTAAAGCTGTGGTAAAAATTTATCTGTTCCAGGAATTTTCTGTCACATTAATTAATAATAACCAAACCTCTATCTTGTAAACACTTGCTAAGAAAGCTGACATTTAAAGCGGGGACTGTAACAAGCAAAAGGTCTGCAAGATAAGGCGTAGTCTCCAGTGCTTGCTGTGGGGAAATGCATTGGTGGGGAAGAGTATGGAAACATGAGTTAAAGCTAGGAAAGGGTGTATAGTCTTTCTCACATCAGGGCATTGTGTTCTTTGAAGCTGTGTACAAGTGGCTCTTATTTGTTGCATAATTGCCCATATCAGGAATTTAGCATTATGGTCCTGTTGCTGCACTTGAGGTTAACATCCCACTGTGGTGCATTTTAGCGTGAACTGGGTTGTTTGCAGCTTCTTGCCAGATTTACTGCAGTGGCTCATCTTCAAAAGCAGCTGAAATTTATTTCTCATGAAAAAGAGCCATAGATGTTGCTGGAGCACAACAGCCTGTCTGGAACTGGTTTGTTTCACTCCTCATTTTGAGTGAATAGAGTTTCTTTGTATATTAAAAAGAATTAATTTTATCTTAGATACCAGATTATGTAATGTTACAGATCTCATGATCCTATCCTGGATCTGCAAGTTTGGGATAGGTGGGTTTGTTAGCAGTTACCTAAGGTTAAATACTTAAGAACTGAGCCCTGCTGACTAGGAGACTAAACACCAAATATGCCAGTCAAGCAGTGAACAGGACTGCTGGTTAACTCTCTTGAGTTTGTAGTGGGAACTAAAGGGAGCAGTCTGCACTCAATACATACAGGAGATAATGCAATATAAATGGTGCGAGGGAGGTGGGGCCTGTCAGGATGGATAGAGTGGAAGGCTTCTATGTTCTGGGCAGAAATAAAAGAAGGCATTAAAATACCCTGCTTGCTACTAGTACTTGGATTGAATGTTGCTTTTTATCAGTCTTCGTGTTCTACTTGCAACCTGGTTCAGACCAGTCTCCAGTATTAAGGTTTATTTTGTGATGACTGACCTGGTACCTCCAGCTACCTGCCACACTGTGCTTGCTCTTCCAGCTCAGTCACTGTCACTGCTTTTCTCTCACATTACGCATCTGATACTGCTATTTTAAATGGCCGTCTTATTCCTTAAAGCATCACTTGTGACCATTGGTAATGAATCCAAGGCAGAGGTGGGGGAAAAAAAAAGGGATGATGCTCATGCCTGCAGGTGGCAGGCAGCTGCTGCTGAACATGCAGGTACCTGCCTCTTGCCAGGGGCAGTAAGTAATCCAGGGCAGCAGGAAAAAGGTTTTGGAATCTTTGAATGAACCTATCCACATGGCTTACTGTACCACCTTGCTTGACGTTTCTTATCCAGAAAAGATTAGGTTAAAATTCTGCTTTTTGCTTGCTTTAAATGGTTTACATTTTTTACATTTCTATAGGAAGAAATGTTATAGTGCAGTAGAAACAAGTTCACACCCAGGTGTTTTAAATATTGAAATACCTGGATATCTGTAAGCTGATGAGGAGAAAGTATACCTTTCAGTACTGGCTATCTCGTGGTATACGTAAACCCATTCTAATGTTATTTCCAGACAGTGAGTCATAGTTTTCTCTAGTAAGAAATGAGATTCAGGGCACTTTTTCAAAATACTTAAAATAAAGCAATCTTCTTCATTACAGTCTATATGTTCCCTTTAGCCAGTTCATGATGTTGTGGCACTTTTTTGTTAAAATTCTTTCTCCTTAGAGACTCCCAAGCTACCTCAGGATGTCAAAACAGAGTGCCAAAAACAGAGTGAATGGTGCTGGGCTCACAGGTGGAATTCAAGCTGAATCTGGTGAAACAATTTTTTCATACATGCTCTGCATGGCTCAGGGTGTTACAAATGCTATGCAAAACTTCTTGAAATCACTTGGAAGGGAAGTCAGCCCTGGCAGCAAACTACCAGAACTTACAGCTTCATTCTAATGATTTTTCCTTGGCAGAAGTAAGGAACTTGGGCTGATGGGTTGTTTGCAGTATTCTTCCTGTCCCCTCATCTCCCTGTAAGAACTAACAACAAAAATAGCTGGTATAATAAGAGATGTTACAAGGCAGGTAAGTGTACATTGTCCAGGAAAGGTTAAGGACAGATGCCCACCCTCCCCCCCTTTCCACCCTTCCACCCCCCACCCCAATTCCTCTTACCATAAGTTTTGCTATTAAAGTTTGGATGGGTTTTGATGATAAGGATCTTCCATCTTCTACCTTAATACACATATTGACTCAGGAGATTTTTTTTTTTCTTGCAGCTAATACTGCTCTATTTTTGGCTCAGAAAACCCTCAGATACCTAAGGCAAAATGTGCATATTTAAAGTTCCACAGAGTTTGATTATTAATCACAGTTTAATTTAAAGCTGCATTTTTGTGAAACACTGAAACCACTGGGTGGGTAAGGGACAATTTTAGTGAATTGTCAAGATTTTGGTATCTTCAGTATGTCTGCAGACCTTGTTTTCACAATATGTTCATAAAATAATACCACTCTAGGAATGAGAAATTTGAACAAATTTTATGGAGGTAGTGGGGCAGAAACCACCTCATTAAATCCATCTGGCAAACCTCCTGGCTGTGGTGACAGACTGGAACTGCCACCTTCCCAAGCACAAGTGTGGGAATCCCTCAGCTCCAGGCTCAGCTTGTCTATTGGTTCTGGCCATCCACCCCACCTGCAGGACCGTCCACTGTCCTTGAGCCAGCAAAAGGATGGTGCAGCTGAGTCCAAAGATGGCAGCAGGACACTCTGAAGGAAGAGTATCTTATGTTCTGTGCATACAGGGGGGACCCAATCTTTCTTGGCAATCTGACACTAGATTTTCAAGCTTTATGGTCAGCAGTCTTTCCCAGCTGGCCCAAATACTATAGCACATGTAAAGACAACAGGGCAAGTGTCACTGAGAGCACAATCACTATAGAATTACTCATGATACATGAGTATACCAGAACAAAATATGCATTTTCATTCATTTTGTCAGGAACAGGATTTTCTATACTTGTTCTACTTGGGGACTTTAGCACTTTGACTCCCAGCAGTTAAACATCCTAACGTTGAAAAAAATTCTTCCATTTCCTTCTGCAGGAGGTAATTTCTCTTCTCAGCATCTTCACGAGCGCGTTCAGAATTCCTCAGCTTTATCTCCAGCATCGCATATTTCTTTCGTTCTTGGTCCAGTTCTTCTTCTAACCTAACCACTTGGTTCCTCAGGTCTGCACTTGTTTCTTCAATTCTTAAAACCAACAGAGAGAGGAAAAGAAAGAGGCTTTTTAAAGTGGCTGGATAAATACAGCTGATAACTAAAACTCTTAAGAGAACAACTTAAATTTAACATATTCTAAGAGGAAGTTTTAAAGGAGGGAACTAAATGTCATTTCATTACTGTTGAATTTAGGGCAGAGATTCCTTGAAAGCTAGAGCTTCCTTTATTTGCATCTTGAGTAAAATGCTCAGATCTTAGAAAACAATGCTTACTTTCCAGCACCAGACTGCCTGGCTAAGGAGATGTATTAACACCTCACTTAGGCAGAGTTCAAGTATATAATTCCAAAGTAATCTTTTAACCTCTGTTTCCATCCTGATACTGTTTTCCTATATGGATATCCAGTACAGAGGAACATCCTTAGGGATCAGATAGCAATGAGGTCACAAGTCCTTCCTCACCATCCATTTGATGGTATTTTCTGTAAAGTTTACGACTGACATTGGGGTGAGGTACGAGATTTTATGAAACTCAACCTTTCATACAAGGAATAATCAGAAGAACAGTTCTTAAATGTATCTGGGCACAAAGCTCTGAACCAAAATTGAGAGTTTTTCACTCAGGAAGTCAAAGAAAGTTCATGGTTTTGTGATTTCAAAGAAGCACAGAAGGCACCACACTTGCTGTTCTCCTCCTTGTGCTTCCCAATCACAAGACCAAGTAGTTGTGTTAATACTGAGGAAGGAATATTTTCAGATAGGAATTACTGATTACTAGAATATAAATTCAAAAATTAGGCTTTTACAATGAAAGATGCCCCTCCTCTAAATAAAATAAATACAACCTTTAAAAATAATTTCCAACACAAAACCAGCCCCACCTCTCCTTGATCAGTCCAATACTCAACTTTGAAGCTGGGATGTGGCATCCCAGTAGAACTGTGAATGGGTTATTTTTAGTCAGGGTAACTGATTATCCAGAAGGCCATGCTACTGCCTTCATAACAAAACAAAAGTGAAAAAAAAGAGAGCCTTGGGCAGTCCCAGAAGGGTCTGAATTCCACTTTATGACCAAGAGGCAGTGCAATGCATCACCTTAAACTTTTCCTTTCTATTCCTTTACATACAGCTGAAGATGGCAGTTTGATTATTGTCACATTTTTCACAATGAATCAAAGTCACAGGTGCACTGACCTGCACCAAGTCCAGCAAAAAGCAGCCCCTGTGGATGAAGGCAGACATTTATCTCCAGCCAGCTGTCAGCTAGAATATGACACTTCTGAAGTTGGGATGCTTCCCCACACATAGATAGCAGCTCTTGATGCCTCAGGTTTTAGCTTTTATCTTTTTCAGATTCTGTGCTGCTCTAGTGTGTAGTTCTGAGCTTCATATTAGGGGATAGTAAGCTCTCTTCACACAGTAGGTAGACAAAACAATTCCTTCTCTAGCTGGGGACCAAGGACAAATGATCCAAATTTCAGGCCCAAGAGCATGAACAACGGTGGAATGAAGAGAGAAAACCAAGAAGGATGGGACTTCATAACCTAAAGCTATAACTGGACAATTAACTCCAATATGCTAATGGCCCAGAACTTATAAAGGTGGGAGACCTCATGACCCGTTGTCCATTTTGTGACCATTTTGGGTCCATCTTGGGTGTGGTCCTGGCTGGGCTCTTGTACTGCCCAAGGTGTATCCATTGAGGCCTTTTAATAAAGACCTACTTTATTCTCTAACTCTGTCTAGTCTCTGTTCTAGGTCAGCCTTCTCACGGCATCAGTTCTGGCCACCCAGATGGGACACTAGGCATCTGGAAAACCCCTGGACCAGAGCCAGAGGAACATCCAGCTCCTGCCGACACTCCCAGGGTGGGGCTCCAGCTGCAGTCCAGAAGGTATCAGAGCCCAAGAACCCTTGGACCTGACAGAGACACGTGAGTAGATAAAGGGGTATTCTCTTTAGCACCTAAGTTAAATGTTAAGAGGTCTCTTGTGCTCTAGAGTCCAGATGGAGTGCTGGTGGTGCTCTCTGAGCTGCCAATTACATTTTCTACCACTAAGTTTAGGGGTCAACTACAGCAGCCTGGACTGAATTACACAGGGTCACAGTACTTACAGCATTTCTACATTCATAACAGTCCTCTCCAAATACTTACACTTTCTTAAGAGTGCCAGGTGGTAAACATGAATTACTGAAACTCAATAGAGAATGTCTGATAATTATATTCACCTTGAGGGAGAAATGCTCTGGAACAGAGTGGTTACAGGAAGGCCATAAAACTTGCCTCCCTCTGACTAAGAGAAAGAAAATGGGCAGTTGATGAGAAATAACAGCTTTTCCATCAGCAAGTGTTCCTTACCTCTGCCCCAGGCAGGTACTCACTCTGCTTTCCCTTCACTCATGTACATGCCAACAAAAAAGCTCATATTCTTTCATTAAAACATGTCCTTCTAGATACACACAGTTCTGCAAACCACACAAGCACATGTACAATTTTGGGGGACTAAATTATCGTCAATAAAATAAAGCTGGTGTGGCAGTCTAAATCTCTCATGCTAAGGAGCCTCCCTTCTTTGCTAGTTAGCTCCTGTCTTTCCATAGTAGCAGACTTAGATATAGTCTGAAAAGGAACAATATAAATTGCTGCAGATGTAGTAAAAACATTGCAAAATTTTTGAGAGCTTAAAAACGTGGCTTGAAATTCTTAGACTTGATAGCACAGTCCTTCAGGCTGTAACCCCGAACAGCTGGAGTCATCCTGTTTAATACAAAAAGGCAGTGACTGCATCTTGCCTGCTTTTATGAAACTCTAGTTCATTAGGCATTTTCCTCTGAGCTACCTCACCCTGTGAGACCGGCCAATTTAGAGTCCTCCCCTCAAGCCCCAGTGCTCTCTGTCCTGTCCAGCTGTAGGGGGGAGGCAGGTTTTGGAGTTGAAGCAGCTCAACAGCTGAAATGAAGAACATCTTCCTGGATGCTCCTGATGTCAGGAGCTTAAGGCCCCATTGGACCAGTTTTACTGATAAGAGGTGAAAAGCCATCTCTTCCCCCAGGCAGCAGGCAAGAATGTGCAGCTACACATTTCCAGGTTCTGCAGCCTGGTATTTCTGCTTATTAACCTGTATCCCTGCAACAAGGCTTGCCAGGGCAGCTCTGCACAATTAAATGTAAGGCACATACCTCACCTCCCTCCCATTCTGCATCAGTAGGACATAAAAAAAAACAAACCATGTAAGCCATGAACTTCCACCCTCATTCACAGACCATTCCCAACATCCCAACACCAGCAACTGCTGGTGTTTCATAAGCTCTTACACCTGGAACACAACAAGGTGGGGCTTTTCTCCTACTCAGGGATGTTAGGTAGGAACTGAAACTGCTGCACAGCCTGATTCTCCTTCCAGCTCCGCACATCAAGGCAGTACAGTGCAAGAGGCAGAAATCCAAAAGAGGCTGGCAAGCCACCACCAGAGCAAATCATAAAATAAAGCAGGAAGATAGCAAGAGGAATTCCTGCCTTAACAACCGTCCCATGGGAAGAGATCACAGTTCAGATACATTTTTTAGAAACTACCTTAACAAGAAAAAAGTGCCAAAAAATGCAGCCTAAAGCTGTGCTATACAATCCCAACAGTCTTACTTGCTTTTGGTACTGTGTTTGGGAGACTGGCAGCATTTTCATACCTCAGTTTCCAATCTGAGTTTTAATAATTGAAGGAGTATAACAGTAGCACCTTAACACAAAAAAACCCTCAAACCCTGAGAACTTAACTCTTTTTAAGAAATGGGACTACAACCCTTCTGCAGAGCAGCATGTATTACAATATGCTGTGCAATTTTGCACATGACTGTATATTAAAATATATCTGATTCCTTTTAGCATCAGTATTTTATGTGTGTATTTCCCTGAATGCTTTCCTAAAAGTCTATTATCACATACACACATAAAACCTAATATACTCACACAAATTAATGACTCCCTGGTTATTAATACTTCCTACAGCCCCAGCCCTACACACAGCTCTCCTGAAAAATGAAAGGAATTTTTCTGAGCTCAGATGGAAAGTACAGCATCAGCAGTTGTGCAAGGAAACACCAGTTGGCAAATGGCACAGTTCACACTGCTCCTCCAAGCTAGGCTGCCCCATCAGCCAAGGACCACTCTCTACATCAGATATAAAAGTGAGGTTTCTGGAAGTTCAGCACAAAAGGGCTACTTAAAACATTATAGCTGAGATGCAGTCCCAATACCACCACCCCAAAAAAACCTGTGGAATATAGTCAAGAGCAGTTTCCTCAAGTATGCTGGTGTTGGGAAAAGAACAAGAAGCCCTCAGTTTCAGACTGGTCTGGTACAAGTATCAGCACCTGCACAGATCATCCTTGTTGAGGCCTGACCATCCTGGGTCCCAGTTCCTCCCTACAAGATATTTGCTTTGCTATTTCTGTGAGGACATGAAGAGCAGACTTTGGCATTACCTGTGCAGTTCTCATTTACAGTGAAAACACAGAATATGAAGTGTTGGGATTTCCCTGTGTCATAGAAATCCTCCTTCGTTTTCTTTTTGATGCTCTCTTAAATCAGAGAAAGAAAAGTTGGATACAGGGAGTAGCAAGGAAAAAGTAGAACCAAATCTGCTGTCACCCAACCCCAAACTTCAGGGCTGAGAACCTGATACCTTTGGTAGCCCACACCCATGTTCAGATAGGGAGAATGTTGACAGACAACTTTCTTGTGCCCCCTGCAGATCACATTACCTTTTGATACTAGTCTCATACTCAGTCCTCTGTTTGCTCAATTCTGTCTTTAGCTCCACCACCAAGCTCTGTAAGGCTCTGGAGCATTGGACAGAGTCTCGGGAAGCTGCAGCTGGGTCACTCTGTTCGCTGCTGCTGCTGCAGGCTTCAAAAGTCTCCATGCTGTTCTCCAGATCTGCTGTCTTGACCTCACTCTGAGACAGCGAGCCCTGAGTTACCCACTCGGTTTTTAGGGAGCTTAAAGCAGAAGAGTCACTGGCCCGGCAGGCTGGGCAGCTGCTCACGGAGTCCATCACGGAGATCTCACAGGATGATGTAGACCAGGTAGTGCTGGCCATGCTGTGTGTGCTGAGGGACAGGCTGGATGAAGGGACATTGTCGTAAGTGGAGAGTCTCTGGGAGGAACACGAGTCTTTCACTCTTTCCCCAGAGGCTGTCCGGCGATGGCCTCGGAGGGAGTACAGGCCATTCATCAACCAGTTCCCACTGGAGGAGAGGTTGGGGATATCTAAGGATGAGCTGCCCAGCTTTGGACTCACAGACCGTGCTCCCTGCTGGCGGAAGGAATATTTCCATGGAGGTAGCGTCTGCACTCTTTTACTGGGGCTCGTGGCAGGCTGAGTCAATTTGCCACTGTGCTCTGGAGGAGTGATTTTCACTGCAGGTCCTGGAGTGGCCTCTAGAGCCGCAGCACTGCCAGAAGGTAAATCAGCGGGGCTGGCAGCGCTGTTCTGTGACCTGCTGTCCTCGCCGTCCTCCTCGGAGATCCACTCGACAGTGCTGCGCTGGCGCATAGGTCTGATTTCCAGCTGGCTCCCTGGCACATCCGCCTGAGGAACAGCGAAGATCCGCCCCTGTTCACTGATCAGTACTGTCATCAGGTGCTGAACCAACGAGGTGCCTGTGGATGGAAAGCAAAGGCAAGCAGGTGAGGAGACATGGAAGACCTCTGCGACTCACCCCAGCCTGTTTGCATGACTAGGCTGCACACAGTTCCTTGGTCGGAATAGGCCCAGAGCTGCTGCTTATTGAAAAACCACAAATTTCAGCGCAGGCCTTCTGCTGCACTCAGTGTATAGAGAAGCTTGCAGGAAGAATGACATCTTCGTTATACATGCACTTGCAAAGGGTGCACAGCAAGTGCAGGAAGTGCTTGCAATTATTTAAATCCACAGAAATGTGCTGGCACTGTTTTCCAGGAGTGAAGCAGACCATTATGAGACAAACCTACGACCATTAATAGAGACAAACCTAACACAAAGCACTTCCTACAAAAGAGGAAAACCTTTAGAAGGGTGAGTAAGCAATTCTATTCTTAAGTATTGCCTGAAATAGAGAATAAAGCAAACATACTCAGGGTTCAAGGCAAGAGCTTGATTTTACTGCTGAGTTTTGGACCTAATAGCAAGATGTACTGAGCTCACCTACCACTTCTATTTTATGTCTGTGAATGCAGGAAGAGAACTAAATGTCTTGAAGATAAGGGCATTCCTAACAATTTAGCTGTCAAACTTCAGGTATTTCTATTTGAAATGCATGGGTTACGTTTGAAGGGAGACACAATTAGAGTGCTTTTTGTTAAGATCTCATTATCAGTTTATTTAGGAGATTCAAACTACCCTGAAGCCAAAAAAAAAAAAAGTCTTTCCACTTCTCTGCTACTTTTATCTAACCAACCTCAACTGAATTCTCAACTAAAATAAAACATTGCCAATCCTGTTAGGAGTATAAGGATTAAGTCTAAAATTCCAGGCTACATATCCCAATTTTCTACAGTTCAGATCTGTGTCAATACAGAATTCCAGGTCAGATCACTGTAGTGTTTTTATATGATGACTAGGAGAGACCCCAGCACCTGCACGTGTGCACCTACACGCAGTGCAGGCACCTCTGCCACTGGATGAGCCGCAGAATGAAATGCCTGAGGTGATCAGAACCCAAGCTTGTCCCCTGTGCCAGCTGAGCAGAGAGCACGCTGCTGGCCGCGGCTGTGAGAGCCCTACCAGCGCTGGCCCGATGGCCACTAGGGGAAGTCCCAGCATCGCACACAGGCTGGTTTCAGCTGTCCCCACCTCCAACACGGAATAACAAGCACTGCTCCCGCACTCCCTTCTCCTCCCCGATTTCTGTACTTTCCTCATAGCCAGGGGAAGGTGTCAAATTTACCCTTAATAATATGGCCCACATCTCTGTGGTAGGCTTCGAGTCCCTGAACTACTGCAATACATCAGGTCATGCTCTGAAGTTGTCCTCTTGCCTTACAGTGAGTTGCCATCGTGGGAGACACATCCGCACATGACCTGTGAAGAGCTGAAGGCACTGCTGCTCCTAAGGCATGGCAATACTGGCCTCCTGTGAAGGATTTGCATCACACAAAATACCATGTCAGCTCTCCCCTACAGCTAGGGAGCAGAACCAGAGCCAAACTCAGGCATCCCAGCCACAGCATCCCCATCTGTGCCTAATTACTTAATCAATTCTTTTTGCAGGCTTGCCAAAATCCTACAAAACTTTATGCAAAAACCGTGCACCACAGTAGTTGTGTTTCAATGAAACCTGGGAGAGGAGCTGTATCCCAGCCCTAATGTCAGCCTGCTTGATTCATACGGAAGCAAATAATTTTAAAGCTTCAGATATTTTACATCCAAAATTAACTGATTTTCAACTCTTTTTTTTTTTAATTCTGTGAAGTTTTGATCCATACAGTCTCCTTAGAAGACAACACTTCTAAGACACTTCTTGTTATAGCCACTGTGGCACAGCCAGAACTACAGTCCTCTCCTCATGGTCTGCATGTTCTCTACAGGGAGCTGTGTAACCACTGAAATGCACCAATACTAAATGACTGCAGTTTGGTACTTAAGCACAGTCCTTCTGTAAAAGCAGCTGAGCTTTCATTTTAGCAGTAGGTTCAAAAAGAGTTTCAGGGGCGCGGAGGCATCTCCACGTGGTGGAGAGGAGAGACACTCCAAGTCCAGTGGTGAGTGGGATAAGATGCCAGCTGGAACACCCCTCACAGGCCCTGATGAAAGGGATGGCTTGACTTGTTCTGACTGTGAAGGCAACTGACACAGCTACCAAGGAATGTGTGCCTTTCACTTACAGCTCCAAAACACAGCTGCTGTGCCATCCCACCAGGACACCTACCTTCCATCATGGTCACCGGATCCTCCATTTTGGGCCGCAGTATGTTTGGTCCAAATACTGTAGCCAGGTTCTGGACACTCATCTTGTTAATGCTGGAGTGAGCCTGAACTTCATCAAGGAACCTTGAAAGCCCCCCCAGAAAAATCAAAGGAGGAGGGAATTCATAAGTAAGTCACTTCTCAGACTATAAGCATTCTGTTTTGTCCTTTTTTCATACAACCCTGACACCCAAAATGATTCGAGGAACTAGTGTAGCTTAGATATTCAGTATAATCCCAGATCCCTCCTAGTGTATGAACCAGAGAAGACAGAGTGTTTTCTGCCAGAAATACCCACATAGCAGGGACCCAGACCCAGCCACCTACTGGGTCTAAAATGACAGATTTTTATATTTTTATAGGAATTCTCAATTTACATGGATTGACTTGGGCAAATTTTCACTTAGAGATATAAAAGTAGTAGTAAGTCATCTCCCTGTCTGAGAACTAGCAGCTTTGTGGCTTGGCTTGAATCTAACAAAATACAGATCACAGAATCACAGAATGCTTGGAGTTGGAAGTAGCCATTAAAAATCATCTCCTTCCAACCCCCAGATAAAGAGGCAGCCCAAAAACTGGGAAAATCAGCAGAGATGAAAGGAGACAAGGCTGTGGGGACCCTGGTAATCCAAGAGGAAGCCACTACTAATCCCACTTCCAAACCAGAGCAAATGCCAGACTGGCTATTCTGACTGCATCTGCTACTCAACTTGTGTCATAAATCTTCCAAGTGTGCAGTATCTGGAATACCTGTCTATCTTTAGTGGTCCCTAGGTGCTTCTGAAATAAACAAAGTATTAGTATCCTTCATGCCTGCTGCCAAGGCTGCAGGTGGCAGCAATTTGCTTGGCTGATCCTCTTAGATAAACCAAGAGCCTCCTTCAGGCAGGCTGCATTCACCTCCACATTTTTTAAAGGAGTTGTAACTTACCCTTAAGTAGTTTTTGAATATTCATACTTTCAGGGTATATTATTTGCATATAAGACAGCCTCACAAAACTTAGAGACTTTTCCAAGTGTTAATCAATTTCACTTACTTGCATATGTATTTGAGAAGGTTGTAGTTGGCTTGGGGCAAATTCTTCACCTGTTTAACCAGTTCCTGGGTACCCTGAGGGACAGGAAAAACAAGAAGCAGAGCTATTAATGTAAATGCTGAAAAGCAGATGTGACTTTCCTTTAGGACTACAAAGTCCTCTTTCTACAGCCAAATGCTGAACAACAGATGATAACATAAACAGGCTTTGCTTTAGAAGAGGTGTCATCCAGCATGTTGTGCCTTACCAAAAACCCAGTGTCCAGAACTCAACTCAGTTCTCACTCGAAATCCTCCTGAAAACTTTATTGGGTGACACAGAAGCCTTCATTTAGTGAGGCCTGCCAGCCTTGAAAACCTGCCCACTGGCATAGGTATCAGTGTACCAGCAGATGTGCCCTTGCCTATTTGAAACTTGGAGGCACCGAGTGCAGTATAAACACATTGTGGTAATGATCAGTTGAGCAAAGGAAGGTTTGTTCTTAAAAAAAGCAAAACGAGTCCAATTCAGCTGCCTCCTTTTTAAAGGCATACTTCCATTCTGACCTGGGACATACTTCCTCACAAAATTTCAGTCTTTATGTTAAAATATAAGATGACACATCCGCTGAAGGAATGACTTAAACCCCCGAAGCTACTTAAATCATCTAATGAAAACCTCTGACTCAGGAGGCTATTGTCCTGCCACAATCCCAAGTATCATTTGCTTGCTCCTGTCAATGCTGCTGTTGCCCTGGAGATTTGCTTATTTTTGGAGACAACAAAACCTTTTGTGGAAAAACAGATACCAAAACACATTTAAGGAAGACTGATAGCTGCTAACTAATGATGGAGAAATTCCAGAAGCAAATGGTTCCAAAAAAAGTGCAGCTGAACATTCATTTCAAACTCTCCTTGAATTTTTAAGGACTGTTAGGAAGGGAATTCTGTTGGCCAAAGTCTTGCAATGTATTCCTGATTTTTCCAGTCCAGACAAGTCAAAAAGATCCGTAGAGCAGTGCCTAGTCCTGCTTTCCTCCTTATTACCTTAAATATATAGGTACTTTTTTATTCTGTACATCCCAGCACCAAAAAAAAAAATTCTCTAATGAAAACCCAAAACTTAGAATTCTTAAAAGCAGTAACCACTTTATAACTCCTTAGCTTAAACATTATGCTGGTTTAATGGTGACAGCAATGGAGACACCATTAAAAGGCCCATCTCTTCTGAAAATCTCAATCCTCTTTTTTAAACTTCTAAAATTTTTTCAGTCAAGGATGGCTGCTACTGATGTGAAGGTTAAGGTCAGTTGTTCAGGTCAACCAACTTTCAAGTGACAAGTTTGAACCAGAACTAGGTGAGCTACCAGACCTAATTCCCTCTTGAATTTTGCTCTGTAACCCAATTTACTTCAAATAGGGAAATCAGGATGGTATTTGGCACTGTATTTCAAGTGCTCTGAATTAAAATGCCTTTGGCTCCACTGGATGTAAGAGAAGACTTTGGAACAGAAACTTAGGCAGCTGTGAACAGCAGGTAACATGACCTAAAGGTAAAAGATGCTACCTGAAAGAAAAAATGGTTCTAAAAATGTATAATCCATGCTTTCTCACAAGGAATCTCAGGCACGGTATTACACAGAGGGTATCTTTATATTCATCGAAGTACAAATGCCTGACAGGTAAAAAAAAGCTCTCTCTCCTACTGCAGCATTTATCAGCTCTGCCAGATTTGTCCTTAGCAAGGCCTGATCAACAGAAGGCAGAGGCTTAGCCTAGGAACACCATAGTGACAGCACAGAGGAAAGCAAGCTTGAAACCTCTGTAGTAAAAAACAGCACTGATCATTGCCAATGTCTGCAGCCCAGAAAGCAACAGCACTGTACTCTTATCTATCATGGGATTTTGCAGAAATAACTCTTACCTCCTTGAAAATGCTGCTTTCCAGTGAACGATCCCAAACCCAAGGATTTTTCAATGTGTGTAACAGATCAGCACCAATTCAGAGCTTCTAGTTTGGCTGGAAAACTAGCAACACTTTAGATGTTCATAAAAAATTCAGATGCCTCTTTAAAAAAAGACTTGAAGCCCTGTGTTCAATCCACTGAACTGCTGTGTGCATCTCTAGAGTACAAGTAGCAGTGAAGGCTAAAATTCCACCATGTCAAGGCAGCTCAGACTCAAGTGAGTTTTTAGGCTTTTGAAGATCCCTCCTGCTCTAAATTTTCAAACCCTCCTCCCAATCAGTTGGGATCAGAATCAAATCTTTTTTAATGCTGCAGTCCTGCTGAAATATCTGGAGACCTCAGCACCACCCAAGGTCTCTGTTATGACCCTGTTAGCATTCAGACACCAGAGATCAGCTGGGTGCAGAATGCAGATGAAAAGCAATTTGAATAAAAAACTTAGGGCAGTACTGGAGCTAGGCCAGTTTAACAATCACCACAGTAATTCCTATCCATAGTCACAGTGTAGCAGCACGAGGTGCCAACAATTTCACCCGAAAAGCTGTTTTGCCATAAGCAATTCTGTTTTTTTGGGTGAGAGGTGAGGGTGGCTATACAAAACGAAAATTATACTAAGAGCCCAAAAGTCTCATTCAAAACTGTCAAGTGAAAAATTAAAAGAAAACAGTACTTCAAATTAAACCAGTACAATTATATTTTGTTGCAAAATACTTTTACAAAAGAAAATGTTTGATTCTTAAATTCCCTGCTTACCATTATGTGTTAAAAATCATGGTTTCGATGAAACCACATTTCTGAGCAGGGGGATTTTCCATGTGGGAGGCGAGTCAGGCCCCATAGGCTAGGTATGACTTTGTGCTGCATTCTGCTCCACGTGCTACTGTGCACGTACAGCCTCTCCACCCCTGTGTGCACTCCACCTTCCTTTCTGAAAAGGTAAACAGCCCACGTTGAGGTTCCAGGTTTCCCTGACAAAACCAAAATTGCTTATGTTTACAACAGCACCTTAACAAAACAACTCTGTGCTATGAGCAGTGCTGTATTTTGTAAGTGTTCATTTTGCTCCCCATTGCAATCTAAAGAGAATTCTGCTCTACAAGTCATTTGAGTCTGACCTTGCTCACACAGATACTGCTTCCCAAACTGCTGCAGCCTGTGCAGACAAAATCAGGCAAACAACGTAGTTAATAAGCTGAGCAGTGATGTACAATTATGTTTGCCCAATTTGGCAGTGTCTCTGCTCTTGTGCAATAGTGCTTAATGGATCCGAAACTTCCCAGTCTGCACATCTTACGACCGAAATCAAACCATCTCCACTGCCTTAGAAATGCTGCTGTTTCTTGTGAAATCACTGCTGTGGGGTCTGTAACATGGCACCCTGCAGAGATGCCTGAGTTCACTACGGATAAGGCAGAAAATGAGCAAGTTTTGGAGGGCGTAGACACACACCTCTACCTGCTAAAATACAACACTACTGCACTGGCACCCTGATGTGGCTGCGTCCAGAACGCAAGTACATATCCTCGTGTGGTAACATGCTGTGTCACGCACAGAAATTTGCTTTCTCACAGTTGACTAGAGGTTACATTATTTGAGTGTTATTTGCCTTTTAACCGTAAAAAACTTATACTGCCACATATTATACATTTGATGCATGCAAACAAGCATCTTCCTGGGGGCATCATAAAGGGCAATCTCCACAGAGCCTTCTGCCACTTGAACTGAAAGTGAACCCCAGACTCACAGTGAGGAACAGTTTTTACAAATCCTGCCAGAGACAAAGACAAGACCACACACAGAAAAGGGAAAGAACTGTGGACCACAACTTACAAGCCCTCAGGCTTTTGCTTCTTTAGCAAAAAAAAGACACAAGTAACAGCCCTTGCAGCTTTAAATTTCTGTTCTAGAAGATGGCACCCACATCAGACCAGATCTAACGTGCCTTTGCAATCTGCAAAGGGCTAAGGGAGCGCCATAATATGGATGAAACAGAACAATCAAACATATTGTAAATTATCCTGTTCCATGACTGCCACAGACTAGGTAGTTTCTGTCAGCCCTTTCTCCTGCCTGGAAACCAAACAGAAGAACATCGTAAGAAGGTTCCGGCAAAGTATTCATAGAATTATTTCTCCCCCATTCTAGGATAATATCACAGCCTGCCTTCTCACAGTGCCTTTTGTCTAAGAAGTACAAAGACCATTGCACTGATCAATGTCTCATCCACCAAAATCTTTGGGAAGGAGAATATACTGTTCTGATATGTAAGATGGAAAACAGACAAAGCGAGTGACTCGATACAGCTTGTTAGTGAGTGAACAGCAAAGCTGGGAAAGGAACCCAGATTTCCTCCTACTTTGCATCTCTTGCCAATTATGCTACACAAGAGCTTTGCTCTGAAGAAAGAAGCACCAGGCTACAAGACTGCCTTTTTTTTAAGCAGCAGCCTGTGATAACAGCATCCAGTTCACAGCTTCACGAAAATTCAGGGAAAGGTTCTTAGGGACTTCATTGATTTAAATCAAATTTGAAGAGATGAGGAAAAAACCTGTACTACATTGATTCTTAGGAACATCCTCTGAGGAGGCAGATTAGAAGGATCACTGACCTCTCCCTCATCTTTTGAGAGTAGCTGTCCACAAGAAAGAAAGTCTTCGTATTTGGCAAAGGGGATGACAGGCTCTGGCAGCTCTCGAAGGTAAAGCTTCAGGAGGGACGCCACAGTGTGAACATCTGTGTTGCTGCAATAGAGAAGAGGGAAGGAAGTTTAGAAACTCACACTATCTCAAAGCTTGATGCCTTTCATTGGGGGTGCATCAAGATCCCTCTTAGGGACAGGGACAAAGTAGGCACATGGAAGGAAGCTCTTCTGCCAGTCATTGGTACTAGGCAGGAAGGTCTGCCTGGGAACAGGGAAAATCTCCATTCTGTCAAGATAGAAATGCACCTCAGGTAACATAGGCAGTGGAAGGGATATGCCCATGATGCTGCTTAAGGTAGGGTGACACTGTGCTTCCTCTGCTAGTGTGGACCAGGCATACAAGGAATAGTCCAGGCAAGTGCACAGTGATCACACAGCATTGACAACAGAGCTCTGCATCCCTATTCTGTGAAACATGACCTCTGAGCCTCCCACTGATCCTTCCTGATACTCTCCCCAGCCAGCACACACATACAGCTGATGGGCTGGGCTCCCACATGCCCTGGTCAATTATTCAGAAAAAACGGAGGAAGCTGTATTTCCTCCAGGTCCTTTATTGCCCTTTGGTATGGCTGCCTGGCTTGTAGTATCTGGAATTTCCTAGCCCAGCTATTATGATAGGATAACAGCTTTTATTTTCTCTCCCAATCCAGGAACTTCTTTTTCCTCTTCTTTCTCCTTTGCTTTAAAATTGGGCTTGAGGTGTCAGATCCCACGATGAACCCTTTCCAGCTACCCAGCTTCTGGTGTATGGTGATACCTCTCCCTCATTCCAATTTTCCTGTGGTACAACGTTGTGAATCATTGCAGATGACCTCCTCGAAGGTTTTGACTGTTGGAAGTCTAAACAGCTCCTCCCTACCCACCATTGCCCTGACAGTCTTTAAAGAGTTCTGAGAAAAACATATCAGTGATCATTGGGCAAGAGAGCTTCAAATCCTCTCTTCTCTCCAAAAGCTGAATCTCTTCTACTTAATATGTTTCTTTTTTGGAACACACAGCTAAAACAAAACTGGAAAAACTACAAAAGGAAACTGTCAGCAGATACCACTTACTCCTAATCCTGCTAATGCTATTCCTATTAAACAGCTGCATCATATTTGAGAATATCACAGTTTCACACAGTGGTTTTCATCAGTTGATTATAGTGTTTTACAAATGATATCAGTACCCTTATTATTTTTTTTTTCCTTTAGTGTGGAGTTTCAGGCATGGATGGTGGATATGAATATCAGTGAGAAACAGAGTCCAGAACAGAGCTTCAGGGCCACTGGCTGCACTAAATGTTTCATCCACGATGCCGTAAGAAATACAGTCAGACTTTGAATGGCATCAAAGTGCAACAGGAGCAGACTGCTATAGGTGCTTCCAAAACAGCAACACCCGGCCTTTCATAAGAACATTGGAAAAGAAAGCCTTTTAAAAATAAATATTTTAATCGTCAGTCATCACAAAGGTTTGATCCACCATGGGGCAGGCAGGCTATAAGCACCTGGGATATCACTGTAGTTACAAAAGATGTCTAAAAGCACTGACTGCAGCTGGGAAATAAGAAAGGATATTCCTTTCACTGCACCTGATTTGGAAAGAAGCATAAGGATTTCACACTTCTGCTGCCAATGTATCTCAGGCCATACAGAGATAAGTTATAGTTACACACAGAGAAAATTATGGTTGCTAGGAGGAGAAGGATTTCATTTAGCCAGAGTGGAACTGCCTTTCCCTTACTGCTCTCTGTGACTGCAGATACGTAAGACAGACTCTATATACACACATGGGGACGTGGTGGAAAGAGCAAAAGGCAGTAACTGGGACACCCTCAGCTTTCCACTACTCGGGTACTCCAGGCTTGCTTCCTTTGGTTCTGCACTGAACCTTTAGTTCATTAAAAACTGACTACCCAAAAGGCAGGCATTCCTTCCTGGAGGTCCTTGGTGCCTCTCTTAAAGGGGAGGCTTAGCACTGATCTATTTAGCCAGTGCAAATGCCTGTGGAAATAAAGCTGCTTTCTGCACCTGAGGCAGTAAGGCACTGGAAGAGGTTGCCTAGAGAAGCTGTGGATGTCCCACCCCTGGAAGTGTTCAAAGCCACGTTGAATGGGCTCTGAGCAACCTGATCTAGTGGAAGGTACGCCTGCCCATGGCAGGGGGCTGGAAGGAGATGAACTTTAGGATCCCTTCCAATCCAAACCACTGTACAATTGTATTTTGCTTTAAAAATGCTGGGTGGAGGCTTGGTTTATCTACATAACAATGAAGTTAGATAAGGCTAAAGTAAAACTTGAAATTGAAACTTTCACTCCTAATTAATTCCTTCTGTAAAGACTCCTGTTCCAGAGTGTAAGCACTGAATTAAGATAATTCTAATTCTGAACTAGAACATCCAGATATTCAGTTAAAAATACAAAGGTTTCGTTTAAGAGAAGATTAACTGAGACAATTTGATGATTTCAAACTTATTTTTTCATGAAAATATTTCTAAATGTTTGACACTTCCATTTAGGGAGCAAATACTGTTTGTGGTTAGGAATCAAAGAAAAGAGGATGGGTGGTCTGGGAAGCTGAGGGAAGGGAAGAATTAGAAGAATGTTCCAAATAAACTCTGAAGACAATACTTCCCAAGATGAGACCAAGCACTGTTTCTGCCCACGCAGGACACAGTGCTAGCTCTTCCTGCACTGGTAGGCAGGGAAGGTGCTGGCAATGGACTGGCTGCAGGTCCAGGGGAAGCAATCCCCCAAGGTTAATGTGCTGGTAATACACCAGATGCCACGGGCATCACCTGGAAAAATGGGGACAGTGAGTTCCAGCAAGAAATGGTGCCAGGCCTCCAGGACAAGATCCCAGATCTGATCTCATTTATGGACCTGTGATAGAGATCAGACCAGATCTACACAATGCCCTTGGATCCAAATATCCCTGAAGCTCAAGGTCTCTGCTAGGGTCAAGCCTTATTTCATAAAGGGCTATTAAACTTTGCACAATGCTGACCTTCACTCCAGGTAGGATGTACGTATGACAGAGTGGATGAAATGTTAGCTACAGGGTAAGGACAGCATTTGGCTGGAAGGGCCTTGACAGCATTCATCTTTCTCATCATCTGACTGCCTGAGGGCCAATGCAGAGACAGCACATCTGAGAGCTGCCCCTTCCCTTGCTGTCCTTGGATGGAGCGCCCAGAGACGGGGGTGACACCCTTCCCATGGGAACTGGTATTAAGCTGAGCACCTACAAAAACAGCTGCAGGCATACTGGCCAGGTAAAGCATGTCAGATGGTGGTGACTATTCTGAAACCTGGTGACAAAGGAAGAGTCAAGATACTGCTCCAGGCAGATGTGCTGGGAGAATGCAACATCTGAAAGCAGTACAACACCTAGCTCACACCCCTGTCATACCCATTTCTGTGATGGGATCCCACCAGCTGATCAGCTTGCTGCACCCAAATCTAGCAATGCTTTTCATTCAACATGTGCTTAAGCTGAAACGCTGGAGGAGCCCCACAAACACCAATGAGCTCTGCTCCACCACTGAGCTGAATAAGGCCTCCATACCCACCACCATGCAGAAGAAAGCTCCATCAGTGCTTTCAACAGAGAGAATGATGGTGTGGAAAGAACATGTAAGCTAGGATTGCCAGTGCATGGACATTCCTGGCAGATTTTACATGTCACAGCCTGAATTTGGTGATGACCACTGACCTGTCAAAAAGCGGTTTCTCTCCACAGTCAAAAGAATCCTGCAGATCTTTGACGAGGTTGGCTTGTCCAGGCATCCGAAAGAGCCCCTCCTCTGTAAGACCTCGCTCCCGAATAAAATCCACACACTGTTCCACCAGCAGTGGGGCCAAGCGCTGGCCATACTTCCGCTCGTGCTGTACGGTGTCCTCCAAGCGCTGTCCAAAGATCCCTGACAGCAGAGAGCAAGAGAGACATCTGGGTGTCAGCTTAAACTCTTCCTGAGCTGTTGCCTGGGGCACACAAGGAGGGAGGCTTTCACATGGAGGGGCAGCCTTTGTGAAGGTCCAGTTTTTAACAGACTCTGAAGAATAAAGCTATTTTAAAAAACAAGAATTACATGATGAATATTTTTTTTTCCTGTTTAACAGTGCTTCAAACTATCCTCTGCCCTAAGCTGGTTTATATCTCATACACAAGGAAGGTGGGCTTAGGGTTATGTTTATGGTTATCCACAGCTGGATTTAGATTAAGTAATTATATTTCCATTGCATCTTCCATCCCAAGAAGACCAAAAGAAGGCTACAGTGACTTTATGGGACACATTTCCTTCCTGCATGCACCCACTGCTTACGTTGTCACACAGCTGCCCTCCACTAGTTTGCAGCTGGCCAGCCCAACAGGCAGCAATCCCACTAGGAGGGGACTGATAACACAGCAGAATACAGCTGTCAGCATTAAAACTGGGTATTGTGAGAACCTTCCACCATCCTGGGAGACTCCTTCTATTTATTTTCCTTTAATTAAACTTGCTGAATGAAAACTAAAACTAAAAAGAACCAGTAAAATTCATGCAAAATCCATTGCCCTTCCTACTAAAAAGTGTGTGCTGTACTTCCTGCATCTTGAAAATATCAGAAGCACCATATTCTGTAAAACCAGACTGCTCTAGGTTAATTCTTTAGTCAGATCTACTGTAGACATATATCATTAAGGATGCAGCACTGTCTGTTTCTTTGGGGAATATGGAGTTCCTGGCCAACACCAGGTGCTGAATGCCACTTCTGGCATCAGATCTTTTGGCAACACAGAAGCGGCTCAGGCTCTAAGAGCCAGAGGTCTTAGTTCAATCCCTACCACCAGGAGACTGCTCCATCTAAAAGGACTGCCACTGAGTTGAGTTCTGAAACTCTAATTCTAGCAGCCTACAATGTTTGGTGGAGGAAGGGAAGATAGTATCCAAGTTAATCATGCTTTGGCAATAAAAATTCAGTTAAGTGAGGGAATCCCAGAATCTACTCTCAGAATTTCAGAATCTGCTCTCAGAATTTCAGACGGCACCAGACCAGAGCAGGTAGGAAATTGCATTCAGGGATTTCTCAAAGCTACAAGAAGCTTTCTACAGATATCAAGGATCTTTAGATCATTCATTCAGCACTCAGTTAAACCTGCAGGTCTGGGGAAAAAAAGCAGCATGCAATATTGGAATCACACTGCTTCACACGCAATAGCCAGAAGCAGTGTTTAATACTTGCACATATGTGCTCATACCAGGCCAGGTCAGGGAATTTGGTGATTTCTGAAGGCTCTACTTAGCTTCCCCCACTAGTGACCATGTCGTCTTTTTTTTTTTTTTTTTTTTAAATTCTTCTTTCTTGAGGGGGTGATAACTCCTGGTAGGACATTCCCTAACCACCAATCAGTGTTCAGCATAGGAGACACCATGTCAAACCATACCTGCTTTCTATATTCAGTCCAACCCTGCTGAATCCTCAGTGAAACAAACCTCTCATTATCAGTTTCAACTCACTGAACAAAAGCTGCAAGAAGAATCCTGAAGTACAACTTCCTTTCCCTGCCCGTTTGTTACACATCAGAAGACAGAAACTTTCCTTCTACCACAGCCTACACAAGTGCATTACAGTATCAAAGCTGGAGGGCCGTGAAAAGTCTCAAAGCAAATTCCCTCACCCTGGCAGTAAGGCATGTCCTGGAGCATGGGAGTGACTTATCTTTATCACTGTATATATTTGTCTTATTCCAGAGTAAACGTTTTACTAGTTCTTATTTCTGATCTGTTTGAGTTTTCACTGAGTTGGGTGACTCTGAAGTCAGTTTCTAGGATAGGGCATCTCTTCCTGCTTTTGCACAGATTGCTTTATAATCCCACCATGTAATCCTTGCCATAATGGGGCATATCTGTTTCCTTAGAATGATACATGTTATCCACTTTTCCAGATGCAAGAGGTATACATTCAGGGAGGTCAGGATGTGGCACACGTCAGGGCAATAGCAGTCCTCTTTTCTCATATCCCTGCTTGCTGAATCTGTTTCCTAATGGGTCTGTCTAGAGAAAACTCTGGGGAAGAGGTAAACGCTCTGCATTCCTCAGGCATAAAGCACATATACAATGCTCTTCTACAAGCTCATGTTCTGATGTTCTACACTTAGGTCAAGGACAAAGGCAGTGTCAGACTCACAGATAAGCAAGCACACACAGAACAACTATATGCATAATCTCCACTGAAGAGAATCTACTTTTCCCCAGCCATGACTGGTCTGTGCCCAGCAACATCTCTAATATAATTCAGGCAACATCAGTCCTTGCCTTCACAGTCAACTTGGGACACAACAGCAGCAGCTTTCTGAAGGTGCAATGCACCTGTAAGTGACTTCTGGAGACAAGTGGACTACAGTCAAATAGAGACCACCGACAGAGAGATTAAGGAACGTGATGCTAAGGCAACAGAGATAGAAGGGTGATCTCCTTTGATACTCAAATGGAGCAGCAGATGGACCCTTCACAAACACAGTATCACCATTACTGGGGGTGTCTCCTGCACAGCCAGATGCTGGGGATCCCATCTTTCCTTCTCACACATTGAGGTCAGTAACATTTTCCTCCTTGGTGAAAGCAATAATCTTTGGAGGAAATAAAGGCATTGAAATATTCTTATACTGCAATATTCTTCACCTCCCTCCAGACCACTTCAAATAAGTAACAAGAATAACCAGGCATGAAACCAAACATGACTGAGGAACAAGATGATCTACCTATTACAGGATGAGTGAAAGGAGCTGGAACAAGCATGAGTTTCTTCTTGTGTGACAGTGTCTGCTGAAGGGCTGTGCTAGTGAGATCACACAGTCTGCATAGGTCATTTTTTGGTGGGAGGAGGACTCAAGCTACTGCCAGGGTGAAAAACTTCTCACAGCCCAGCTCTCTCAGCTGCCTCCCACCCTGGCTTTGCAGCCCCACTTCGACCCAACTCCAGTTGCAGATCTATGCCTTTTGCTCTCCCTTGAACTTGAACCCTAATTTTCTAGGGAAGCATTAGAAAGGATCACCAAACATTGCTCAGACAAAATATTTCACCCAAGCTAAGTCTTTTGCTAACTTTGCCTTTGTTACGTTTTTCAGTTACACTCTGCAGTGCTTTTTCATGCTCTCCATGCTTTTGCTTTCTCTCTATCCTACTTTTTTTTGCTGAGCCATAGACATGGGCCACCACAGATGCTGCTCAGAAGAAAGACTGCACCCAGGCCAAGTCTTTTGGCAGTAAGAACATTATGGTTGGTGTTAAGAGAGAAAAAGCACAAGAGTTGCAGTTAGTGGGACTGGAAAGTTGGCTTTGGAGAAATTGTTCATCTGTGCAGTGGCTGCAGAACTTGTCCATGGCTTAGAAAAGAAAAATAATGTTAAGGTTTATAGAAAGAGCAAGCTAAGAGCTATTTATGGAGTGGGGCTGGAAAGGGACTGTCAAAGGGAAGTCTGAGATGCTGACAGTTCCAGGCTTGCAATCTGGGCATCTGCCTGATGAAGTTCAGGAGAATTATCACTTGGATCCTCTCAGTCACACTGGCAATAGACTTAGCAGATGTGTCTACTTCAGTCTTCCAGCACCACACAGGGCAAACTGAGGAACTGGTGTCCTGTGGCTCTGTATCATTCACCTCATTTTTGTCAGGTCCCAGAGCTTGTAAAAGTGACGTCCTAAGATGTCCCTGAAACTCCAGTATGTGACAAGATCTCTCGTTTGGACAGGGACTGCCCTGCCTTGCAAGGAGAAGCCATGTGGAGCCAGTCACACACAGCCTCATCCTGCTCCTCAAGGCACAGGCCTGGTTTTAATCACTGGGCCCTGCAGCTCAGACTGAACTTGGCAGCGCTTCACTCCATTTGATGATCCCGCTGGAAGACATTAAAGTCTCTTTTTTTTTCATTCTAAAGAAGGGGAGCCAGTGCCATCCAGTCACACTCCAGACAGAGTTAAGCTGGAAATAAAGCCAAAAGTTTACTAGCAACCTAAGGGTTAACTTTCCTTGTCATACCCTTATCTATAGCTAGGCCCTTTTGTTTGGTTTCAAAGCAGAAAACAACTCCAGCATGCCTGGAACCACATCCTTAATCTCAGAAAGATTCAAGAGATACTAAAAAAAAATGAGCTAGCAGAGCTACAGAATTTCTTTACTCCAACAAGCTGCCTCTGTTCCTCAAAGATTTAGGTGACTCTTTGTGGAAAAAGCAAGCCAGGAATGATGTACTGACTAAGACACAGACAAGCTCTCTGTCCTGGCCTGAACAGCTCATCCACCAGCTCCAGGCATACAAAGCCTATACATTCAGCTATGCTGTCCAGACATGCAGTGGGCAGGAAAATATATGCTCTCTGCTACATTTTTCTTCATCAGAGACTCTGAGTTCAACCAAAATAAACTAAAGACAGTGATAAAGTCAGTTTTTGAGTAGATTTTCTTCACACGGAGGACTAAGGACTCCGCATCTGCTTAAAGTGTGAAAAGTCCAGGCACACCTACGTCAGCTGTATGTATGTACAGCTTACTCCACACACGTTAAAAGATGTGTGGGAAGATAATCAGGCTTACACCTGGATGCTGCCATACAGCAGCACATACACCCGCGCACGCATGTGGTGCCTCACAGACAGGCAGTTTATGGATATAAAGATTGTGTACGTGCTCACCTGCACAGGTAAGTGCCTGCTTTTACCTTCCCACTTTCATGCTTACGTTCCCATTTATCTGTCCCCCTCACACATGAAAGCACTGAGGAAAAAATCACGGGCAGACATTCAGAAATGCATATGCTTCCACAGCACAAAACACACACAAATCTTTAACTTGTTTCCCCTCCCCTAGCCCACCCAAGCACAGACTACGTGAATTACTGCAGCAGCAACAGAAAAAGGAGTTTCATGGTAGGAGCCATATGTACCTAAAAAACGATAGTCCTGAACAACTAAGCAATCCAACCAGCAGAAGAATGCAAGAAGGTAGGGGGGGGGGGAGGCGGAGGGGAGCAAAAGACAATTAGGAATCAAGAAAAATTGACAAGATAACTTGCTCGGAGTCACACAAATGGGTCTGTGGTACAACTTGGTGTCTTTTGACCCCGTTACCAGAAAGAAGAGTGTCCATATACTAGAAGCTGATTGCTCTCATCCACATATATCCATTTAAATATTCTGTATATATGCAAAGAGAAACACCTCTCTCCAGACGTATCTCCACATACTAGCTTGGTATCTAGCAGTATTTTTGGCCATAGACTGTGTCCTTCCCACTCCTTCCCCCTTTGTAAAGTCAGCTCCTATTTTAGATTCTTAGCCTCTGCCTAAGGCTACACTTAAATATCTGCTTTTCCTCTAGCAAAAGAAAACCATAACAAATATAAACTCTGGAAAATCATCTCATACCTCTCGTTCTTGTGCAGCACTCTGCTACATGACAGGCGCTGAGCTTCAAGCAGAAACCAGGCAGTGTCAGACAGCAGGAGCGGCAGAGAAAGAAAGTCCTGACTTCAGGCATCAGACACATTCTGAGTCCCAGCACTGGCAGCTTTCCATTCACCCAGCGCTACAGAGCACAGAGCAGCCGATCTGCCCTGGGAGATAATCTCGGCAGCACATCTGGTCTTAGCTCCACAACTTGGCATTAATTATGACTTGTGCAGAAAGCATTTGAAATATCCAATGAGATGCAGAGCTCCCCGGCTGGCTCCACACAGGGAAGGAGAGAGGAGAAAGACAGGCAGGTAGGGTCTTGCCCACCCTCGAAGCAGCCGCCAATGTAAACAGCAGCTAAGTATGGGTCACAAGTTTTAACAAAGGCATCCCCCATCAGCTCTGTAATATATTCATGCTCTAATTGCTTGTCAGATCTATTCTAGATAGCTGGAAAAGCTGAGCAACAGTTGCGGTCTGCATGCCACACTTTGGATCCTTCCTGATGCAGGCAGTATTACTGTGCTGCAGGCAACCTGGTGCCCTGGTCTGGCCTCCCATCTGCTTCAAAGCACCAGAAGCAGAAACCTAGTTTTGGAGGGGAACATTTCCCCACAGTAGCCTCAGCATGCTCTGAGAGTACCTCTATAGCTCTGGGACATGCTGGAAAGCCTAACAAAGCTTAGGAAAAGCTACACTCCTTGACCTGTGCAGGTTTTTTGGTGCTTACTGCCTCTGCTTCATCTCTTTACAGAGAAGTTGCCTGAATTAATAGCTCAGCTGAATAAGTGGTAGAGGAAGAGACTACAACTCCCTACATGTGAAACATTCCCAAGCACTTTACTTGCAGGAAAACATTCACCCCCACCCCGCTCTGGTTCTCAGGGTAAGAAGCCTGTCATTAACAAAAACGCTTACCATGCAATGCCCTGTGCAGTTACAGAGAGGTCAGGCCTCCACCCCATTCACAAAACGCACTCATGTGACGGCAGATCTGCAGCAGTCACCACGCAAAACCCTTGCACCAGGCTTCTGAGTAATTTTATCACTATTAGCTAATTTTTCTCGCTCTGCAGGAAAAAAAACCCAAACCATCCTGTCTGCAGCTGCTCATCTGCTTCAGCTGTTAAAATGTCTGTGGTCACTAAATAGAGCACATTCACCTGACCTTAGTGGCCCACCCTTGCTTAGCTACACTGTGGCCCACTTTGAACACACATGCCCAAGAAGATACTGACACAGCAGACAAGCTATGAGATTCTAGCCAGTGAGACAGTACTGTCTCACAACAAACTTTTCTATATTCTCTGTTTTGACCAAAAAGCTCCTGAAGAAAAGAGTGCTTCTCACCGTAAGTGCAGGCAGTACCAGGATCAAAAGCTTCAGCTCTTGAACATGGTGCGACTCTTAGAGCTGTCATGTGCAGGGCCAGAAGCTGGGACTTTGATGATCCCTTCCAACTCAAAATATTCTATGACTGGCAAGACAGTAAGGTACTCCTTAGCTACTTAAGGTATACCCTGAGCAGCATGGTTCTGCACAGCTAGACACCAGAATCCCAGTCAAAACACTAAACAGTATTTAAAGCACACTAAAGAATATTTAGAAAGTGATTGAAATCTTTAAACCCAAGGAACAAATAAGGTCCTGAGTATTCTTCACCCTTTGATTATCCTCTCTTCCCTTGTGGTGAACACAACAGGCTGCAGGTTAGGGAGAGCCTGCTCACAATGCTAACTGGTGAGCAGGATAAATCCACTTTTGAAGGGCTGAGATGCCACCAGAATTTCTGGCACTATTTCCTGGAATAATACCTCAAACTGTGCCAATCTGCTAATAACATTATGGAGCCTGGGACTCGGTGTTTGGGATGGGAGCACAGGAGACAGCAAATGCAGACATTCGTTCTTCCATTCACTTCTCCATTTCTGTTTTCCATCTCTCAAAACACAGGAACAGGGAAGTATCCAATGAAATACAAAGTCATGCTGTTTAACATGGATATTGTTATACCTGAAGTAAAATTAATCTGTGACATTCACAGCCTCTCTGTGGCCAAGGACACAGCATGACTAAAGCAGGATCAGACTTCAGCAGAACTTACAATGCTGTGAGATGATACAGCTGATGCAAACTCTTCTCCAAAGAGCAAACACAGCTCTCTGGTGAAAGAAAAAAGCTGGAGCACATGCTCACTCACATAAGCATCAGAACTAAAGCAGAAAATAGCAGCTGCTTCAGTGTTGTTCCCTGCACAACGTAACTGCAGCTATAGGTGTCCTGTGACACTACACTCCAGAAGTAGCACCAGTCTCCTTTTAAAAACATGGTGTTAAAATTCATGACTTAGACTATGGAATATGACGAGACTGGAATAAAAATCACTATATATATATGTATATATACACATACATACAATTTTTCTTCTGTGTTTTGAATTTGCACATCACACTTGGATCCTGCTTTCTCTGTTGACCACTTTTATCAAAAATGAAATCCAAGGTTCACACATAATCACTGGACTGCAGGGGCTGCAGACTCCAGAAGTATACTTGGTACTGCAAGAATAGCAATATAATCCAAAGAATTTGCCACACTGCATATAAAATATCAGCAAAACTGTCACCTGGAGATCTCCCTATACACATGTACCAAGGAGAGAATGGGTAATGGAGACTGAACTCCCTCAATTCCCACCAGTATGTTGTTTAACTGTAGAAAAGTTTAGCAGCTCTCATTTTCTAAAAAACAACTTATGTTTATAAAATTGTTCAGACATTACATTTCCCATGAACTTGCTGATAGGGAGCTGGAGGCACTTTCTTTCCCAGTGTCATTGCAGGGAGAGAGCCCCAGCACTGCTCTCATGAACTAGCACCACTGCAGTTATTCTGTTGCAGGTACCAGAACAGGTAGAAAGCATCCTGACTTTATACATCACTACAAGCCTCGAGACTGGCTGGAAAGTTCACTACAGCTCACACAACCTCTGAAAATCCAGGCATGTTTCAGGCTTGGCATCCAATTCAGGTGAAATTCAGTCTTCAGTCTGGTTGCAGCAGACAGGAATGGTGAACTTGCATGAACTCAGAGTATTTCTCCTCATCTCTGACTGTGAGCAAACTTGTTGGCTTGCACAGCTCTAGCGAGTGCCCATGGGGTGTGTGTATTTTTAGATGCTGGCTTAGAGGATTAGCTAATGTACAGGTACACTCAAGCAGATCTGAGGGAGCTCAGATCTAGGAAATTGCTTTATTTGTACAGAAAGGGCCTAGTATCAAATTTAGAACCATAGCTGAAGTTCCCTATTTTACAAGAAGGTTGAACCTTGTACAGACTCATTTTTTAACCCACGAAACCTGGGCACTTGAACATCTTTTATCTGCTGAAAGCTGGCAATCAACTGGTTAGAGGTGATCAGTCACAGACTTGAACCCAGCAGGAAAAACTTCATCACTAATGTCTTCTGTATAGAAATTTTCCCATTTCTTCCCTCTCCAAACACTTTGGTCAGATCCTTCTCTGAACACAATCATGTCCCCACACCCCTCACCTGCTCTGGGCTGGAGTCACAACCCTTACTGGTGAAATTAAATCTTTTGAAGGTAAACAGGCTTCTGTTTACTGACTGATAAAACAGTTCACCCTGGGTTAAAGATTTGCAAATAGCTATGCTCACCTTTCTACCACAGTAGATTCTTCTTAACCTGTGTGATGTCTCTTCCCATGTCTCTAAAATATGCCAGGAAAGGAACTGACTACACAGCAGTGTAAATTACCTAGTTGGTAATGGACAGATTACCATCATACCTAATGGACAGATCAGTCTATGCTCCAAACTGAGACTGTAACTGTGCTCACAGAGAAAAGATGATAAACAGACCTAAACATCACTTAACCACAGCATTCTGAATCCAGAGCTAACCCCCTGTGTTTATTGCTCTATTTCTCTCTAAACAAAGGCAAGAACATTTAGAGAACAAAACATCAAGAGCAGCAAAAGACGCCTTTCAGCAAGTAGTGATCTGGACCAACATGCCCTGGACTTTTTTCTCCCCATATCCTAAGATCATATTTTACAGATATTTTTTACTTACTGACTCTTGCGTATGTCTCTCTATGTTTAAAAGACAGCTTCCATATGATTGCCTGAAGCTTTGTCTGTAGAAAGCACCTGATCAGCAGGTCACCTCTTTCAAGTGGTGCTGCTTGGTGATGCCCCCACTGCACAGAAAAGCTTCACAAAAATTCTGGGTGCTGGTAAGTAAAAAACAGTTATGACATAGTGTAATTATTGCCACCAGTGTCTTGTCACTAGAGATGGATGAGAATTCCAGCTGTGGGTTCAGAGGAAGGATCATGGAGTCTGAAACCTCTAGTATGGAATAAAATTATTCACCTGGATTTCCGGCTATCCAGGAACCTGCAGGGACTGTGATCCAGACTCACAGCCAACATTTAGCACATTAGGCACTTTCATCCATTCAGAAAGCCAAAAAAGCTTATGTCCTGAAGCTTTTCCATATCCCAAGCCTTCCCATATCCCAGGGTTGATAACCTAACCACAATCATTCATTAAGAAGCAGACAGGATCAACGCTGAACACACGGATGTTTATCCAAATCAAACTCCATCGTAAATACCTTAGTCAGTCTCTAACCTTCAACTCTAAAACTTACTACCAGGTCAACTGGATATGATTTCATTCTGTTGCATCCTCAAACTCAATCAATGATGAAAATGTTACCTAATTCCCATATATTGATCTTTATCCTCCACTGTCCAGCTAAAATCCTCACCAACTCACAGCTTCAGCAATAAGGTCATTGTTCTAGCAACAGCTGAACCTGACCAGCTGCGCTTGGCAAAGGGGCAGCATTTAGCTCCTATTTGTAAAACAGGTAAAACACTTCTATAAATTTGCAAGCCTTTAAAGAACACTTCTAGAAGTGGTAGAGAGCTTAATGTTCCCTTCTCTAACCTGCAACTGAGAAGACATGAAGGGGTTGAGGAAAGTCCAATTACATGACGATGAATTAGAAGAAAAAAGGAGCAACTGTGGATGGGAGAAGGGTAACATTATAAAGAAAAAAGGAAAAGAGAGACAGGGTAAATTTATTTCTTCTCAACTCCTAAATGGTTAAAATTGCTACTTGCAAGGAGCTGGCTACCATTCCCTTTCATTCAGTAATCACATATTCTCATAACATTCATCAAAGGACTAATACACAGAAATTAAAATACTTGCCTGCAAGCTGAGAAACACCACAGGAACACGTTTGTCCCATTAATACACTGCCAGGACGTGCAGTGAGAACCACCAGTGTTTTAAAGACTGTCAGCTCTCCAATGTCAAACATGGATCTAATGATTACAGGAATAGTCTCACTGAGAAACCACCAGTGTAGGGGGTGGAACTGGTCAGACTATGTGATACAGGCACAATATAACAAATGCACAGCCCCTGTCAACTCTCCATGGCACACAGAAGCTGAAGAGAAGGAGGAAAGCAAACACAACCCCATCACATTTTATCCAAAGCTGAACTGCTCTTAGTAAAATGGGCATATTAAGCTAGTGACTACCTCCAGAAATCTTTCTTTGACTGACCAGGTAGACTTATCTTCTATGAACACATCTAATTTTATTTTTAATCCATTAATACATTTTATTTCTGCATCTTGTAACAATGAGTTTCACAATTCAATTGTGCACTCCATGAAACACAGTTTTTTCTTGGTGTAAACCTCATCACTGTGCAACTGTTCAAATTCTCCTTAGATGTGTCATTTTATCCATCAGACCTTCCTGCAATCTTCTCTTTTCCCAGGACCTTTTCAAAGTAATTTTTTTTTTTTTTTTTGAGGAAAGGGCTTCGGATAGATTTTACAACTTAATTGCTTATACAGCCTCTGGAATACAAGACCATTTTGAGGCACAGCTTGTATTAAAAATTCTACCCTGAGCTCAAAGAATCTTTGTTCTAGCACAAGTTTCATTCAAATGAAAACATACCCATATGGTATTTCATTTTATCAAATCAGCATTTCCCAACCAAAAGAAGTTCCATCAAGCAAATCCCATGAAAAGCTCTACCCTGCTCACCTGCAAATATAACAGAGGTGACTTCTGTTTGTAGTTTTTCCTCTATCTGCTATCTGGTTGAACAGAGGCACTGAGAAGCTGCCTGCCATTCCCCAGATTGGGGTCCCTGCTTTTTGGTGCCCCAGACTGTCCATGGTAACAGATAAAGAACTAGAAATTAATTCACCTGATCCCAAACTGCATCGTCCTTCAGAAGCCACTGGAGCTAAGCTGGCTAATGACAGCCGGGGTAGTGTTGCAGTGCAGAACTCATGCTGCTGCCTGGGGCTTTTGAAACCAGCAGTGGGGGACTTTCCCCCTGAGGAGCTCTGGTACAGCACTCCAAGAACACCCATTTCTGCTCTGGGATGACCAAGCTACTGCACGGTCTCCACTCAGAGCCCAGACCAGCCTGGACACCAGTACTGAACTGAGAGAGCCTTGAGCCAGCAGCTCTGGAGGTGAAACACACGCAAAGAGCAGGGGAGCAGGATCTGACTTCTAAAGGTAAGATCTTTAAAAGTCAGTAAGGAACACCTTGACATGCTTTAGTTTTGATTCTAGTTTTACACCCTTCCATCAAATATTTCTACACACTATATACCAACCATGATAAGAACCACCCTGACCCTTCTCCAGGCTAAACAATCCAAGCCTCCTCAGCTTCTCTTTGCATTTTCTTGCACAACCCTTTAATCATTTTAGTGGCCTTTCACTCGACTCACTCCAGTAATCCCATGGCCTTCTTGTCCCAGGCAGACCAGAATTGGACAAAGAATAAAAGATGTTGAATTATTAGTGCTAAGGTGAAGGCTCACCTCCCTGAACCTGCTGGCAAATGCTCTTCGTAAAGCAGCCCAGGAATTTGCTGGTCACAAGGGTGCATTGCTGGCTCATGCCCAAGAGCATCCCAGTTCTTCTCTGCAAAGATGGTTTCCAGTCAGTCAGCTCTCCATATGTGCTGTTGCCTACGTTCATCATCTACAGGTGCAGGACTTCGCATTACTCGCTGTTGAACTTCATCAGGTTCCTGCTCACTCCTTTCTTCAGCCTGTTGAGACCCTCTAAACCATGACACAATCATCTGATGCACCAATCAGTCCTCCCAATATCATCTGCAAGCTTGCTGAGGGGGTACTCTGTCCTATTACCCAGGTCATTAACAAAGCTGTTAAACAGTACTGGCCCCAGCACTGCTCTTCACATTCCTTGCCAGATTCAACTCCAGATTGCTTTAGCCTTCCTAAGTCCACTCCTGCATGCTCAGGAATTTCTCTGTATTCCTCCTCTTAGGTCACCTGTCCCTGCTTCCACTTCCACGCTTCCTTTTTAGCTAATGAGCTCTGTCACAAGCACCTTGTTCAGCCATGCAACCTCTGCCACTTTTGCTTGCTTTCCTGCACAAGGAAGAGGACTGTTCTTGAGATAGAAGGAAGTAATCCTTGAAAATCCACAAGATCTCCTGGTCCCCTCTTCTCTCCAGGATCATATCCCATGGCATTCTTCCAAACATATCCCTGTAGTCAAGGTCCATGGGTGTAATCTTCCTATGTGCCTTGCAGAATGATGCTGTCAGATAGTCATTGTCACCTCAGGCAAGTCATCTGATTGCTCAGTATTTCAGATCCCTCCTTAACACAAAATGAGGACAATTGCTTTTCTCTACCTCAAGGCTGTAACATGACAGTAAAATACGTTGGTCATAAAGCAGTAATAGAAGCCCCAGATATATCTGACACAGATACATTGGAAAAAACAAAGCTTAATCAGGTCCCAGAAACAGATCTTAAAACACTCTCTGTTGTAAACAGTTCTGGCAGCAAGATCCACTCCCAGCTTACTTTAATTACTGTATGTTAGTTTCCATATCCACAGGTGTACCATTTGTGACACTTTTGCCTGGGGGCAAGGCTAACCCAGCACCTCCTTGCATCTGAGATGACCCAGGCATCCCCTAGTCCTGGGCAGATACCTGACTTCATAAACCCCATCATCTTCCTCTTCCCCTGGCTGGGCCCAGCTCCCAGCATTAGACAACAGCAAGAGCAAACACTGATAAGCTGCATCAGGCGCCAGCTATCTCAGTGCAGAGATAACAGCAGGTATCAGGCACAACAAACACCCAGCACCACTCCCCACACACCTGGGGGAGCCTGCACAAGGGAAGCCCACCCTGACACCTCTGAAAGGGGCTCCTCCTGACCCAGTCAGGAATCCTACTTGAGGCTGCCACTCTGCAGGAGCCCGCAAACAAGAAAGGGAGTAGAAACCACCTCTCTGTCTTCAGACTGGGCAAATAACAGAAGCCACCTCCCTCCTCCTCTTCATTACCTCTTCAGTGGTGTTTTAGCATCTTAAATTCACTGACGTGGCTCTATGTTTATGCTGTCTTACTGGAAAATTCCCATCTTACAGGTGGAAAAATTAAAACTCAAGACGCCCAAAACTTAATGTCATATCCTAGCTCCTAAATAGTTTGGCATCCTGGTGGATATGCATCTAATATCAATATCTGACCCTTCAAAACAGTCATGTCTGCTTTCATGCAGATGTTATCTCAAAGACATTTAATCATCTAAAGCAGGATCCTTACACAGCCCTGTGCAGGGCTAGTCTTCCATTACCCATAAGGACATTGAGCCAGGAATTAAATTACACCTCAGACACCTTGTCCCACATCTTTCAGCTCTCCCCTAATACAAGACAATTTCACAGGGCCCTGGTTACCAAAAAAACCCATTCTCTGCACTGTTTGCTGGCAGAAGAATAAGAATCCACACATCATGTTTTATGTATATGGGAAAGCTGTCTGGAATTAATGACAGTAGAACAGCTTCCTCAGTGGACATTTCTTCAGACCCCACCAGTTTAACAGTGACTATTCCTCCTGAGTAGAAAAAACGATTCATGAAACTCTGGCAACACAGTTATTTTGTCACAGGGTAAAGCTCTTCATGTTTGCCTAAGGGGAAACACATCTCTTCCAACTGCTTCACCTCCCCTTCCTCACAAGCAACTGATGAAAGCCTGGGATGAAGAGGAGGAGAAATTAGGATAAAGTAATGGAGAAAGAAAGGGGCTGAGACATGTATTTCTGGCAGAGAAGCAAGGAACTGCTCATGGCAAGACGGAATATGTAAACAGAAGAAAACAAACACAAACATAAATCAAGATGAACACAGAATAATTCTGTCCCCATGCTGTGCTGGTTGTGTGCTGAGCTGTGAGAGAATTATGCCACTTGGCATTCAACTCAGGCACCAAAAAGCTTCGGTTTTGTATCTGATGGCCAGAAATTCAGTCCTAGACAAACTCTGTTTTATGGCTCATGTAAGTCAGAAATGAGCAAGGCACACAAAAAGGACCTTCCCTGCAGTGGCTGTACCTCCTCAGACTAGAAGTACAGTCCCACCACACTTGTACAGACCAAGACCCCCTCTCTCCCCCAACTACATCAAATGTTTTCAACCCAGCTTGGGAGGGCAACAGCAAGGTCACTCTCACCCAAGTCTATGGCCACAAACCCTTTGATTTAGCACTGTGGCACTGCTGCAAGCACTTCACATGAACGAGCAGTCACTGAACAACACGATGGTAGGACACAGAGGGACTCTCCAGATAAGCTTTTGGTGGTGTAAACTTGGAGCAAAATTTGTCACAGAGGTAAGAAGGATCAGATAAAACAGTTTCAATCAACCTCTGTCAGAATGTGCTCCAAAATTTACTTTTATCAAGTCACTGTGACAAACTTCTTTCTTAAAGACAATCAAAATATATGAAGTACTCTCAAATCTCAGTTTACAAAATCTACTCTAAATGATATGTACTAGACCCAAGAATTCAGGAGCATGAAACTCAAGGAAACTTGTTAGAGATTATTTTCCCTATAAACAATATAACTCTTCTTCAAAGACTTGGGAACCCTACGATTTTATTTTAAGGCCACATTTGAAGCATATTTCAAAGAACACATTCCATACGGCTTTTAAACCTGACTGTGTCTTCTATCAGTAATTTGTGAACCTCAGCAGCTTTGGGGAATTTTCTGTTTTAAGCCTTTGCTGTTCACCTTTAAGCACAGTTCATATGCCCGCATCAACATAAGAAGGTAGTCTCAACCTTTTTTTATTTATGTTTCTTCAATACATCAGCAAAGATTAAAGTGTGGTTAAGCCTCCCCTTTTATCTTGGAATAATTCATTTTTACACCGTATCAACTTCTCCAGGGTTGGATATTTACATATTAATAATAAAGCCTGTTTTTTAACTCCTCCCTTTAGCTTAATATATTAAAAAGTGTTGATAGATAAGACTTGGCTCTCAAATTAGTGGTGGTGGCAAAGCAGAGTTCAAATTATTCCATTAAAACAGAGAGAGCTATGTTTATTGTCCTCCCACATTTGAGTTAAGCTGGAATTTCACTCAGAGAAACTGTCCTGCTCTGATTATGATGGAGAAGGTGTAGGTTTGATCATTTCCCCAATTGGCTAAAAACCATTTGGGAACAACAGCCTGAATATCTTTACTCTTTCCCAGTTATTGGCATTCTTATACATTCTTTCTGAAGTGCAAAGAAACTGAGGATGCAGCTCCATGGTTTCTTTAAGGCAATTTATGTGTGGGTTGCAGTCAGAATGAAGAAGCCTGCCCCTCTCCACGCCATCATGTCTCCCCATTGCCCACGTTGTGCTGGAATTACTGGTGCTGCAGCTGCATGGTTAGCAGGGCCAAGGAATCAATCTACCTACAAACTAATCCTTCCCCCCTTTTATTTCCTGCCAGGCCGTTTCCTGCTGCACAACCCATAACCACCAGCATCAGCAGAAGGAAGCGTGGTGGAACACACACTTGCCAGGGGGTAGAAGACCACTCCTGACAGTAGCTGGCACTTCACCAGCCCAGAGAAGTGGCCACAACATAAGAATCTGCTCTTGCAGCTTGGACTATAAAGCAGGCATAGTCAAGCTAGCTTTAAGGCTAATGCATTTGAGTATTAGGGCAGAGAGTTCAGGCTAGACTGACTGCCCAGCATGTACCCATGTTCTTGGCCAGTTTTTATCCACAGATAAAGAAAAAACATTGATATACAACTGCAATTCTTTCCAACTCTGCAAACGCCAGTGCTTCTCTCCTACAATGCTTAAGCTGGTTCTTACCAACAGCCAAAATAGCCTTTACAGACTTTGATCACTGAACCAGATCAAATCTGCAGGATGTGAAAATAGCAACAAACAGAAGCTCCTCTATTCCCCCCTGCACTGCTCTAATCTCCCCTGAGCTGCCTTGCTTCCACATTCTCGTTATTTCATTTTATGTTTTTTTGATGCTTCATAAAGCTCTAGTTCCTGGAATCAATGTAAGAGTATCTGTCTCATTTAAAGAAAGACCAAAATATTATCTGACTGATTTGCAGAGAAATTCAAAGGTAAAGAAACTTAGCTAATTAATTAGGACCATTCCAGCCCCATAAAGAAACAACCAAAAAAAAGGAAATCCATCACTACCTTTACACCATTCTCATGTTTCTAATTTTTAAAATATTAGGATTTTTAATTATTATTTTAATACTTAGAGCTATTTGTTTTGAAACTACTTCAAGAGACGGACAAAACACAAGCAAAACAGGGAGCCAAATTTGCACTGATACCAGCAGTGCTGATAATATCATGCCCTAAAGATGCCTATTGCTAGAGAGTGCACCATTTGTCATGACTGAATGTCTCCTTTTTCCTTAGAATATTTCTTGAATGTACATTGCAAAGTTATAAAATACACACCATAAGGTCAACTACGAATGGCTACAGAAATACCAGCTCTGAGATTCTGAGATCTCTGATGGAGGACCTGCACTGACCTCAGTCTAAAAGACCCTTCACTGTGGACTGGAATTCAGAAGGGAAGCAAAAGTAGCACATCCTCATTTTTGAGGAGAAATTCTGGTTTTCTACTAGAGAAGAGGGCTTTTTCTGCCCACAGCACAACAGCATCACATGTAACCTCAGATCAGATACAAGCTAACTTTTGTACCTACACTCTCTTTGCTAAGTGAAAGAAGGACCTTGGAAAGAATTGAATAAGTAGAGATTGTATCTCCTCCAGACAAACCAAGTGCTACTACCCAGAGATCCCAAATTTCAAGAGTCAGTTGAAACAAAACAACAACAAAAAAACACCCCCAAAACCAAAAAGAAAAAAAAAAAACAGGACAAAAGTGACTAACAAACACTGGGTCTTCTTAGTACATTAAGATCACCTTTTTCCCCCTAGATCCAGGAAAGTTAGTAACTTTATTCCAGCAAGAGTAATTGTATTACCTAACCCTTATCTGGCACTTTTTTATCCGTATCTCTCAAAAGAGGTCGACAGCACTATCTGCATGCGATATCACTATTTGCATGAACTCCATCAGTAGTACCCAAGTCACTTCAAAGCACAGTGTCCAGTACCAGGGCAGTAGCTGCTGTCCCCAACACCAAACCCAGAAGAAAACATCTGCGAGTCCTTGTTCTATGCTAAACCAGGAAAGCAGCTCCTATCTAATCTACTGACTTGAGAATTCGAAGATTATGGTATAATATCAACAATGAAAGTCTGGATGTTTTGTTCATTTTAACTACAGGGATTGTCAGTGGCTGTATTATGCTACAGGTGTTCACTCAGCCTGACTGCTCTTCCTCAGGCTACATGCCCATTGAAGCCAGTGGAAGCTCTGCCTTCTCAACTGGGCCCTACATTAACTTAATTGAAGTTTTGCTGTCTCTGGCTGTACAGATGTTAAAGATGGGCATCTGCCCTTACGGAAGAAAACTGAGGTAACTGGACAGAATCCTTCATTCCCATAAGGTCCACAGAATATTCTGCTGTAAAGAACTGAATACTGACAATAGTGGTATGTTTGTTACTACCACCCATTTCTGACTGAGACAGTTATACACTGTGGATGTGCAGCCCCCTTTCATTCCTGTCCATCCCCTACCAAAAAAAAAAAATTAAAATCAACCCCATCCCTTGCTTCAAAACACTTCAGACAATCAAGAGCTTATCTAGACATCTCAGTGATTTTACAGTGTTACACATATCCTAGTATCACAAGAATATGTTTTACCTTGAGGCAAATGTTTTAATTTATGTGCATGTGAGCTATTTGCAATACCTCCACCAAATGGAGCCCATATAACCCGTCGGATGGCTTTCACCCAATCTTCCATTTCATTCTGGGAATTAGCCATGAGCAGGAAAGCCTCATGATTGACAGGCATCTTTTCCCGGTCCCCTGCACCACCTGAAAGACAGAACACAAATCTCATTTAGCATCCAGTTCAGAAGAGGGCAACCAAAGTTTAAAACCACCAGAAATCTTGGTCAAGATAATCAAATTATTATTTTAATTGAGCAGTTTTACAGACAATTCCTGCAGATGTGCTGTGCATCCACAGAGCACAGGTTGATAGAACATCAAAGCAGAAGTGCAAAATATACATTTCCAGTGTGGGAAACCTGGAGATGTTTTATCTGCTGTCTCAGCAATAAGAAAAGTGAAAGCACAGGCCATAAGACTCTATAGGATGCTGTATCCCACAGCAACCCTGAATGGGTGCTGTGGGAGGACACTACGGTTTAGTCTCCTCCGCCCCCTGGTTGCAGTGGCTCTCCACCCACTTTATTATGTCATCCTTTCCCCTCCTACCCTTCCAGACCCTTCTGCCCTCGAAGTTACATTACCTGTCAATCCATTCCTCAATCATCCCCAGTTTGTCCCCTTGTTCCAGCATGTTCACCTCAGTTTGTACCCTGGTTGGTCCCCAGTTTCTGTGTTTCCTCCCCCTCACCCTGGTTGGGTGAGGCCCTCCAGCTCCGCCCTTGATCCTCCCCTTCTCCCTCAGTCTACTGGACCTTTTACCCTCAGATCCACCCACCCTACCTTGTATAAAATCCTCGGACCCTCCCTTGTTCGGGGTTCTTTAGCTCCTGCCCTTCAGTGGCAGGAAGCCCTGTTGTGTTGGACTGCAGAGGCTGTCTCCCTCTTTACCCTCGCTCGCCGCTTGCCTTGGCACACCGTACCTCAGCGCTCTCCGGCACGCCTCGGGAGCCACGCCCGGGGAACGTCGCACGGTGCAGGGGCACGCGGTGCGGCAACACGAAAAGTAAGAAATTAATTCCACATACCTGGGCTGAAGTATTGAGAGATTTTTACCCAAAAAAGGGACCAAGTGAAGTGTAAGACATTTTAAAATGCTTCAGAAGTGGAAGTCACAAGATCATCCACTTTCCCCAAGTCTCTGGGGTATTTATAATCTCAATACAGTGAAAGAGACCCATTCTGATTTTGGATCCAATTCTGATTAAAGAGCTGGGGACATGATTCTGACTATTCCACTTGATGTAAAAACTTCAGGACCTATTAATGTTGGTGTGCAACATGTCAGAAAAGCACTGACCAGAATATCAAATTCACTCAAGCTGTCACAAAAAACTGTCCCTTGTGATTGGATACTCCAATACTTGAAACATTTTGACCCTGCTTTTCCTGTTTCATTTTTAGGTCAGCACTCACTCCAACAATTTAAATCTTCCCCTCACCCTTCATTTTATGTTCCAGAGCTGGATACAACCTAGTGAGTGCCACATAAACACATAAAAGCTTTATTAGAACAGCCTCTGTATGAAAAGGCTACTGATCCTGTCCAATTCAGCAGCTGCATCCCCAGCGGCCTGGAGCTTCTCCATCACCATGGAAACTGCCTTTGGCTTTGCTATGGAGATAACATCTGAGCTGTGTGTCACTGTCATTTCCATGCTTACATGGCTTTCAGCACCTACTGGCAAGCTAAAGCTGCCAGCCTGTGCTGAGCAGCTGAGATTGCCTGCCAGTGGAATTCAGAGATAAGAGCAGGATGATGGTATGCTGTGGTTTCTGCAGAGCTGATTTAGCATACACAGAACATGTGGTTCTTAAATCCTTGCTAATCTGGGGAAAGAAGCAAGCTGGGAGCTGCCTGCAAGCCAGGGAAGTACTTTTACTTGCTATTAATTGTTTTCTTGCCTTGACACACTTACGGAACATTTATTGATTTGCAAAGCAGAAGTGGTAAAATGAGATGCATTGGAAAGCATTTTGTGGCTCTCCGAGCCACACTAAACTGGGAAACTGAGGCAGTCTTTCAGTAAAGAGGAGAAACAACAGCCACCAGAGACTAGTTGTGCAGCTTAAGAAACAAAAGCCAAGATGCTTTTTCCCCACATGTGCCCCAATCCTCTTGGACAGTCTCCCGTTTTTTAATTTACTGAATTATTCATATTCCTTAAGGTATATAAAGAGAACAGCTCTCTAGCTCAAGGCTAGGATGCAGGCATCTGAACAGATCAATGTCCCACCATATTCCACTGCAAGGATGAAATACTTCATCTTTTGCATACAAAACTGTCTGTGCAGGAAACTGTATCACTGCCTGTATCTTTTTTACCAAAATACTCGGCCTCATGGTGAAAGCAGAGGCCATGAAGTCTAATTCTTGCACCTTACCCAGCAGACTTAGTGACACGCCCTTTTTCACATTCAAATGCTTCATAGGAGATATGGTTGAAAGAGGCTTTCCACAGCCCTCAATACACATCAGAAATGGGTTTCAGGATGTGGCATTTGGCAGGTAGATGGCCTGAGCTCAAGCTAGGCCATCATTCTTCAAAGGAATGAAACAGCCTCAAAAAGACATTTACTGTATGGCTCCCACCATCAGCAAACAACTGAGTTTGGTCAAGGTAAAAATACATCTTGTTCTTAAGTTTAAAGGCATCAGCTGAGATCTCGCCCACCCAAGCCATGAAGGGCAAGAAGAGACCAGAAGCTTGTCTTAGAATTAATCACAAACTGTAAATTTACTGGAATTAGCTGTACTAACCCATACAAAGATTGCCATAAGAAGCACAATAAGCAGAGGATGAAGATGACTTACTGGACTTCTGCAAAATTGGCATCAGCATCTTCCCAAGCAATCACTGTACCAGAGGGACCTGACAAGTCCCCTTCCCCTATGATGTTACTTTGGACCAGCCAGCTGCTTTCTAAACCTTCGTAGACAGTCTTCATGCAAGCATTTAGGGAGGAAAAAAAAACATTTATACTTCTATTTGAGTCTGAAAAAAGCAAAAAACTGGATGGGAAAAAAAGATTTTCTGTACACACCAGACCTGAGATTCTGCCAAAGACTACATATAGTTCCTCCATGTTTGGCTTTCCCTGAAACTTGAAATAGGAGCAAGGTCATGACCCTACAATCAGCCTGTGGGAGAGTCAGTAGTGACTAGACATGTAAGTACAAGCAAATTAAGGCAACTCCACACATGAAGGCCAATTTAGAAATAAGAATGCACTTCAGAATTGCTTCCTATGTTAGCAAGATGTGACTATGCAGTGGCAGAGCATGGAGACCCACCTGTAAACATTTTTCTTTTTTAATAACATTTTACTCATATTTCTTTGGCTGGTTCTTTCCACTACATCCTTGAGGCATCAAGCAGAAAAATTAGGGGTTACTAAAAGGCAGAGTTCAGACACATCTCTCTACATTGTTGTGACACTGAACAGCTTTTCAGTCTTGGTAGTCACAAGAACGAGAAACAGCTGAATTCAAACACCTAGATCTTCTTAAAAAAAACCAAACAAAAACCCCAACAACCTCCACAAACAAATAAACAAACAAAAAGCCCAAGGAAACAATGTCACAAGAAACTTCTAAGAAGTCTAGAATTCTACCTGAAATTCACAGATGATTTCTTTTATGGGCTCAAACACAAAGCAGGATCCTATCACGGATTTAAGCTTTGAACCGGAAACACAACACTGTATTAATTTAAACACACTAGACTTTAGGAATTGTTTTAGGAAAACAATTTCAAAGCTTCCTGCCTAGAAACACTTGGAGACAGAATTTTAGTTTCACCTCTCACAGCGGGATGAAGTTCATATTCAGTTACTGAATTCACACCTCTTCTCTGCCACTGAGGGAGCTCCAGCCCTTACTATGGTTGATGTTAAACTCTAACCCTGAAGCACATAAGCTCTATTCCTATTGTGTGAGTCAAAGAGGGCGTCCGGCTACTCAGCACTATGATGGGGAAGAACACTTAATGTTAACACTGTGTTAATGCTTTTAAACACAGACAAGGGTTTTTCATACCCTCAAACGGAATTTCTCACTCATCTTTAATCAAGCTTCCATACAAACAAGACTGGGCCTCAGAGACAAACCCTTTGTAGCTCAGCATCACCATGGGCAGACATTCCAGTCCCTTTGCTCACAGCTATATTCATCTCCAGACCAGAGGCAAAATAAAACTGTCTGCAGTCACAGAGTGCAAGTGTCTCAGAAGATGTGGCAGGAACAGGGGGCTTAACACTGGGGAAGAATAGTTCATCTGCCTTAGCATAAGGCTATGACCAGGAGATCCTGTGTTCAGTTGCCTGCTGCAGACTTCCTGTGTATGCTGGACAAGATGCACTGGACTTCATCCTTATCCATGAAGCAAGCTGGCAGCTCTGTTTGCCTCTCAGCCAGGCATACAGAAACTGAACAACCTGAAGAGCAGGAAAGGTGATGGCAACCGTGTCAGCATATACAGGAAATGTAAGAGCCTAGAAGGATTAAGAGACTTGTTTGGTTGTTGCTGCCCATCAAAAGGGCTGCAGGTCCCAGCTGACTGAATGCTTTGCTGCCCCTGTCCCAAGGTACCTTTGTCATTACATACCCTGGGAGGTATCTTTGCCTGGGGGGAACAGTTTAGCTCCAGTCCCCCAGTGCAGTGCACAAATGCTCTCTCTCCAGGACCAGACTAACTCAAGCTGGCAGAGTTCTTCTCTGTTTCCACTTGCAGTTTCTTCATTTCATATGGCCTGGGAGCCATGACCTGCTAATGGCAGCAGTCACCTCAGAGTAATGTCCACATCCCAATCCTTAGAAATGATCCTCCTTTCAGCTTCCTCCCATGCCCCACAAAAGGGAAGGTTAAATGCAAAAATACTGGGACTAAATCTTGCTAAAGGTGAGATGGGTGCTGCAACAGCAGCAGGAGTCACAATCTACTCTTCAAGGCCCTGTTTACTGAGAATTCTTTTTTTTAAACAGGTAAGCATTCACTGGAATGTACAAAACATAAGGTATCATTTTCTTACATTTACTTGTCCTGCCCTGTGTTCTAGTTCAAAGAACCTGCAACAGACAAGCTGCATCTCTGCCTTTATACAGCTCTTTCCAATGAGGAAAAGCTTAAATTTTTTGTTTGCCTTTAACCTCATTCACTCAAGCTTAACCTTCTTAAGATCACTTGTGAAGCCAAGCCTTAGATCCCCTTTGTCTGTATGGAAAAGAAATACAGGGGGGGACAGGACTGCACTTCTGCATGGGAGATTAGACTGCCTCATTGCATGTAAAAGGAGGAACTTTTACATTCTCAAGCAAAGCTGCTGTTGGGTTCTGAAGCTGGCAGCTTCTTTCTTTGCTTAGGTAACTTCTTTTACTTCCACCTCCCCCCGCTGGTTTGCCTTTCACCCATTTCTTACATCACTCTTCTTACTGATGTGCTCGTGCATTGTCCTTACATGAGCCTCCTGAGAAGTTACACCACTACAGTAGCGTGTGTATGTGTATACACTGACATGTTGACACGTTTGCACTGCTTTGGTGTGGACAGCAGCTGCAGTATCTTCAGCAGAGTGAAATACAGCTGGCCATGCACCTGTGGCAAACGGCAGCTCTGGGCTGGGCAAGGGGGGCTGGTGGGAAACGAGGCCCAGCTGATGTGTCTGCCCTCAGTGCTACAGCAAGTAGTGACAGGAAGCCTTTGACTGCAGACAAGCAGCAACACAGATCTTGACAAATGGTCAAAAACTAGCACTCACTGCTGAGAAGAACAATTGCAATGATTCATCTCCCCTGACCTGGTCTTTATGATTTAAGGTGAGTATCAGAATTTGGGGCTCAAAGATCTCCCTGATAATGAAAGGTGAAAAATGAGGAGATGAATTCTGTCAAGAATAAGGGCAGCTCTGTTAGAGGGAATCTTTCTTTGCACAGCTGGAAAAAAAAAAAAACCCAAACCAAAACCAAAGAAAACCAGTCTTGATCTTTGGATCAAGAGATGAAAGAAGTATCAATGAGTAAGCAAAGAATGCTTATGAATGTTCATTAAGAATGCTTTGAATAGACACTTGAAACCTAATTCCATTTCTTCAGTCTTCTTACCTTTGATTCTAGCTAATGCTCTATCCTGAGCACTTTCCACCCCATCCAAAGGTTTTCAAGAGCCTGACTGCTGGAGATAGACCCTGTCTATTACAGCTGAATCCTGGGTTAACCTGCATCAGCATCAGTTGGAACTTCTCTGCTTTTTTTTTTCTGAATAATTCTTTAATAGAAGGGGAAATTTGCTATGAATATGAAACTCATCTTGAAATGGTCCGTTTAGGCTGCCTGAGAACAGAAAAAAACAGCAAGCAAAATCTGAAGTAGTCAAGGAGTGAGATAAAAACAAGGAAAACTGGGGGTTTCCCAGTATGGGTATGATTTGTGAGGAATTAAACATTACAGTAAACAATGATGTATGCTTGCCATGATTTTTTTGTTTGTATCTGTCCATCTATCCCCACCCACCCACCTATCTATATATGGAATATATGAGCTGGAAGTTGATTTCGAGCTGAGTAAGTGCATGATTGTACTTTAAAAGGCATACAAAACTAGGAAGAAAAAAGGCCCAAGAATTTAGTATCATGTGGAGTGCAAACGAAAGAAACAAGCTTTGAATCAAAATACATTCATTGTGTCACAGTTCCAATGGACAACGTAATAGCATTTTTTCCTAAAGAAATAGGCACAGTTGTAGGTGAAAGGTGTTTCATTTCCACAGTTTGGAAGGAGCTTAGGGGAATTTAACATGCAATATTAATTTGGTTGTGTCAATGCGAAGAAGAAAATCTTAAATACCTTTTATTGTAGTGAGGAAGTTCAGCTCAAACTGTCACAATTCACATTTTCTTAGGGCAGGATTTAAAAGCATGCACTAAAATCTCACTGGCTTCTCAGTCAAATATTAAATGGCTAATATTATGCCTAATATTATTTCCCTAAGCACTTTTTATTGCACCAAGTTCCATGGTACTTACAACAAGTAGAAGTTGGTCAAATTTTCAAAGTCAAAATCACTGCAGAGGATTTTGATGAGTCTGTAAATGGTTTTTTCGATACGGTATCTTAGACCTCGTCCCAGAGAATAAAGCAAAAGCAGGCAAACACTCTAAAGCCACTGCCATCTATTAAGCAATCCAAAAGCCCTGTGATCTATTCTCCCCTCCCATGCCTTCTGTGGTTTCAGAAGCCATTAAACAGCTTTAAAAATGCACCAACAAAGAGATGAAACCTCAGAACTGTGGTTTCTTATGCAAAAACATCTGACAAGATTTAACATGAACAGAGTCACTAATAAAGCTTCTCTGTACTGGTACATGGACTACAGAAAACCCTTTTAAACCTAAGGCTAGTGATCTGTGTCAGTTGTCAGGATCAAGTGTAGGATTACTAAAACTGTATGAAAGAAATAAAGATTAAACTAAATCTTTGGCCTGTTATAGATAAAACCTGTGTCTGGCTAGCTTTACTCTCCTGCCTGGAGATGTCTTTCTTGATAGTGCATGTGACCTTATTACTTTAGACTTTTATCTACTAATTAAAGTGAAGAGCTGTTTAAGACTACCAACAACCACTTCAAATAAAGCAAGTCCTTGGAAATAAACAAAACCCATATTCCAGGTAGGCCAAATGCTAATAAGTGATATCACACTCCAGGAACCATGGCAAGCAAACAAAAAAAAAAGATGCAAGGTAAGAGGAAGGGAGAAAAATAACTTCAAGTACTCTTCAAGGAAAAGTACATAGAATTGCACACAAGCTTCACCTTGAACTTCTGCTTGTAAAACCTGCTTACGTGAGTTCAGTGCTGTGTAATGTTGGAGTCTAATTGAGCTGATTTTTCCTTCATGTGCTTTATCTGCCCTTGTCTGAACTTCTCAAAGTTTCTATAAAAAAGGCTCAGTCATTTTTAAGTTATGCTTCTGGCATTAAAACCATATTTATGGTACTAGTACACCTATGCTCTCATGTCTCCCTGTTTTCAGTTACTTGCAATTTTAGAGAAGAGACTACTACTATGCTGCCTGGGATGTGCTGCTCACTATGGCCATGAAGTACAGCTTAGGCTGGCTGGAGTGACTTCAGGATGGAGGAAAGGCCACTTCTACTGCAGCAGCCCAATATTCAGAGTTCAGATAAGCCAGGCATAACATGCAACTAGATACATTTTTTTTTCAAGGACACAGCATCTCCTTTGTACCAGCGCAGCTGAGGCACCAAGCCCTCCACCTTCTGCCCACAATTACCTTGCTCCATAAAAATAACAGACATTAACTATGATCACACTGCCTCCCCAAATACAGAGGATTCAGGAGCTTGTGAAATGTGCTCCCAACACTGTACAATATCCCTACAAACAAGATGTATTTTAACTGCTTTGCTATCAGCTTCTACTAGCGAGCAGCAAGGGATGAAAACTCTCCAACAGAGTCACAGCTAGTTTAGGAGGCCAGCAAAGAGGAGTCAACTAGCAATAATCAACATGAGGAACAACTACTACACCAGCAATTTCTAGGAGCTGCACGACACCACTTCACCTTTGTTGTGACTTGCATGTTTCATTCCAAATGTGACCTCCAGAATACCAATATTCTAAATATGTCCAAAGATGCTTCAGGAATTAGACTACTTTAAACCCTTCTGGCTCTTGTCTCAAATAATGTTTCCTGATAGGAAGTTACTGTGGAGATTGGGCACATTCACTGCCTCTTACAGCAGTATCTAGTGACAAAGCAGACAAATGCAGGGTACAGTGTTGCCTCTGCCAGTGCTAACACTGTTTTCCTTGCCAGAGCTCCTAATAGAAAAGAATCTGAAAGCGTTGGGAGCCTAGGCATAAGTTGCAGTTCAGCTTCTTCCATTTACACACTTGTACTCCAGAATTCACAAACCTTCCCTTTAGAATACGTCTCACATGTCACCAGCTCTCAGGGAGCTGTTCACCTCATGATGTGTCTGTCTTAGAATAACAAAAGGACAACTTGTACCCCTCTCTACATGAGTGCTGGGGGGGTCAACAGGGGAAAGAAGTAATTTCATCCCCTCATGGAAGACGACCTGGTGATGGCAAGTGGGGATGATGAGGGGGAGAAAGGAATTTTTTTTGCCTAGCACATTCTGCAGACAGCTTCTTACCAACAGCAGGCTGTTTTCCCTTACCCTCCTTTCTTCCACTCCAGAAAACTAACCCTTACTGTCTTTCCTCAGCATATTTCAGATCTAGAGTTACAGTGAGCCCAGTCCTTTATGGTGATGGTGTGGAACTGCCTGGACTATGTGCCTACAGTAGTTTTGCTAACCTCTGATTTGAAAGGAGAGGAAGCGGATTTTTTGTCAGGCCAGCAGAAGCCACATACTCACAAGGAGGCAATTTAGGCCAGCTGGCAGGAGCCTGTGTCTGTCCCTACAAGGCACATTACATGAGGTGTCTAAATTAAGGCAACTTAATTTCAGGGTACAAAAAAGAAGTTACAAACGTATGTATGAAAGACTCAGAAAACAGTAGCACAGCTGTGCAAAACAGTCCATATGGTTCCACGTGGTTCTCCAAAGCAGCAAGTGCTCAACACTTCTGAAGAATGTATCAAATTATATATTCCAACTGTGGTTATGTTTACATGCTATTATAAGGGAGGAAATTCCTTCCTGACCAAAGATGATGATACTTCATGCTTAGAAAAATCTGAATGAAAATGACTGGATAATTTTTATGCATTACCATACAACCACAAGTAATTTTCTAATTCTCATAAATTTCTTCAAATCTTTCACATCAAAAACAAAAGGTGAGGAAAAATTTTACATTCTGACAAGAACTTATTTACCATAACATCAGAATAGTGAATTCTTACCTATTTTTCTTTAATAATTTCATATTGGAGAGATAGTATCCAACTTCTGCACTTTTTCTGAACTGCTGTGCTCACATTTGCCAGGTCTGCTCCATGACAGGAATGAAGTGGTTCATGCCTTCTGAATACAACTCTCTCCAACCACCTTCTCCCTCCACCTTCCCCCTCATAACCCTATTTTTTCTTTCTCCTGCACTTAATCCACCATGAAACCAAAGACATCCTCACCGTATTTTTAAAAGAATACATGTCTCCCATCTTAGCCAGTGTTCTGAACCTTGAACTAAGGAGAATGGAAAAGAATCCATGCAATGGTAAAGCTTAGACTGCAGATGCCAGAGCTTTAGCTGAGCCTGTAAAGACTGATTCTCTGCAGACTGAATACAGAGTACTGCAGAAATTCAAGCCAAACAATTATGGACATTATTATCTTCTTTAGTAAAGTAACTGAAGCTTTACAAGCACAGTTTTGGCAGCAGCAAATTAATGGACTATCATTAAGGACTCAACAGTTGCAGACTTTGTTTTTACAAAAAACTAAGCTATTTGTCACATTAACACAGAAATAGGACTGAAATGCCAAAGCATATATGCAGTAGGCCTTTGGCAAAACATTGACAAGTTTGAGGAAACCCTTGCCAATACTAATGATGAGACAATGCAGATGGAAGTACTGCTGATCCACATCCAAACTTAAGAGCTCAGGGATATTCTGATCCAAGTCCATAGCCTTGTTACAGTTTACACAGCCTAACAGTTTTACAGCAGTCTACTATATCTGGCTATCCACTGAGTGATCAATAAATCTTCTAAACATGACTGTGTAGCACGCAGCATTCTTCACTGTCACAGCAACACCCCTTGGGAAAAATGGGAAGCACATACTAGTCACTTGGGCCCAGGACTGCAGCCGCTGAGAATGGATGGCTAAAGGACTCCAGGCTGGGCAATTCAAAAAGCTGGGCCTCAACTCTTTGTGCTTTAGGACAACTGTCAGTGAACTGCTACCAGAACAGTGCTTAGAAACATCAATTCTAATTCTGTCCACTCACTGGCAATGAAGAAACTCCTCCCAGTTAATAGCATTATCAGAATGCCCACAGAAGTTCCTGTGAAGTGGTTAATTATTAGCTGATAAAACCTCACTTTTCAGAAACATGCTGGTTTAGATCAGATTTAAAGAAGAAATGAAACAACCTATTAGGTAAACAACAACTCATCCTAAGAAATGTCTTCAGCTGGTGGCCTTGTCCCCACTGAAGTTTAAGGGAATGTCACACAGAATGCTTCTGGATTTCTCAGTGAAAGTTCTGTCTTGCAACATTCACTGCCAATATTACATACAGATGTACCCTTCCACTGCATCCCATCCTGACAGCTGTGTGTCTCCATCACAGGCCAAAGGCCTGCACACAGGTAGTGTCATCTGACAAGCGGACACAGTCACCTTTGAGTTGTAGAGGCAGAGGGTAAAGCTCAGTTGCATAACCTTAGAGCTCACAGTTCGGGCAGACTGCTCAGAGAAGCACAATTTAGGGTTTGGGACTATTCAGTTTTCATCCAGCACAGAGGAACTGCCTCAAGCATTACTGTGCAGGCTTCCACAGTGCAGAAAGTTCATCAGCACCAAGCCAATCAGCCACCGAGCTGTTGCTGCCCAGCTCCTCCAAACAACAGCTTCCGAGCTGATACAGCATCCCTACCTGGACATCTCAGTACTTGTGGGCTAGGGCAAACCCCAGTGAAGTGACATCCTTTCCACAGAAGTCCTTGAACTTTCGCTGGTCTTCCTAAAGCTGCAAGGCACTGTAGTCTACATGCTCTGTCCTGATAGTCTTCATCCAGAACAGTTAGCCGGCAAAAGGGAAATCCTTGTATGTGAAAACCTGGGTCAGCAGCCTCCTCTCCACTACACCAGCACTCACAGGCTCTTAGCAAAGCACACTGACACCTACTGAGGGCTACACTATGTTTCCAAAACATCCTCTAAACAATCTTACATTATTTGAAAGTTTACAGGTCTGTCATGTTTCAAGCAAAGGCTACTGATCAAAGCTAAGTCACAGTCCTAGAAAGACAGAGTCTCTATTAACAAGGGAAACTAAAAGAATTTCCACGAAGGAGCACAGAGAGGAGACAAATGCTCAGGACACATTACAACTCACAGGAACCTGCCCCAGAAGTCCTAAAGGCTAACACAGGTATGTACTGCAACCAAGTGTAATAGAGCTACTTCCTCCTGGTGTGAGAGTATATTCGCTGCATGGATGACCACACTGGGCAGCCAAACTCTGTAACTACATCCCAGTTATCTCTAGGGCAAGAAACACTGCACATGCAGTTTACATGTGGCCATTTTAAGACCCACATATTCTGGGGAAACCCAGCCACCAATGTATTTTATGATGTTCAAATACAGAAGATGAAGTTCTCATCCCAAAGAACTAAAAAGCCTTGCTCAATGCTCATTGTGATATACTACTTGAATGGAAATGCCAGCATTGACATTTGAGCCGATTCTGCCAGTGGTATGAACAACATAAATTGAATTTAATTACACAGATTTAGGCCACAGAGAATTAGAACTTGCATGAGACCAGCCAATTATGACCCTCACTATTTGGAATGCCCTCTATAGGCAATATATTTGTGTATTTTTATTCTTATAGAAGCAGAAAGCCCATTCTGAAAACACCAACATAAGTTGGGCTGCTGCACAGATAAACTGAGCCCAGCTGGTCCACTAAGAAAAATGCAAGGAGGAAACAGGGCACACATATCTGCCTTGTGAGCCTCCTCTCTCTCCTCACCCTGCTCCTTTGTCCAGAGCACAGAACTGTATGCAGCCACTGCAGGCAGAATGTGTTATAAGAATTTGTCTTTGTAGTCAGAAACCAGGATCTGCTCAACCAATGACAGGGCATGTATTAAAAAGCCTTTCAGCTTCTGTTTCAAAACAAAGAAATCTTGATAAGCCTAAAGGCAGCAGCTGCTGCCAGCAGCATGCTGCCTTCCTTACCTTGGGGACACCTGCTGAGCTGCTGCCTGTTTAATATTACATTAAAACAGCAGCTTTCCAAATAATGAATTATGTATCTCTAGTGAAGCTGTGGTACACAGGGGGCTGCGAGGACATGGTTCGGAAATCGAAGAACCATTTGGGCTAATGGTCAGCAAGGCTGGAAAAAAAAAATTACTGATGGCTTCATGACTTGTCAGAGCCCCAGTCAGGTAACAGAGGGAATAAGGGGAGCATAGCAAGTGCCCCCTACTCTTCCCATCTACATTTTTTTAAGTAAGAGCAATCAGATGAATTTGAAAGTCCCTAAAAGAGGATACAAATCTAAAACATAGGAAAAAAAAAACGGGCTATAAGCTCACTCAGGGCTCTAGCATTAAAGACAGAGAATGTTCCATTGTATCATGTTCTTTATTTAACAGTTCATACTGTAAAAGCAGGAACCCAAGACAGCAGTAAACTATTGTCTTCAAAGTCTGGTCTCTGCCAGTTACCTCTAAGTGATCTGGATACCTAATCGTGAAAGCATTACATCCTTGTAATGATCATAACGAAGGAGCATATTTCTAAACACACAGTCAAGCACTTGTAAGCCTCAAATGCTCCTGGCTTGCAGATATTCTAGTCTGTGAGTCTAAATATGAGGAAAACTGATTCTCAGGAAGCCAACAGTAAAAAGAACTCTTTATACCATACTCCTTATCCTAAGATCAGCTTCATCTAGTCCAGTTCTGTTACAGCTCTGTCGAATTAAAAACGTCCAACAGCTTGAATGGCCTTTTTCAAATATGGAATGGTCACACAACAGTAACTGCAAACCAATCTTATGACAAGTATATGAAAACAGAAGTGATTTCAGTGTATACTTTAGCTATTAACAAATAAACTAAAAGAAGTTTAAAAAATTATTCTCCATTGTTGGAATATGCTTTTCACATAGAATTAAACATTAGTGTCCTGGGAGAATAGAGACTGAAACTACTTTCCAAAGTTATATTGTGAGTCAGTGGAGAAATGCCTTCTCTGTATTTAACAAAAAACCCCAAAAAATCCTTTGAATGTCTCAATGAGAAATTCCTACATACCAGTGGAGAGCTGAGATACAGAGACACTCAATGATTTCCAGTATGATGCTGGCTATCAGCTAGCAGAGTCAGAATGAAAAACACAACTTCCACATCTGGGCACCTGGGTTAATCAAACATGGATTCTCACAGAGCAAGGAATGCTGTTTAGAGGGTTGGTTGTGTGGAACTGCAAAGGCAGTGACAACCCTGGGAAGCAGAAAGCAAAGAATGAAAGAAAAAAAGCTGAACAGCATGAACACTGTTCTCCCAGCACACGATGGGAGAGGAAAGGAGGCCATTTTTGCATCAAAGCAGTGCTCTCAAAACGGGAAAGCCACATGAGAAATTAGGAGTGTACTGTGTCTCACAAAGCTGCTCCTTCGCTCAGCAACTCCAGAGGTTGCCTGGCACCTCCTCTCTTTGGGGAGCTTTAACTGGTGGGCTGAAGTCACTGCTCTCTCAGCAGTGTGCACATGGGTCACTGAGAGGCAGCGCAGTGTTGGCCAGCTCTGCCTCTAGAGCACTACGTTCCTGGCAGCACTGGCCTCTCTGGCTGCTGAATCACAGAGCCCTGTGGAGACAGTGGCCCAGATCCCACAAAAGCCTAGATACTGACTGGATGAAGCCCCAATTCCACTCAGATTGTAATACTGATGAGGGACATTTGCACCAGAGCCACATGGCTCTGCAAGTCATTTACTGAACAACAGACATGTCTCTGTGGTGTCCTGCCAGCTCCTTTCATATCTCCCAGCCCATGGAGTCCAGCACACCATGTGCTGGGGGCTCCAACAACTTGAAATCAAGTGTACAGTCAGGATCCAGACTGTCCGTGGACTCATCCTCTACACCCAAGCACCTTGCTTTCATCTCAGACACCATGGGGTATCACCACTGCATGCTTGCACCTTGCTGCATCCCAAACCTATGCAATGAATTTATTTGTAGGGATTTTTAAGACTGATTTCTAGTCAAGGAAGCAGTCCTAGTAAATAACACACCAGTTCAAGAAGTAAGAATTATCCAGGTGCTTTTCTGCCTCACCATGAGGCTTTTGTTCTACTTTCTGGAGCATACACCAGGTATGTGCAATAAAGAATTTAATAAAACACAAAGGGTTAGGTCACACTGCCTGGGCTTCAGATTTGAAAGAAAAGCCACAGACCACCACAATTTCCATATCCATCTAATGATGGATCTATCTAGCTCCATTTTTCTCTCTGCTAACCCTGCTATTTTGAACTGGAGATGAAGAGAAGAGCAAAATCATAGTGGCCCCTTTTCAACGTGACTGCTATAGATGCAGAGCATCCTCATTTCCAGTCCTGTACCTTATTCCCCTCAAATCTTGGTGTTGTATGGATTGAATGCTTCCTTTTGCCAGGATAGCCTTTCTCAACTTTCATAATGTGTATAAAACCATCCACCCTGTAAGCATATCAGAGGAGGAAAACAATCAGGCACAGATGGAATGCAGCAGGAAAGGCAACAGAGCTCAGGCTCAAATCCTGCCTTTAGCATGGCCAGCCTTGGAGGTCCCCAGAGACAGAAGCTTTAAGAATACTGAAAACAAAGCGAAAGTCCTGTAGGTCGACATAATGTAAAAATGACCTCATTGTCAGCCATCAAATATCCTGAGGTTGCTGAGCGTGGGCTGTTCTTCCCAGGCAGCAGCCAGCAGACCCCCTCCCAGGAGTGGCAGCCACATCACTTGTCTGCTGCACATGGCATTTTCCCCAGCAGTTCCATGTGCTGAACACAAAGGGTGAGCCCACAACATTAAAGAACACTCCCCCCCTTTGAAGTTTAGATTGTTTGGCTTGCCTGGCTACATACTAAAACTGCACCTTAATCATCCAGCTTTGAAGTCTTGTAAATCTATAGCTGCAGAAAAGTAAGGACCACTTGGCAATAAAACATTCATTATTAAATTCTTTTGCATTAAAGTGGAAAAGGCTTTCCTGAAGCTGAAACTTTCTTTTTTGCCCACTAGAAATGAAGACATAAGTGAAAAATTGACAATGACTTGCCAGATCAGAGACAATTATGACTATGTGATATTTTATAGCCCAGTTTTGAATAGTATTGAACCAGTGCTCAGGGAATGGCCAAAGAAAACAAAAAAGTTTATTGGGAAAAAGGCATGAGAAAACTGAAGGTTTTAACAACAGGTTGCAGAGGTTAATAAATAGTTTCATTGTTTTGATGCCTTATTTAAGGTGTGTGTGTGGATGTCACTGACAGGAGTTTAAAGAACGGTAAAACTGATAATAGGAAAAATAAAGGAATTTTAGAACCAGAATCTGTCATTGCCACGTGTTTAACAGAGGGTATGAGTAGGGTAAGACTGTATCACCAAATGAGACCTACAGGAAGTCTCCACGGGCCCCACAGTCTGCATAGCAAAGGATATACAGCAAGACAGAACACTGTACTTCGGCTTGGGTGTTTCTTTTCAGGCATGTCTGGAAACTCTTGCAGCCTCCACAAAAACAAACAGAGAATGAATTCAAAACACAGTGTGGCCTGGCCTGGAATACTAGGAAGGAGATAAAATGGTGCATTGTGAGAATAAATCTCACTTGGAAAGAAACAGGCTTCAGCTACAACCTGGTACTACAAAAGAGCTAAAACACAAAATCCTGCACTTCCTGGGATTTCAGGCTATAAGACTTTGGAGAATCAGTTTCCAGTTCTGATCTCTGCTGACCACTTCCTGTATTAATCTGGGCAGGTTCCCTCTCAAGGCTGAACCAGGAGCATCTACCCGGGGGTTTTGTTTCCCATTCAGCCAATATTTCTGGCCGTGAACTTGTCCATAGCCTAGCTTCTGTCCCTAGACCATCTGAACCTGTGGGAAAGAGACCACAGATCATTCACTGATCTCACTGCTCCTGATGGCTTACTCCTTCCCTGTTCTGAGACACAGAGAACAGCAAGGTCAGATCCACTGGAGCCTGTGACTACTACAGTTTTTATGCAACCACATTTTTGATGCTATGCCTAGGGCACTCTAATCATTTAATGCCTTTGAACAACCACATTTACTTACTGGGAAGGATGTCCTTATTCAGATGACAGTAAAACCCTCTGCAAATTAAGTGTTTCCTGAAATGGAGTTAAAGGGGATTGCCTTAAGTAACTGGATGGAAAGTGGCTCAAAAGCTGTCAGGAGTCCAGCTTCTTCAAAGCATGATTAGTGACAGACTGATACTGAACAGCTCACGGAGAAGCTCAGCCACCTCAGCATCTCCCACTCAGACACACACTGCTCTAGCCCTGTGCTTCCTAGACTGTCCTGGAAGCAAGAAGAGAAAGGATAGAAAGAGGAAGAAGAGAAAGGACAGCACACAGCAGAGAAGGCACCAGAAGGAATCAGGATCACTACCCTGCCAGCAGGCCTGATTCAGGAGATATTCCGGACAGTTTGATGGATTTCATTTCAGATCAGATAGATTTTGGCAGAAACGGGCTCCAAGAGGAAACATCCTCAGTTCAGCTGGCAGACAATTTTCCTGTTGGTAATGAGTCACTAGGAGTACAACTGGCTGCTGTTCCCTGAACATCCCTCAGTCGTCTCTTAAAGGCCCAGCCTTACCTCTCCTGGCTGTACCATCAGCCCCTCCCTGCAATACAGACACAGGTAAGGCAGGCAGCCTTCCTCAGCTCCTGTCTAGAAACACACTGCTGCTGTGGCACATACTATAAGGGAATGAAGCACTGGACAGCTGGGTGCCCCCAGGAGATGAGCAAAAGTCATCCTAAGCCCCCTTGTAAAGTGGCATTTATATGTACACACGTACAACAAAACTCTAAAAAATAATTTATCACAATCAAATTAATAATCCAGTTATAATATTTTTCCTTCATTTTAATAAAAGATTTACTGAGCTGATTGTATCTTTAGGAATTTCTGAATTATTGTGTATATTTGTGTACATGCGCACACATTTCACTCAACAAAATACCTAATAGTTGAAACCAGCATCTACAGGTCAGCTTAACTAAATTACCACATCTCAACTGCTAGTTCTTGTGCAATCCCATTTAAAAATTGGAACCCAGAAGAAAACACAAAGGTAATGCAAATTTGTTTTCTTTAACTTTTTTCCAAAACATTTTCCTCAACCTGACACCAGTGATGAAAACCTATACAATTCCCATTTACAAGTATCCCTTAGAAAAAATTCATATTCAAACAAGGAATTAAAGAAATGCACATATTAAGTAAATGCATCCATACATAAATGCCAAGTAATATAAATACATATATATAAAATTAGCCAGGTGAGCAAGTCAGATTCCTCAGATCCTCTGGAACTAATACATGTCCCAGACAGTCAAAATCACTGCCATTCACCTTTATGCAAACCCCAAATCTGGACTGCTGGCTAAACAACAAATGTCACAATGAAGACACAAACAAAGGAAGAAAATAATATACAATCCATGTCTGTATTGGGAGTTTACTACACTGTCAATTTCTATAATGCTAGAAGCAGACTGCTCTCATGAAGAGTTTTTGTATGTACCTGGAGAAAAATCAGTATTTCCTGAAAAAGTCCTCGCAACAATTCACAAAGTGAACCTCACAACAGCAAGCTGAAAATCTCTGTGGAGTCAAGCACTCAGGTACCCCTACACTGGAAAGATGCTAAGAGGAAATATGCTGTTCCTTCACCAAGTATAATTTATTATTTCAGTGTAGATTGAAAATAAGTGCTCCTTTTGTACAAAAGACACAAAAAAATATTGGACCATTACTCAGCTGCCTACCTAAACTTATCTGTAAAAACAAACACACATATTCTCTGTTGCTGTTTTGTTCTGCATCAGGGATTCCATCCCTGTGCAAAACACATGCTCCGTGTTTAAAGAGTTAAACATCCTCTCGCTTAGTCGGCTTTTCTGAATGTAAAATGCAAGATAATAACATACACTGTATCTTGAACCAAAACTGCACACAGCATAACAAAACCCCCAGTGCTAAACTACAGGCAGTATGAATAGATCCATTTCCACTGCTTGTTAATTCAAAATAAATCCTTTACTGATTTAAAGCAAAACAGACAACTCTAAACACACCAAAAATATAATGACTTACCCTTTCGGAGACACTTGCTTTTCTTAAGGTATTTGGCAGTAAAAAATGGCATGGCTGCAACACTAAGGTTTCAGCCAAAGCTGACCTTTTATTATCAAGTGCTAAGAGCAAAATGAAAGACCAAAGAGAGAAAGCAAATTATTATACCAGATCTTTAAAATGCTCAGAGATGAGCAAAGGGAATTCAGAGTGGGATAAAGTATGTCAAGTTGCACGGTGGGGACTGCAGATATCTTTCTGCTCATTAGCACTGCTGTTCGAGTTATTTAAAGTGTGCTCGGGGGAAATGAGGACAATTTCCATGACAATATGTACAGTATCATATAAGGAGGAAGCATTTTTTCAAGCAGAACTTCTGCATTACTCAGCTGCTACAGCAACATATGTTGAAAAGAAAAAAACAAACCAGGTTTGGATAACGTAAAAAAACCTGATTCTATTAACCAGTTCTTGTCTCCAGCAGAAGATGTAGCACTACAAATCTCCTGTCATGTCACTGGGTTATCTCTTCATTTCCTCCTTAGGCACTTCTGGCTATCTCCTCACCTGCACTTAGGCACAAGAAAACTTGCTTTAGGATGTTTTGATTCCAGACAGTCATCCCACTAGCCCATGCCTCAGTTTCCCTATTTTTCAAATGGGGTAACAGTGGGACAGTGCTTTTATTTAAAAAAAAAAAGAGATCTTCGAGACTCTTGGGCTGTAGGTAATAAGAGAAGAACCAGGGCTTAACCCTGTTGCTTTGTCCTACATGATTACAGCTGTTTATTTCCCCTTAGCCCACCATGCTGCTTTCAGCTCTCCTAAAAATCTTTTGCTTTTATTCAACCAAAATAACCTGATTTTGAAATTCAATCTTATTCCTGTTGCTTCTGCTGCTTCTCCGGAGAGTTTAAGGCAGTTTGGTACTGACTTCACAACATTTCAAATTCCATATAGTTGGGACAGTACATTTAATAGCAATGACATTTATCAGTGTTTGCCTCCTTCTAGTCACCTACCTCTAATTCACTCAACCACAGCACATTGGTGGGGCAGGCAACACCTCATTCCTTGGAATATAGAGGATAATGGCAGAAATTTGACTACCCAGTCTTAGGCATTCTAATGTTTCTATGCTTCAAGTCCTTCTATGTGTAATGACCCAAAGATGGAACTCATCCTTGTACAGGTTCATGGATTTATGCAAAATGCATAAACGCAAATAATCCATACTTCCACTGGTGCTTTAGCTCTTGGCTTTTACTGATTCCAGCCTTTGGGGTACTGCCAAGTCATCAGTGCACTAAGATACAAGAAAGCAGCTACTTGTCAGCAAGGGAAAACATTTTGTAATCTATAACCATTAACCCACTGACTAGATTTGAAGTCAGCTTTCTAGACAGGCAAAGGAAATGATCCAAAGGAAGCCAGTCCTACTCTTACAGGGTAAAAGAATACACAATGCTATAATAAAGACTATAAAAACCAGGGCTGCACTTCATGAGATAGGAAGCTCATAGCTGTGCCTTTTCTTGAACCACTTGTTGTCAGCACAGAAATAAATACTAGGTTTTTTTGGGAAAGACAAGTTTTATGATCAAGAAAAATCCATTCAGCAAGCCATCTGAAAAACTTCACCACAGTTTAGAATTCATAAATCCCATTATATTCAATAGGATGTCATTGTTCTTATATCTGTACCATCATACAAAAAATCCCTGAACCAAACAACCCAACAACTGTCTGCTCTTTCATTAGACAGTTTTGAAATCAGCTGACAAGCTTTCAGGCATAAATAATTCTTCCACAGCACACCTCCAGCTACGGTCAGGTTAACCTGATATTGTGTAAAACCCTATTTGGTTCTTAAGCATGTATGGAGCAGAGAGGAACAGTGGAAAGGAAAGAGATGAGAAAAGAGTCCCTATGAGTCAGTGACACAGACAACTGCCATCTGGGAACCACTGCAGGCTGTGGGTTGGACTGGGGGAATGCACAGTATCATATAAGGAGGAAGCACTTTTTCAGGTAGAACTTCTGCATTCCTCAGCTGCCACAGCAACACATCACCTTGGAATGGGGGCCCAAGCTTGCTACTCCTCTGCCTTGGAGATGGCCCAATCTACACCACATTTAATCTGGAAACACTGCCTGATCTTGTGTCATCCAAAAAACCCTCACACATTCTCCCAGATTTAACATAATTTTTGGCCTGACAAATCTTTCCATGGATATATGGAAATATTTGGGGGTGTGGGCCCTATCCATCACTCCTAATTCCTTCCAGCAGACCCTAAACAAAGATTTGCTCTAGAATCTGGTTATTTTGAAGGAGAAGTTCAACAGTCAGGATAAACTCTGAGTTCATCCCTGAACCTCATGACACTTCCTCGTGCTGTCACTGTGTGGTACCTGGGAAAAGATGTCATGCCCAAACAGCCCTCAAAACACCAGCTTCCTCTCTGCCAGCAGACATGTCCCCCACTCAGCAACACACCAGGCTGGAGTTCCTGATGAACTAAGCCTGCCATTTTGCACTCAGTAAATTAAAAAAAAAAAAAAAAAAGGAATACCCAGTAAAAACCACAGCACAACCACAAGGGAACTCCCTTCTCTGCCAGTTTAACAGGGTCAAATACAGACTAATGCAGTAATCCCTCCCAGCTGCCTAAGATTCTGGCCCTTTAATGACCTTGCACAAAACCCTAGTGCTTTTAACTCCAGTACCCTATATTCTGCCTCATTTCCAGCTCATTTTGCCCTTGGAGCTAAAAACAGAGATTGCCCTCCTGTCAGACTTGCAATTTCCAGGGAGAACTTTGAACCTATGTAAACAAACATTTGTATCTCTCATCCAGGGCAATGAAACACAGGATCTCTCTCTATTCCTCCCCACCTCCTACCACCACAGCCTACTTGGAGAAACCCTAAGACCTTCTATCTTCATGATGAGAGAACTGTTTATTCCTTATCCTCTAGTACTCTTCTGCTGCTCAGGCACAGTTTTCCTTAATCAGCTCTCCAAACAGACTGAAATCAGGTGAAAATTTCCATCCTGACAAAAATCTGTAGACACCAAGAATAGAATGAATTGGACCCAAACCATCAAATGTTATCATTCACCCACTGTTAAGACTGCTTCTTTTAGTAATGCTTCTAGAAAGGGCTAGATACAACTGGGACTGCAAGAAATCTAATTTTTTTTGTTATGTATCATCATACCAAAACCGCATTAACATATGATTAGTGGGTTTCTCCTCTTTAATTCACCCTCCTTCCTCCAACTTCCAGATCCCAGTTCAGAGAGACTGACTTGGGAGTGCAACCTTTACTATTAGCAGCAGGCTAAGCAGTGTGGAGAAAAGCACTCTTCATTACTGCATTTTCTGTAACAAATTTCAGTATCAGTTTTCAAAACACTTTACTGAAAGACAGCATCATCTTCTCCATCTTACAGACAGGAACCGGAGAAAGGTATTGTGACTCTGTATAACCACCACACGACGAAAAAAGGGAACAACAGAGATTTTTCTGATATGTAAGTGAGCCGCACATAGCTTTTTGGTTCCTCTTCTCTCTCCTGTGGCCCAAGAAGATTTCACCATCTTAGATGAACAATGAAATGACTGACAACAAACATGAAAACTCCTGATTTCTATTAAAGGTCATTAGTTGTTCGCACATATTGAAATTTTCCACTGGATTACAGCTTTGGGGGATTTTCGGCTGTTATTTCCCACCTGGGCCCAGTTAGCATGAAACTCAAGAGACAAAGGCAGTAAGACACTCCCTTGTTGTTACAGGATCTGATCACAGACTGTGAGATAAGACTGTGGCTCTGACGGCGCTTCCGTGCCAGTGAGTGGTGGGCGGGAGGTGTCCTCCACCAGCAGTACCTCCATGCTGACAGAGATGCGGGCGCTCCCTCCCCCGACTCCAGCACCGGGTCAGGCTGGGAAGGGACTAAGGCTCTGCAGCCCGGCATGGTAAACGAGCAGGCAGGTGGCTGTCAGAGGATGGCATCATGCTGTGCCAGGCAAAAGCTGCTTTGCTATGCAAGCCCAGACACAGGAGTGATACCAGATGACTGCAATAATACCTCAGCCTGCTTCCATACTCCCAACTCCTATTTTATCAGATGAAGAGAGCATGTGCTCAGGATACCAATTTAAAAAAAAACTCCCCCCCCCCTCAAAGTGACCAGGAGAGATTTCTATCTGTTGCTGATTGGGCTGATAAAAGCAGTATTTTTTTTTTTTTTCCCTTTCAGCAGTTTAGAGCTAAGCCTGCCCTAGAACAAGTAGGGTCATTTTAGTCTGCGACCACATAAATAAATTTTATCTGCAGAACAAAGCAATCTCAGGTCAATTAAAAAGATCCTGTGGCTATAATATTCTTCTGGGAAGATGCCATCTACATATGCTTATTACAGCCACATAAATCCCACCCCCTCATTCGCCTCAAGCTATGTAATTGTCTTTAAAAGCAAGCAAAATAATTATTTTTCCAACATACTTGTCAACATTAATTACGGCCAGAATAGCCAAGCAGGAGCTCATGCCCAGGCTTTTAAATGCTTGTAGCTAGTTAGCATGGCTGCCTGTAACTTTTCAGCTTTTTCTGCAGTGTTAACATTAACATACTGTGGCTTCATTAAATCAAGGCACCCACTGATGAGCTAAGTATGATTCATCTGAGAACACTGAGACCCTTCATGCTTATCTGTCCCTTAGCAAGGATGGGGTTTAATTTATGCCAATGTATAAGTATATTAGAGCACTGCTGGCTGCATTCCTAATGTCACATTCAGGCAAACACGTTCCAGTGAAGAATAGATTTTTTTTTAAAACACAACAACTGGAAGTTGCAGGAATTAAATGGCAGAAGACCACTGAGTTGAAGGCATTTCATAGGCCACTTCTGCAAAGCTATGTGGCCTTAATCTACAAATATGGAATACTAGCTTCTGAAAATCCAGAATGAAAACTTTGGCCTGGCTCCTGTACTTCTCCCTGAGCCAAGTCTCCCACTGAAATTGATGGGACTTTCCCTGCATAAAGGCTACAGAGTTTGCCCTACTTTTCTTTTTTTTTTTTTTCCCCTAGCTTAACAGGACAGGCAATGGTAGGGAAAGAGATGCTGTTTCCCTACTCCACAGAGGGTAGATAGATTTGCTGGGTAGATGTGAAGTGCTGGAACCCACCCAGTTCAGAAGACTACAGTGCCGTGGGAAGTCCACAGATAGCTTCCAGAAAGCATTTTTATCTTAACTGATTTTTGAATGACGTGTTTTTAAAGTAACAGCGACTTTTGTTGGTCAACCAGCCTGAACACAATCTGGCTTCTGAATCATTGCCACTCCAGGCATTCATAACTATCAGGTCAGCCCACCAAGATCAGGAGATGGGCTTCCAACCAATGGGATTTTTTTCACTATTATCTATCTTTTGGTTTCTGAGCCTTTGCAGATCCTATTTGGTATCTTTATTTTAAATCCATAAGCATTAAGAGACTTGTTCTTTATTGATGAAAGCTGCAAGTTTTACATAATCACATTTATGTAAATTAGAATTATTTAGAATTAGGGCTTTCAAGGGAATTTAGAATTAGGGCTTTCAAGGGAAAACATACACAATGGGACAGCATATGACTTCAGGCCTATGTACTCTAAACAGGAAATCCCAGAGCCTTGTCACATTTTTCTTAATTCATTTTGGAAATGAAATAAATTAATTTATTCAGGTACTTAGAACAAGATGAGGACAAACATCTACAGCCCTTACAAAGCAGAGCAAGACAAAATGTTTAAGTCTGTAGAGCTTAGTTAAGAGATACTGATACAATAAACTGGTAACACATTTTTACTGCATCAACTGGGCACAAAGCATGGCTTTTAGTGACAAGTAAGTAAACGACAACAGAATAAATCAGAGTGCTGTGAGAGTGGGGAAGGAGCCTTTGCTTACAGCCTCAGCACAGGAAATAGATGCAATTCTGTTCCTAGTCCTACTAGCACGAAGTTTAGCACAGACACACGTACTCTCCACCCTGAACAGAATAATGGAAATTGAGACAAAGCAGAGCCGCTGGTCAGAAGCCCCAGCCAAACCCCCAAGCACCACAGACTCTTGCTGGATTCTCCAGCACAGCCACTCAGAGCACCACAACTGCCCCACATGTGCAGTGGAGACGAGGAAAGACCCTGGGCACCAGTTAAGGGAAAAGGGTTTTTTTTCTCTTCAGAGTAAGCTCTGATTTTCATCCTCATTACACAACTGCCACTCCACAGTCCCTCAAGCATAGATAATGCACCACAGCAATGCCAGTCTCACCATGCAAAACTCCCCAGGCTTTTGCAGGGAAAAAGGAATAAAATAGTAAAATGCAAATCAGTCACACACTGAATTTCAAAGCTGCCTTTAATTACAATTTCTTCCTGTTTCCCTGGATGTTTGGAGCACTGCTCTAAGCAAGCCAAACTGATAAACAGAGTCCTGATCATCTTATTAAACTCATTCAAGCATATAACATCTGCCTTGGCAAGTCACTGGCTTTGAACAGAATCTGAATTCTGTGCTACAGTCAGGCAGAAGAATCAACGTACTATACTTCAGTATTTCTATTTTCACATCCCTCCACTGGGCAGAGACTGAGACAGAACTTCTTTCATGCGCAAATGTGAGGAAACAGAGACGGCACAGGTTCCTGTCAGACTCCTAAACAAGAATGGATCTTCGTTAAGGGTTACACCACTGCTTTCCTGGGACCTGCACAGGCCGGGATTCCTTCTTTTTGGATGACGCCTCCTCAGGGCAGCAGCTTGACAGAGAGCTTTCTATTTTCCCTTTGCCTCTACCAGAGATGACAGCAGACAAACACCATCTCTTCAGAACCAACAATTACAACAGTAATTATCCCAGCTAGAAAAATAGGCTTATTCAACGCAGCAAATGCTGCCTGTATTTCAAGGTACAGCAGGAGAAATAAATACAGCCATGACACTGGGCCAAATTCTCAATCAGCAATAATGATGTCAGCATAGCCCGATTTATCCTTGGCTGATGGATTTTACCCCGCTTCTTTCCAGCAAAACCACAGCTGAGAGCTTCAGGCCTGTTCCCTGAGCCCCAGGGCTAGATTTATACCAGGAGCTTTTCCAGTGGTGCCAGAGGGGTAGAAGGCTGGAGCATCATTCCAGTACACCATCAGTTTAGACTAATGGAGCTGCAGATCTGCTACCATAACGCATCCTGTAGTCCACGCTGACAACACCCCCACGTAAAGACTGGTAATGGATATTTAACTGCACTGGCAATGTCTGCTAAGGCAGATGTGTTCCTCTAAAAGGGCATCTATTTTCACCCTTGACCAGTAAAGAGAGTATAATGTGCATTCAGCTTCAGACTGGTACACCTAGAATAATTTAAGTACCTTTATTCACAGAAGCATCTTCACAACAGAACAGAGACAGAAGAAATTAAAGCTTATTTCAAGGAGATCAGAACAGTTTTTTACTTCAGTGCAAATGGGTTTGGCCTAAATTAAAACCTCTCAAGGTATTATATTTTGCAGAAAGTATTTCAATGTCTTTACTGATAAATATGTTTAGTATCTAAAAGCTGATCTACAACAGAAGAAAAGCTCAGGCAAAAGCAATCAATGCAAAAGTTAACTAAAAACATTTGAAAGACAGTTTGCTGTCTTGGGATGACACAAAATGTATTTTCTGCTTTGCTGAAAAGTAATTTCAACATCTCTGTCATCTGATTTTCCCCAGGAAGCCTTAAATGATATCTTTGCCTGGATTTCTTATTCTGAGATCATCACCTTCACCTCCCCCCCAAACTAAACAACGCTTTTAGTTTTCTCCAGTGGTATGCAGATTAAGCCCTAAAAGCTTCTCTTTGTTCACAGAAGGCCCCGCAGGTGAGAGTGTTACAGGGGCTCAGAGAGCTCCTTTCCCAGTGGAGTAGCACAGACAGCAGGAGACATTTGCACACTCTGTGCTCAAACTGCTTTGATCCTTCAACACCACCAGCTAAACACTTCACACCACCAGCCTCACTGATAAGGACTGTCAGCATCTTCATCACTCTTCTACTGCACACAGGTCCACAGCCCACAGGCGTCACTGCTCCAAGTCTGCATTACTTCACTTTACTCGTTTGTCCTCGTGGAGTGAAACAGTCTCTCCGCCTTTCATGCTGAATATATAGATGTACTATGCAAAGGCTTGATGTACTATGCAAATTCATCACCATTCTGCTTTAACTTGCACTCTGGCTCCTCCCCTCCAAGTTTCTTTCCCCCACAGAAGAAAAATATCCCAACACACTTGAAGCCAAAGCAGTGATATACACTTAAACATCTGAAGAGCCAGGAATTGAGATGTTAACTCTAGAACCCACTAGTGGTGATGCAAATATCCTCATACAACAGGTTAATATGATTTACTGCTAATCACTTGCACACAAACACCCAGGTAACATACTTAGCCCCCCCCATCACCACCTGCACAATTATAATCTCAGTTTTAGAGCTGGGGAGAACTGCTCCCTACAGCTGAAAAAAATTACATTTTTCCATCACGGTACTACTTCAAAAGATGGAGAACTAAATATTTAGACAGAGAAATCATTATTGATTAGATTTGATAACAAGGGATCAACAACTTACGTCAAGCACATAATGCAGCCCCACGATGGGGAGGAAGGGGGATGATATCTCAGGATGGAAGAATGATCAGAGCAGGGGTATTCAAAAGCCTCACATATTTTAGGCTCAAACGGGTTGGATCCCACGGGTTTATCTAACAATCTGGAAAACAAAGCAGCCTGGAACATCTTGATTCACAAGTTCTAGCCCCCGGTATCAACAGTAAATAAATTGTTTAATTCAGGGTATACCATGTGCTCCTCAATGCTGCTAGCTGAAACAAACTTCAGAATGTCACACAAACTTGAGATTTTAATCAAAACAAAAAAACTGATGATCTTCCCCAGGATACCAGCATCTTGTTGGTGTTGTGGTGGAGAAGGGAAACAACACATTTCCTCATCTAATTTTTTTGCTTTGCTGTTTCTTCCCCATTCCTGCAATGTATGTGTACAGTGTGGCTCCAGAGTATGGCAGCAGGATGTCAGCATTTTAAGTCCTAGCAGTCATGGGTGACTATATATTTTAGCAGATCCATGGGTGGCTATATATTTTAGCAGATCCATGGGTGGCTATATTTAGGACTTCTGAACAGGCTGCTGCAGCCAGTGTGAGAACCCTTTCTGGAGTCATCTTATCTCCTTAGATCTTTTCTGATACACTAATTAGAGTGAGCAGTACCTTAGCTAAGAACTTGTCAGACTTTTCTTGTTTTGAAGCACACTGCAGAGGATGCCTCACTGTGCAGCAACTGGCAGTGCACAACAGACACTGTGCAGAGCACCATCCATCTGCTATCCATGGACAAGGAGCCTTTCTGAAGCCACTGCACAGCTGCAGCCACCTTTCCCAACACTGCACCCACAGCACTGCCACCAAAAGAACAGGCTGGATCAGACCAGCTAGCCTAAGCAATTGCATCACAATAATCCACTGAGCAAGATAAGTGGGGTTAAAAACTGAAATTGCCTAATGCTTCTTCAACTCTTGATTAAATGAAGCATTTTGCATTATTACCCAGCACTAGGCACTGTAAGACTCCTTCAGTCACCTGTAACAAAGCTGTTTTGCACAGGATTACCTGTGTCTTGCAGGCTGGGCAGCTCATCCTGGGCAGAAAGGTTTGCATGGTCCAGGATGGATCTGCCCCTCCAGCCTGGCACTGACAGCTGTCCGAGTCTTTCCGTCCTGGTGGCAAGGAGTCAAGTAAATTCTGCTAAGAGTCTGACTGGGTCATCTAGAAAGGGGACCTGGGGAAGGGAGAGCATCTCTGCAACTGACTCTTCTGAGATAGAGCCTTCCCACCTGCCACTCCTCCTGAATTCATGTCTTCAGCTTTCATGTCTTTCCTGCTGTGCTCCAAAGCACTACCTTTTTCCTCAGCACTTTCCAGATCTTTTCCCAGACTGATTTCCCAAGGCCAGTGGGTAATTCCCAGCCTGGAAACCCTGGAGAATGATCAGGCATTTAGCCCACTCCATCCAGAAGCTGACAGAACAAGCTAAGACTGGTGGTTGGACCTTCAGGGCCTCACACAGTACTTCTGACAATTAAGTTTCCTCATTTTGCTGTAATGACCTTGCACACATGACAGTGTTTGCTGGGTGGACAGCAAACTGTGTTCTATACCTGCCACTAACTCTACCTTAAAGGAACCAAGGGTTGACAGTCCCTTTGAACATAAGGATCAAGCTTACATTATTCTGAAGTACAAAATTTCCAGCTACCTATAAAGCTTGGTGTCATCATGACTTACATTTTACATGCAGACATAAAGAGAAAGAGAAATAATCTATGTAATTACTGTTCTGAGACAGACCACTTGTCCAACCAAGTACCTAAGTACTACAAAGGTAACTAATCACTAATCAACAGGAAGATGGTAAATGATGGATTTCAGAAAGAGTGTGGTTTATACAGGGCAAAGTATTCCAGTAAAAATGGGCTGGCTTGCTGCAAGAAGGCTGTAAAACAAGCAAAGTGCAGCAGGGGCAATGTGCTTAGATTTTCTTTCAGTATCCATGGTTCCAGAACTCCTTTCCAACTGAAACTCAAGTTGCCTGGAATATGAACACTGTTAGAAGAACTCAAAACTCAGACAGGCTTCTCAAAAAGGCATTAACACAGCACCCTGTATTCAACTTGGAAAGAAACATGCAATAGGCAGCAGCAGAGCAGGAAGCTGACAGAGAGGAGGCCACTTCTGCTCTGAATAGGAACATGGCTTTGATTCCTTTGCCACAGCTCCCCATATGCAAAATGAGGAAGAGGAGAACTTATTTCTGTCTCGTGTAACATGGCAGAGGCTCCACAACAATTAATGCTGGCTCTAAGCTACAAAATCACTTAATAAGGCATGACTGAGCTAGATCAGGCACAGACAAAGTCACATTTCTGTCAATTTAGGGAAAGCACACAATAGTTTACATCAGCTTTACACCAGCTGCAGGAAAAAGATACCTAATCCAACAAAACTGGAATGATAGAAGCAGACCGTATCTATATAAGCAGACCATATCTGAGTAAAAATGAAGCTTGCTAGTTTACAGCCTGGGGGGGATGCCTTTTCGTTAAAAAAACAAAAAAATAAATTGAAACACCAAAAAGAATTTATATCAGAACAGTGCTTTGGATCACATCTTTGGTATTAACAGCTCCAAAACCGTGTTCAATTTTTGAACAGTTTCAGACTGTCAACTCTTCAGTACATGTTAAATTTTTCATCAAATGCACAAAGTATGAGGCTCTAGTCCCAGTGATTCTTCAAGTTTTGTATCTAGATTTTTGTTTTCACCTCCATTTAGAGGCTTCCAACCTTTCTCTCTCCCTAGAAGCACATATTTTAATGTTTTATTTACTGTTCAGATAGTATATTTATAAAGATCTGTAGATAGAAATATGTGAGAGCATGGGAAGATAGTCCAAGTGTTGCAAACTGCAGTGACAGAAGTAGAACAAAGAATCCTAGATAGGTTACAAGGACAAAAATAACCATATGAGATGAAAAATAAAGTATTACATGAAAACAATACATATGTTATGGAAAAACGAATCCTGGTAACCACCACAGTTGACAGGGAATGGTTAATTACGAAGGAATTTGTATGTGATGAAAGCAGTAAAGAAGGCATTGTTTTGTCTGCAAAATAAGACACCTCACATCATCAATCCCCTTCCAACATATTACATGGCTCTGTGAACTTAAGATGCTGTTGTACAGTTACCTGCTGTATGCCCAGCTGAACACCTTCTCAGCCTCACAGATGGGATTCTTTCCCTGCTACTTTTGTCTGAGTTCAGTGATTTTACTAAAACTGGAACAAGCCTAATTTCTGTGAAAATCAGACTTTTGTGAAAGTTTTAGTTTTCAACAAAATTATTAGGTGACCTAGCCATGAAAAAGCCAGGTTAAATAAAATGTTACTGGCTGTTCTCTTACTATACAGCCTACATACAAGCTAGTGTAAACAGTTTTTCAAGGCTATCACAACTACTTATGTGATTCAGAACTAGTTCCAGCCCTTCTGCCTGCACATATACCATGCAGGGTTTTCTTATAAACTAATATTGAGTGTGCTGAGTTGCTATTCAACCAGGCAGGCAGTTCTGTAGTTGTCACCAGTAGATATAAACTTTACTGTCCTGCAATGACAAACATTCCTTAATGCTGTCTCATGTTTCCCTGGGATTTTCTGTAAAGCTATCCATAGATAGCTGCACTTTAAGACTGCATCTCTGAAATGGGATCAGAAAACTGAACTTCAGCATTAGTGTCCACAACACCATCCAGAAATAAGCCAGGGAACATGATGCAATCCTCCAACCGGGGAGAATATACACAAGGAACAATTCAAGCTGGCCCTCATCCTGAACAGGCAATCATTTCTGATGGAATCATCTCCCCTACAGCACTCCATGGCTTCAAGACAAAAAAGTGAGTAGGAAAAAAGGTGATGCAGAACTTATTAAAAGGGATGTGAAAATACCACAGGGCCATGCTACTAAGTCAGAAAAAAATTCCAAAGCGGTCTGAAAGCCAACACCCTGCAGCTCCAAAGGCCAAAGTGGCAGGGACAGAGGGCTAGCTGGCCCCTTCATGAGCCTGCTAGGACCTTCAGTTCCTGCAAGATCTTTCCCACAAAAGGCAGCTGGGGTGCCATTTTGGGCTTAAAGGGGAAGATAACAGGACAGAACAATGATGATACAACATGGAATCCATCTTTCCCCTCAACTCCCTGCTTTCCTCTTGCCTGCAGGGAACCCTTGCTAGAAGCCACAGCAACAGCTCCTTGTCTCTCTCTCCCCTCCAGCTGGATTGGTGTCAACAGCAGTGAGGCACACACACTTCCTAATCAAGTTATTTAAAACTGTTCATCACAACATATACACACCATTTGCCTGTTTATGACAAAAACTAATCTCAAAGGCTCAATTGCTACAGTATTAATAAATCAACATGGTGCAACAAACAAAACTAGTTTTTTCTAGTAACAGCAAAATTGTCTTTGGAGTCACAGTTAAAGAGACTGACTCACCATCTCATTGCTGGTTTAAGATTAAATCTACTCTGATCTCATATTTTAGCAGTCTTACTCCATCTATACACCTCACTGCTTGGGAATGGATTCTGCTCTCCCAATATTCTTGTGCAATAAACATGAAGTAAATAAAATAACTGAATACTGATGTCGAGAGCTTCATTGAATGAGGGTTTTTAAACTTCTCCACCCATCAAAACTTTCAATAATAGTGTTTACCCCCAACCTGATGTGGACATTATTATGTCTAATTTCAGTCAAATACCCTTACAAGTCAATTCTTTCCATCCTTCTCACTTACGTGTATATAAAAATAAAGATGTGTATTTTTTAACTCCATATAGAAATAAATTTTGGTTTTAAGAGCTGCACTGCCTGCTGTACTACATTGAGCCATGAAGGAGTGGTCCTTCTAAGGATGCTAACTACTGTGTTTACAGGTAAGTGTAACTACATGCTACCTACTCTCTGGTGGGTGATGGCCCACAAGCCAACACTTTCATGGAAGCTAACGGGGCAGTTAACATTTCTGCCCAAATTGCACTGAAACTGAATTTGTTGTGAAGTTACAAATAGCAGGGAGTCTCTGCTCATTCTTAGAAACTATTTAAAATATAAGTGGATGAATGGTAGTATTTGTTGAGAAGTAAATACATTCTTTTATCCTAATGTCTCTTTAGTGCTCAGATACTTTTCAGATGAGCGGGCAAACCTTGCCCACTGTGTGATTCTGTGAAAAAATTGCCCATACAATTCACACCCATTCAAAGAGATGCTAAAAATAACATTTTAAAAGAAAGTTTTGTCTCCCCCAGTTTTTCTAACACAAACAAATCTCTGAATATGCAACAATCTACAATATTATCTCTTAATCTACCTCTGATTATAAAGTTTTTGTTGATGACAAGCTAAACCTAGAAAGTGTTTGGATGCATGGGTGAAATCCTAGCAATGAGACTTCACGTATCTTGGATACCTCCTTATCCCAACTCCCACACCCAAAGGAATAGCTGCACTGAAAAGAACACTGGTTACATGGGCTGAAATTTCAAACTGATACCCAAGGAAGAACAGCTTGAGCCATCACAAACCACAATTGTTGCAAGTCCCTAAAAGCTGTGGTGGGAGGGCTGGTAACCTGGCAGGTAAACATCTTTCAGAGACTGCAACCTGACTTCCCTATTCAACCCAGCTTCCTCACTTCCATGTCAGCTGTCTGAACTTCCTAAAGAATTGAAAGTGGAGTGGAAATAGCTACAAGAAAGAGAATGAAAAACTAAGTACTTGATCTCTATTAATAAAAGCTTAGGGGAATCAATGAGACAGACCAGGGGAGTGATACTCCTGGAGGAGTGAGAAAGGACAGGCCAGACCTTAGCATGCCCTGTTGTGAGAAAGATGCTTGGAATTAAGTGCACTTTAAAAATAAATCCCAATAATTTCTGAGTGTCTCTCATGGCTGCAGTTGTAATGCTGAATCTCTACTCAGAATGTTTCTGGCTTTCAGCCAAATATTTGAAAGTCACTGAGATTTTTTTTCCCCTCCTCCCTAGCCATCCATAATTTTTAAGCATTCCCACAGCTGTGAAAGAAATGATAGTTGGGAGGGAACTGTGCTTGGGTACCCAGAGGCTGCTCTCTCACATTTGCTCACAGCTGGAATTCTTCATGGTCTTTGGCACAAACCCATGCTACTGCCTTGGCTGCTAGGCTGCCCTTTGTATGGGTACAGCTATCTGAACAGTTTCAGAATTGTTTTTAATTGGAGAAATACTGGATTTTCCCATAAGCTCACATAAAAATAGGCAGCTGTTACCACATGAGGAAAAAAAAAAAAAGAAGTAGCAAGCCTATCTGGAGTAGATGTTAATAACTCAAACAGATTCATATTACAGACTCCAAATATGAAGCACAGGCTGCATCTTACGCATCTCAAAGATGTGACACCATTTCCCTTATTCACATGCCCCTTACCTTGCAAAACTAATTCCACCATGAAGTTCAGTTTGCAGCACTAGAGTTGCTAAGCATGAGTGAGCTCTTAGAGAGGGCAGAAGGCAGGAGTCACAGGAGCCAGGAGCCAGCCTCCTGTCTGCCCAGCTCTTCAGCATGAGAGCTACCTCAGTCTCACAGTTTCCTGCCATTACTGTCATTATTTAAGCGTAAACAGGAAGAACACAGGAAATGGAAGCAGGGTCAAGCCACTTGGGATGGATGTGGAGAGGTTGTCAGAATAAGAAGAAATGAAACAGGGAAGGCCAAGACCCATCTGCAATTCAATCTCGCCAAGGATGTCACAGACAACAAGAAAGGCTTTTTCAAGTGCATCAACAACAAAAGGAAAATGTTACTAAATGGAAGGGTATCCCGGAGCAGGGGGTGCAGAGAAAGCAGAGTTACTGAACACCTTCTTGCATTAGTCTTCACTGACAAGACCAGCCCTCAGGCATCTCTGACACAAGAGAGGGTAAAGGAATGCTGGAAGGAAGACTTTCCCTTGGTTAAGGAGGACTGGGTTAGAGAACACCTAAACAGATTTGACATCTACAAGTCTTTGGGCCCTGATGTGATGCAGCCATGAGCTCAGAGAGCTGGCAGACACCAAGGCAAGATTGTTCACGATCATCTTTCAAAGGCTGTGGCAATCAGGAACGATGCCCGAGGACTGGAAGAAAGTAAATGCTACCCTGGTCTTCAAAAAAGGCATGGAGGGTTTGGGCAACTACCAGCCAATCAGCCTCAGCTCATTCCCTGGGAAGGTGACAGAGTACCTCTTTTGGGAGGCCATCTCTTTCCACATGATGACAAGAAGGTGATCAGGAGTAGTCAGCATGGACTCTCTAAAGGTAAATCATGCTTGACCAGCCTGATTGCCTTCCATGATCCAACAACCACCTGGCTGGATGAGGGAAGAGCAGTGGATATTATTTACCTAGACTTCAGTGTGGCTTTCAACCCTGCCTCTCACAACATCCTCACTGGCAAAATCAGGAAGTGTGGACTGGACAAGTGGTCAGTGAGGGGGACAGGGAACAAGCTGAACAGCAGATCCCAGAGGACTGTAACCAGGGTCTAGTTGGAAGTCTGCCATTGTGGTGTCCCACAAGGTTCAACAACTCCAAATCATGGTGCAAATCAACTCTTCTAGAGGCATTAAGCATTAAGAAGCACCCCATCATGTCATTAGAGAAATCACATGACAGGTAAGTGTCACACAATAGAAACACGGGACATCCTGTAATGGGATGTGCACATACAGAGTCAAATGCAGATGTTCCTGGCATTTTCTAACACATCACCAGATGTGTTCTTATTGCATGCATAGGAGATGTCAGAATTGCACTCACCTGAAAAATTTACTTTTTTCATGTGCTAGGAAAAATCTATGGAGCCTCTGGGTAGGAGCATAGCGGGGACAGGACTAGAAGAATAAACACTCCAGTCCTCAAACTACTTCCTGCCCACAGCTGAAGAATCACCAACAAACAGGATGGGAATGGGAATGTTCTGGCCTGTGTTGCTGTATTCTTGGCATCCTTGAATTAATGTTTTTGAAACCTCAGGCTGCCCTGACAGTTTTGAAAAGCTGTAAATGCAGGATGCAATGTCCTAAATTAAAATGCCTGCCTTAACTGTGAAGATTTTACTTTGGCTAAAGAGAGTTGATTTTTTTCCCCCTCAGTTTTGAGAAAATAGCAGTCAATGTGCTCATTTACATGCCACTGCTACTATGCAATTTGGCCCCTCAGTTTATGCCTCAAACTTTGCCTCTCTCAGTTTATGAACTTGATGCCTGAGATGCACTGAAATATGGCTGATAACACCAGCACTGATGCAGCTGTGACAAGTGCCACAGCTAAAATTCAGGTGATACCAGAAATGCTTTGTCATACCACTAAAATATAGAGCTGTGGTGGAAAGAGTGACAGTAGTGACTAAAGATGCTCCCCAAGTCTGGGCTGCCAAGTGCTGGGTGCTGTCTAAGCATGCAGCTGGCAGTCTCTGCTGTCTGCAAGAAGGAACAACTGGTTGAGACAAACAATGACTAAAAATAGTCTAAGGAGAGAGCAGTAGCTAATGAGCATGTGCCTGGCTTTTTCAGACCACAACAAGAGTTGGTCCATGCCCTGCAGAGTTTATCATCATAACAGACTAGAGAACAGACAGGCAGGGAATTGCAGGCAGACAAAGGGAGCAGTGTGTGTGCACAGCCTCACAAGAGGCATCAGCAGAGCAGGAGAAGGAACTGCTATTGCTCCGTTCTGTGTCATGCCTAATCCACTATCCACAACGGGAACCTGTCACACACAAATACATGCATTCCCAGCACATCTGCTTTCTGCTTTATATTCCACTCACCTGAGCTGAGCAGTGTGTGTGCAATTAACTTTTACATACACCTTTCACAGACTCTGCAAGTTAATCACAATACTACAGGATTGGAAAGTATCTCAAAGCTATTATCAAAGGAAAAAGGAAAAGAAATTATATGAGACAAAATAACTGAATGAGATGTCCATTATAACAGTACATCTGCAGCAAGGAAAAGAAAGCGAAACAGAAGGCAGATTTAGGTTATTTCTTGACTTGGAAGTACTGATTCTTGGGAGTGTTAGTATTAAATCACTCTTGTGCTAGATTTTATAAAATAAAATGAAAGACAAACCTAGAGAATGTTATCAACAAAGACCAAATGAAAAACAGAAGATGGGGTTAAACCTGACCCTAATGGAAAATGAGCTTACAAGGCAAAATTCAATTAGGAAACACTTCAAGCTTGTCAATACTCACTTTTATACAGATTTAACTAAATTGACACAAACCCCAACACACTTAAAATAGATGTAGCCCTTCAGCATAACTGAAGTCAGAGCACATTAAAAGTGTATCAGTATGACTTGGTTGGATAGAGAATTAACTAAAAATCAATATGCATTTAGTTAAGTGGGTTCAGTAATAGAGTGCCAACCAGACACAAGCAATGATGAATTCTAAGAAATGCTGTTATTTCTTCTCTAGATTCCAAGTCCCAGCTCCAGTACTATGACTGACATGGTGTATAAATTAGTCTGCAAGTTTAATTCATAAAACCTGAGTGATATACATCTCAAGCTATGATATAATCACAACTAATGCATGAACCACTAGGCAACACTGCTTAGGCAAGGCTTTGCTAGATTTTGACCGTCTCTAGCATCCCCATTTTCTAGTGAGTCTGGGCATAATGATGGAGGAATTCAGCTCCAGAAAACTCCCTATCCCTTTGTGGGGTCTAAAACGAAGACATGAGCAGAACTGTCACAGGGCTGCTTCCTCTCTCTGACATTTCTCATGCTCTCCCTCTTGTGGCAAAGAGACTCACTTTTTTCTTTCAAAAAAGCAAAGCCTTCAATTCATTCAAAAACAACTTTATGCATGAGCCAGCACATATTGCTGAGCCAACAGAGAAAAAAAACCACAAAGGCTATTATGAAACAAAACAGAGGCTCTCTCCTACCTTGTCTTTTCATTTCTAATAGTGGCACTTGCATCAGACCAAGTACTGATACCAGAAATCTGAAATCCTATCACACCACCTCCTTTAGATTCTCATATTTGGCCCATTGTGACTGTGCTGTAAACTGTACTCTCTATCATGTAAAACTAATTCTCTTAGAAGCTTTCATCTCTTTAGCAGGAGTGAGATCTGCTTTTGTGGAAAAACAGCAGCAGACCAGTAAAGATGTTAGGAAAGGGGGAAACAGAGGGACCAAAGGCCATTCTCTGCATGCAGATGCAGAGTACAAACATCAGCCCTGCTCACTCCGTTGCCAAGCAATTCAAAATGAGGATCAATGAGGCAAATCCAGCTTTAGTATCCATGAAATCTCAGAGAATGGGATATTAGGAACCATGGCATGTCAACACCTGTAATAATGGTCTTTCATGACATACATTTTCAAAGAAAAATTAGTATGTCCTCTCAAAGGTTACATTATACCCACTCTGCTTCCAACCCTATTTTGTATTAGCTACATCCAATGTCAACTCCCCTCAATTAGACACGTTCATTATTCAAGCTAATCCAACATGCCCTTGAGAACTGGGATGAGGAAACAAGGGTATCACTGCAGGGACAGACATATCTTCAAACAACTGCAGCTTTAAACAGTCTACAGATGGTGGAGTTGGGCCAAAGGACTGAAAATAAAATTTACCCCCCAGATCCCAGATACAGAGTAATCTTAGCGTATCACATTTTTAGACTCAAGAACAAGCCAATGACATATTAATTCAGATTGCAACCATTTTATTCTACTGTCCACAGTTTACAGGCTCCATGCTATGAGTGAACTTTTTCTCCTAACAAGTTATAACAGCCAATTTCCTTAAAATGTTTTTCAAATGAGTATCAAAGTGACAGCAAGCAAGCCGACATAAGTAACCCAGTGAGGACCATTAGCTGAGTATAAAATTTTGATTTAGCCATAAAGGTTTGCTGTAGGAATGAAATAAAGCAGATAAAAATTAGAATACCACAGGCATAACTACTTCAGGCTTTCCATCCTTTATTAAATGTTTAGGCACTAAATTTTAAAATTGTTACTCTAGAAGTCTCCCCATGAGATTGGAATGTCATTACAGTAGTAGACCCTATAATCTGACACAGCATGTAAGAAAGCTTCAGTACAAGTGAACAGCATGAGAACCTTATGCAAATTGAATACTTTGATGGTATTCTAAGGTCAGAAATGCCCAGGCAGTCATGACACACATCAGGAAAGACCTAGGTACCACTTAAGGGTAAGAACTGTCCTAAAGAGTATGGAAAACAAGTCCTCCGTAATGCTAGGAAGAGCTGTACTGCTGCAGCTGCTGACTTCCCAACATAGCAAGTCACACAGAAATATTTGCATGTGTCTTGTCTAACATACATATAAACGAAGCAGCCACCACTCTTTTAGGAATAATAATTGAAGCCTAGAAGATTTTAAACCAGTGCAGGAGGAAACCTCAGTGGAAACAGGAATTTAACACCACAGGAACCATAATCAGCTCTTCTTCCGTTATATAAAGACCTGCTAATTTGCTACTCTGAATTTACTAAATCTAGCCTTCAGCATATTTTTTTTTTTTATTCTTTGATTAGTTTAACCAGCTTGATCTTGTTTCTAGTCAGTTTGGATACAGAGGTGAAAAGTTCATTCTTATATACAACATACTTCTCCTTTCCCATGTGTCTTTTCTTCAGCACTTCTTTTTGGTCTAACTTGGGCTAGAAGCCTTAACTCCTAAGCAGAGTTTATAAAGTATTTTAGAGTCTGAAGAAGCATTTCTCCATTTTTATCCAGCATTTAAAGATTTTTATTAATTCACACAGTAATTTTGTATTTACTTTATAAACAGCATGTTTCCTTGGCATCTGAGCTGAGAAAAATGAGGCTGTGAATAATGTCTTGGGTCCTTAAGCAGGGCTACATCTACCTTCTCCTAAAGTCCTTCTGATGAAGGTTCACTGGATTTGAAGCAAACCTGGAAAGTCATTCTTTACAAATGGTGCACAGTGTGCTGGTCTGATCTACCCACAAACCCACAGCAGGAGGATGCATAGCCACTGACAAGTATTGCTAAGAAAGTCTGCCTGCTCCACATAGAGCTTCAACTTGTACTTCAACAGTTAATGCTTTCAATAAATTCCTTTCAACCCAACTTGATAACATTATGATAGACTTCAACTGCTTGAACTTTTTTAGGCAATAACAAAAACGAGGCTTTCAGCACTGAAGTTTCACCTCCTCACCATGTATGCTAAAATAAAGGAAATAGAAAAATCACTGTCAAAATCAGTAGCCTCATCCCTCTGATTATGAAGCACTACCAGTCCTGAACAATTAATCGTGACAAGAGCTACTTGCATGTACACAATTTAGCCAGTCCATTAGGATTGCATCACTAACATGACTATTAGTGAGCACTCACATGGCACTTCAAATTATCCCGATGCAACAGCTGAATAAGAAGTTAGAGAAACTACAAAGTAAGAACTCTCCATACATCTTAGACGGCCAGATACTAGGAACTGAGAATTTGTTGGTTTTGGTTCTGCCCCTCCCAAACCCAAGTGTGAAGGCAAAGTGGGTTAGCAGTGTGCAGCAGAAAGGGACACACCTCTCCCCTAAGAGGCCAGTGTGAAGCTATCTCCTTTAGCACACTGTGAGCAGGCTGATGCACAACACCAAGGACCACCTTACAGCACCAGTCTGACTGCTCTGCAAGTCCTTTACAGCACTGTCAATATTGCCAAGGGCCAAACATACTTTCAGTGCAAAACAACTTGTCCTGCCCCTTCCAGTAATCCCCATCCTGGGGGGACACTGGATGACAGCATTTATGTACCCTCCTTAAACAGAGCCTCCTTTTAATAAACAGCAGTTCTAAAGGAGCATCTGGGTAACAACCTTGGCTTCCCTAGAAACAAGGCACTAAAAGCATAAAAAATCCCCAAACAGACTAATCAAAGCAATCCAAACAGGCTCCCTACTTGAAAATTTCTTTCAAAAAAAATCCTTACTACAGATTAGCTCTAAAGATATTGAAGCTATTCATGAGCAGTGTCTACTTTTTTGGAATACCTCCTGCATGTTTAGATTAGTCTGGAAAAAATAGATAAATTATTTTAATCTCCACTGGGATAATAACAGTTCCTTCATATCACAGAGCAATTACTATAAAATTACTATTAAAGCAAAGCAAAGGTCTTTGCCTCAAAGAAACAGACAAGACGAGAGGCAGCTCTTGCAGTGCATACACAATGAGTAAGTAAAAATACTAAAGTTACAGTCAGACCATCTACTTAACACATCTTCAGAATTTACCAGCCCTTATATCTAGCACTGTCCGTTTTTAAGGGAGATGCACAAACACTGCATATTCTTCAGCTAATGCATTTTACTTTGCATTTCCAACATAAGAGGTATACTCGTAAGTTATCAAACCTCTGAGAAGGATGAAAGTTTAAGATGCATTAACTTGCTAGCCAGTGATCACAGAGCTCCATCCTAATACTAAGAGCAGAACAGTAAGCTTAGCTGAAAAGAGAATAATAGATTTTTCTGATGATTATAACAACAGAACTCAGGAGGGATTATAGTTAATCACCTCACTTTCCTCTTCTTTTAAAGAAAGCTCATTACATCAAGAGGAGGAAACAGAGGTGCTGCAAGCTTTGACAGAAGAGATTGAACTATGCATAAGGAATAAAGCAGAAAGCTGCACCTGATTCACTGGAGAAAGAACACCAGGGGGAGAATGGAAGTAACCAAGCAGCAGAAGACAAGTCTCCACAGGTCCAAGAGCAAGGAATCCCAAGATTTGAATTCCACATTCTCAACAAACACACCATCTTCCTCACTACACTGTCCTGCAGAAAAGACCCTCCTCCAAATAAGGAGAGCTTTAGACACTTCACATATGCTTCTATACATCCTGTGAGTTCCCAGAAATCAGAGAAGGAAGATTTTTCCTTTGTTTTGGACAAATCAATGGACAGCGGGGTGTTTTCTAATATTAAGCAGACACATCCACTTGTAGAAACAGAATGACTGCCTTGAAGCTGCCATCCCTGTATTGCAGTAAACAGAGAAATGCCTGTAGTAGGGGAGAAAAAGATATGTGCATGTCTTATTTAGGATATAAACTGGTTCTATGCTATTCTTGATATGCTGCACAAAATGAACCAGAGTATTAAATATAAACCTGACACTGATGGTGATGCAGTGTTAACATCTAACACTCAGTGTAGACTAAATAGCTGTAAGTATCTCAGAGGTATTTAATAGGTAGGAATATATTTAAGGGTTACAAAGGGCAAAATAATTATATAAAATTATGACTCTTCCCCATTGCATGCTAAGCTGGACCTCCAGTATTGTGTGTCTCAGGCTTTCCAGTTCATTCGCATGGATTCAAATTGCTGTCCAAACCTACACAACCTTTTCTAGGCCCACAAGCAGAAGTTGCCTTCCCTGCTTTTTCTGAGGCTCATTCTCTTTCAGTGATGCAGAAATCACAAGGATGCATACAATGCAAAAACGTGTTCTAATGCATTATTTAGGCACTTCTGAAAGTTCTCATGGCTGCTGAATTCTGTATGTCAATCAGGACTAGCTCTGCACACAACGCACAAAACATCAAGTCCACTCATGTAATAGTAATTACAAAACTCCCAGGGAATTAGACCTTGATGGAGGCTTCAGTTGAAAGCTATTATCTCGTTCATATTGATTCCCTATAGCCTTTACATTTTAGAACAGAAGAGATCTGCCAGAACTGAAAACTACTGGGACTATTACTCAGATTTGACTGGACACATCCTAACACAGGCTGAGGATGTCAGAAGTGACTGATTCCCCCCCCAGGCAAAACCTACCCAAGAAAATCACCCTCCTCATCCCCACAAACAATCACAAATGGAGATTCTCCTTTCTATGACTATTTTTGACCCAGATTATCAGATCCTTTATCCCTGACTTTGATGACATTTATTCACATGAAGAGCACTCACTACAGAATCAGTATGGGACACTAAAGAGTGTATCTTTTAGGAAATTGCCACTAAAATATCAATGCCTCCCCTGGAGATCAGACACTGGTTGCTGAGACTGGGCATGCCTTCCCAGCCCCTGATCAAGCTACACTGTCTCACTGGGACCCAGGCAGTAATAGCTGGGCTCTGCTGCTTTAAAGATGGCTTTCCCTTAAGACTGACAAAAGATAGACCTCATCTACCATGCTATTAAATGACACAGGTTTGGACCTATCTCCTGGGATGACATCCCAGCATTCTATGGTTTATCTGGACTGCTAACAGCAGCAGAGGTTTTGCCAAGAAGTCACATGCGCAGATCATTTCATGTCCTACGCGCAAGTTCTGCTCAGTTTCGAACCTGAAATTAAATTGAATTTAAATTGGAAGAAGCTAAAAGGAAAGGGTTGGGAGTAAAAACCACTCTGCTACAAGCCTCTAGATCTATGCTTTGGCTACACTTAAATGTCTTACAAAGCTCACTCAGTGGCATTAGTTTTAGGGACTGACACCCACCCCAACGGTTTTAAACCATAATTTCTCAGAGCTATGTTACACCTTAGCCCAGAAAGTATTTTTGGGCACATTACAAAGAAAATTAAAACCAGACAAAAGCAAACTATTTCAGGATGTCTTCAGTGCAAAACTTTCCCAGTGTTCCAGGACAAAAGGACACCAAGACCCCTGGAGCATTGCTGCTATTTAAGGAGAATTGTCTCAGTATGTTTCATTTAATCAAAAAATATCATACATATCGACCCTATGAAAGAACAGTCTGTGCACCTTTTGATTCTTGAAGACAGCAAAGAGACTTGCTTAAAACAGACTACATAAGTCTTCATCCTCTCTCCTGTGGGGCTCTGCATTCCTTCCACAACTGAACAGACAGAAACAAACCTGCACTGTCACACAGCAAAGAATAAGGTTAAGACATCTATCAACATTGCATTTAAGCATGTATTTTTTTTGACAGACTACTGAATGGTAATCTATGCTGGGAGACAGGAATCCCAAGTTTTCTCCTGCAGTTTGCCAGGACTTGATTTTCAGAGCTGCGATGCTCTCCTATCTCCCACTGCCTTCAGTGGGTGTTCTGCACTACATTTCTGAAGGTCAGTCCCTCAACTCCTCAGCAATCTCATGAGTAAAATAGGAATAAATGAGACCTGTACTCCAGCTGAATTACTCCCAAGCACTGTAGTAATGTATGGCATCATTTATTTTCTGCCTTCATTTTGCTCTGAATCAATGGAACACTCAGCAAATGCAGATTTACAGCTGCTGCAGGTCTCTTCAAGCAATTCAGCTCTGAAAATTCAAGTTATTGTTCTAGCTGTCTGTGCCAGGATATTCACAAGCAGCTCTAGCGTAATAACCACTGTTAAAATCTGCAACAAAACAGGTCCTGCTGGGACCTTGAATCTGAACTACACTAGGTGGGAGTATCTGGGTGGTGCTCAGTGTTACTGAGGCTATTCCACTCTCAGAATTCATGATTTTCAGATCATACACTTCTTATTTAGCTGAACTAGCACATCAATGTCTCAAACCCAGACTTTTCCTTTAAGAAATAGTGCCCATTAGTGCACCTGAGATACCATATTCCCTGGCTCAAATTCCAGCTGATAAAAGAGCACTCTTAGTCTCTGCCTCAGTTTTCCTTTCTATAAAACACAGAAAATACACCTACAGAGGTGGAGCTATTTTTACTGAACTGACCTCTAGCTAACAAAAGACCAGGGCAGGTGATGTTGATTATACTTCCACAAGTGGCCAGATGACATCTAGGCAACAACAGGTTAACACTGTTCAGCAGAGCAGCCTCCCAGAGTAGTAGATAGCAAAAAGCACTTTTACCATCACTGCAGCTGAGCTGGCTTCAACAAAGAAAACTCCTCTTTCATATGAAAAAAGTTAACAACTTCACTGAGAAACTAGGAAGAAAAAGTACAAAAACTAACAGTTCAGTAAACAGGAGCAGTACCACCACATAAAGGCAACAGATATTCTGAGGCTCCAACCCAAAAAGAAAAGGAAAAAAAAAAAAAAAGAGAAAAAGTCCAAGGAAACTCCACAAAATTTATGATTCAAAAATATTGTATACTCCCTGTGCTAGGCAAGACTATCCACAAGGATCACTTCACTACAACAACAGACATTTAGCTGAAATTTTGAAATGTCTTTTCCAGAGCTTAACTAATCGCTAGCTGTTAAAGACATGATAAAGCCTAGTGTAGGGGTAGATTAACTCCCACCTGCTGCTCCAGAGCCCAGTCACTTCAGAGACATCTGGTGCTAGCCACTGCCAGAGACAGAATACCAGACCCTGAGTTAGACCCAGTCTAGCAACTGCTGCTTTCTCAGAAAAAGAAAACAACAGACTTGATAATTTGATATTAACAGAACAGCAAGAGTTCTATCCAAGGAAACTGAACTGTCAGTGAAAACAGACCTTGAGCATGTTTTGGTTTAGGTATTATCAGAAAAAGGCTACTGCTGCAGATTTCCTCAAGCATGATATTACTCCTGCTTTAGGTAATTCAGAAAGGAGTGTTGAGAGCAGATGAGCGGTGGGTAAAACAGCTTCAAAGCTCATGAAAGCAGAGTACACTTTACTTTTGTTGAGAAGAAACCACAAACTTCCAAAGCTTTCTTGGTATTCCTCGACTCAAAATGTTCATGTCTCAGTTATACACTAATAACCACTCACCTACAGCGTCAGAGAAACAAAAGAGAATGATTCTTCAGCCCTCCCTGAACTAGCCAAATCTGTCAGTAACACCAGTTTATGTCTCTAACAGGCTGAGTTACTCAGTGTGGATAAATCATTGGGATGTTGTGAGTGAGAGGAATGACCTGATTAATTAAGACTACCATGAATTCATGTGGGAGGCTCAGTAGTGTAGAGCTAAGAAGATACAGAGTTGTGGGAAACAGGAGTGGGCGATGCCAACAGACTAGAAAGACCACTGCTCTGTGAGGCAGGAAAGCAAATTTTAGGGCATTTTCCATAATACCAGAAAACATCCCAGCTATGCAATACAAAACAAGGGTGCAAATTCTGTCTGCCTTATTCAGATGTACTAAAATGCTATGAAAGGATAAATTTCTTTACGTCTGATCGGGCATAGTCTGCTTCCACAGGCATAAAGTACCACCATGAAACCTTACTATGTGCTCTGCCTTATCCAATATAAACACTGATAAATTGATCACATGGATAAAATCACATTTATACTGTCAGGTGATCTAGCAATACACATTGTGTATTAATAAGCAAGGAACCAGGATGTTTAAAGGCAGTAATTCACGAAACATCTCACCATCAGTGTGCTCAGGGACCCTTTCCAGCCCCCTAAACAGCCTATGAAGCCTCTCAACTAGTCTAGTCTCCTTTGCTTCAGAAGATTAACTCAAGTCACACACTCCCTTGTGTGTTTCTCCTATCCTGAAGTCTCTCTACCATATATACGGCAATATTAAATCTTCAGAATCAGAAGAAAATTACAATGTACTACAGAAACATACAGTAAGGTCCTAAGTCACTGCCACCATCAGCAGGTACAAAACTGCCCAAGTCTGTCTCTGCCTGAGACTGGGTAAATCCCTGACAGGAAAGTCAAAGAGCCCCTTTACATCACTGCTGTTTTCAAGCAGATTCCCCTCATTTCCTTGGAATCTCATTCTCCTTCCTATAGGGATGACTGAACTATATTTTGCCTCCCAAGGGAGAGCTGGATGCCTGTCACTTGAATTGCTTACAGCCAGGCCACTCAAAGCACATGAGAATATGCCGGGGGGAACAATACTGCATATGGTTTCTCAGCATTCCTGAGAGCTACAGACAGAAAGGGATTGATGGAGTCAAAGCCCTCCCTCCCACCACCCTTCAGTCCGACTCTGTGCTCCAGAGGGGTGGCTGACCCAGTGGGCTAATCAGCAAGGCGCACACATTGGCGCACACAGATTTTCCCACACAGAAAGCCAAAACACTGGTTTTTCAAAGCGTTACTTCAAGAGCTAGACACAAAAGGCCTACATGCTTTGGGCAATGGGAGTAAAGCCTCAGATTCCACCTTTTTAGAGGTGCTTAAGTGGTTTAAAACTTCAGGAAGATGCTGCCCTCCATCGGGAAAAGAAACCAGCCCTCACAGGGTATGAGGAGGCAGCAGTAAAGTAGAAGGTTCATCCAAGAGTTTTACTTTAAGGCACTGCTCCCCCTCTAACCCTAGGCACCTGCCTTTGTATCCAGAGCAACTCTAGGCAAAATCATCTTGGGCAGCAGACTGTGGTGGGAAACAAACTGCACATACCCTGGTCCCTAATTAGTTCCTAATGGTGCCCTGGAGTAGCTTGCTGAGTGTCACTGGAGGCAGTCTGGACTCTGTGGGACAGCAGCTGCTGCAGGACAAGGAAGGCTTCATCCCAAAAGCAAGAGCAGTTACTGCTGACAGTACACTTGACAAGTATAAAGGAAAAAAAGACCACTTTCCTGAAAGTCAGGGGACAAACATCAGAGTCCAATGGTTACATAAATAACATCACCCTAAAAAGTGCAAGGACAATACTATAAAGGTAAATAGGCAGACCTGAGCCTAGCAGTAAGACAAAGCGTTTTCACCAGTTATAGGGGTGTGGTACTGGATGTTGGCAGCAGGCTGTATGCACTGGATGCTAAAGCACTGGGGATTACAAGCATGAGAGCTTCTTGAGCGTGAAACATCCTAGAGTGAGAGATGTAGGACACTTCAGGGCAGAAAACAGCCCTTCTACTGTCCATTTTCACTATATTTAAGGAAATTATTTCAGAAGTTTGTTCTGGTTTGTTTTTGTTGTTTTTGGTTTTTTTTTCAAAGAACACAAACAATTACTTATAACAACCCAATCTACATAATCAAAACTGCCTTCCTATGTCTTGGCTTTTGGGTTAGAAACTTTTCTAAATTAAGGATTTTAATTTCCTGCCATTATCGGATATTCAGAAAGTTCACAAAACTATTGGTAACAAGGAAAAAAAAGCTTTCATTCTTATTCTGCTGTCAGTATTTAGTCTGATTTGTTTTTTCCAAAACCTTCCAATATTTAGTCCAAATTTCCCTTGGAAAAGTTGCTAGAAAGCTTCCATCTTCACAGTGAACTTTACAGAGAATCACAAATGGCTGAAGATGAGGAGCAAAATAGGGTGATTACATTTACAACACCACATTTTGCAGTAAAGAGAGTAAGAAAGTATGCATCCTGGATTGCATACCACTGCTAGAATGATCAGTTATTGGTATGTTAATGTATTCCTTCATGTGTTACTTGACTGTCGTGCTGTGTCTTGGTTTCATCTGGGATGGAGTTCATTTTCTTCTTAGTAGCTGGTACAGTGCTGTGTTTTTCTGGATGTAGTGTGAGAATAACATCGGTAACACGCTGATGTTTTGGCTCACCTAAGCAGTGTTTGTCTCAAGGGCTTTTCGGTGTGTTTTTGGTTGGGGGTGCCTATTCTAGTCCCATCTGTCAGAGGTGGGGCAATTATCTCCTGTTAACTGGCCACCTGATAAAACCAGGTGGGGCAGTTTTCTTTATCTTTTCCACAACCAATCCTCCCTCAAGGAGATATCTTCAGTTAATGGGCCACTGAGCCTCACTGTGAGATGCTCTGCCCAGGGGGAGGAGCCAAGCATTCCTACCTGGATAAAAGTCTGAGATTTGGAACACCACAGCAGCCTTCTCCCACTGGATTCCCAGGGGACGACCAGGCCCATCTACACAACCACTGGACCTTCAGTGGGAAACTACACCCTTCTACAGGATCACTGCTCCAAAAGAACCACATCTGCCACTCCAGGAGGACTGCAGCCACCATTTAATGGGACTACTACCCAACACCCTGACCAATAGGGTGTCAGGTTGTATTCTGACTCTGTCAGTGGTTTTCTTTCTTCATAACTATTGCATTTGTATTTTTAATTTTTCTAGTAAAGAACTGCTATTCCTATTCCCATATCTTTGCCCGAGAGCTTCCTTAATTTGCAAAAATTTGGAGGGAGGGTGTTTACATTTTCCATTTCAAGGGAGGCTCCTGCCTTCCTTAGCAGACACCCATCTTTTCAAACCAAGACTGTCTCGTGCTCTGCAAGTGAGAAGCTGCACAGAAAGCTGGGAGCGAGAATAGCCAGGAGAGGTGGCCCAAAAGGATATTCCACATCACAGAACATCATGCTCAGTATATAAACAGGGGAAATTACTTTGAAGGGGCCAATTGCTGCTCAGGGATGGGCCAAGTATTGTTCTGTGGGTGGAGAACAATTGTACTGTGCATCACTGGTCTCTCTTGAATTCTGTTCTCTCTCTCCCTTTCCTTTTTATTAAAATTGTTATAAATATTATTGGTGTATTTAGTATGACTATAATAATATTGTGTTACAATTACTAAATGTTTCTATCTCAACCCATAAGGTTTACCTTTTCTTTCTGACTGTCCCGTAACAAATTTACTCCTACAAAGGACAAAATCTCTCCAACTTGTGACAGTAATGTAGCTCCCATTACAACAGTATCTGAGCAAATCACACACTTCAGTGCTCAATCTCAATACCAGGCATCACTGGATGTCTTTCACAAATTAAAAGTGAGAACTTAAAGGACTAAGAAACTCGCTTGAGGTCACAACAATCACTTGGGCAGAGCCATGTACTAAACTTATGTCTCCCAAACCAGAGCTCTTATCACTGAAGATGTTGGATTCTCTTACCCTCCATATACGAGTCTTTACCCACACCATCCCAATAGCAAGAACACAGGTGAAAACACCATGGTGACACATAGCCTTTTCCATTTCTCACTCTGATGGCAGGCAGCAGTTCACTGCATATCCCAGCAACCTCAGAAAAACAGGATGCCCAGTAGAAAAGACTTTACCATCTACAGAGATAATGGCTTCCTCTACCAAGTGCACTTCTGATTTGATAAACAAAAGCTACGGGGGAGATAAGGCTATCCCATCATAGGCAGTGCTAGGATACTGCTGTAACCACTAAAACTGGAGAAGTGTGTATGCCCCTCTGACAACAAAACATGAAACAAGATTTTGGGGGAAATAATTCATACAGGGTTTTTTTCCCCCATCTCAGACTCATAGCAGTAACACAGCCCAATTCATTTGGTTGGTAATAGCCAACTCAGTAACTGACTGAGGCACAGCTGGTTCCCGCCAAAACATGGCCAAGAGAAGCCAGATCTTAAGTTACTGGGAAGCAAAGGTTGTACCTCATACTCCCTGGTACATCCAGGGCCTCAATTACTAGCTCAGTGTCACAGGTTTTTAATGAACTGGCACATACTTACATTTCCAAGCCAAGAGGTAATGGCCTTTTTATAGATGCTAGAAATTAGTTAATTTAAAAGGAGCATTCCAAATAGTTCATTTCATTCACTTCTCAACTCCCCACCGGATTTCACTTGCTCAGTTCATTAAACCTGGCATCACAGCATAACTCAATATCCATTTCCACTCACAGATGTTACTGCACCTTCAAAGTCTAGAGGTAACACTTTTGCTGCGCAGGCTGTAGGAGGACAGAGAGCCTCTCCTGCAACCCCAGCTGCTCCCAAAGCAGTACTGAAATTCCTTGGTTTTGCTCTTTCAGGAACCAGTCCCCAAATCACTTCCAGTTATTGACAAAAACTCTGCCAGAGAGAGCACACTGAACTCTCTCTCCTTACTACTAACTTCCTTGTTGGGATGTCTCGAGAGAAGCAGCAGGTGAGACACCCCCAACATACCTTCAGCAATGTTTTGAGTTGCACAGGTATGATCCCCACTGTTTCCTGAACCTTGCTCAGCCAGCTGCTCCACAAGCAGGCTGAGGTACCCAGGCACAGGCTCCATTACTGCCTTTTCAGTATGAGTATTTTGTCTAGCATAAATATTATGTTTTGTGGCATTGTTATTCAGGAAAAATAAAGAAAGGGAAAAGAAACCCTGCCACACCAGCTTCTAAACCACCAAATTTATCTGAATACTACCTCTTTGCTCAGTTCTCACATACTACAGTAGAGGGTTCCTCTCCACATCACCCTTTGGTTAAAACACCTAGACACCTCATTTAATTCATTTATATGACCAGAACAGGTGCTAATCAACAACAGCTGATTATTTGCCTGTATTTGCTTTCAAGAGCACTGTTACTTATCCAAATAGCAACATAAATGCTCCAGACCAAACTGAATGTGTGGGCTAAAAAAGAGAATGGAAATCAAATACCCAACTTGCTTTGACCTCCAGTTAGACCGTCATTTTTAATAGAGCAGCAAAGATGGCAGACTTGTGCTCATCACACCTTCACCTTTTGTTTCCAATGACACTTTAAACCTCAAAAGTACTGTCTGGCAAATCTTCCTTTTAGCACTACAGGCTGGGGGCAGAGTGGCTGGGAAGTGGCCCAGGGGAAAAGGACCTGGTGGTGTTGGTCAACAGCAGCTGAACATGATCCAGCATGTGCGCAGGTGGCAGAGAAGGCCAGTGGCATCCTGACTTCTACCAAGAATAGTGTGGCCCAGCAGGACCAGGGAAGTAATCATCCCACTGTACTCAGGACTGGGGAGGCTGCAGCTCAAATCCTGTGTCTACTCCTGGGCCCCTCAAGAAGGACATTGAGGTTCTGGAGCACGTCCAGAGAAGGGCAACAGGGCTGGAGAAGAGTCTGAAACTTGAGTCCTATGAAGAGTAGCAGAGGGAGCTGGGGTTGTTCATCCTGGGGAAAGGTAAGCTCAGGGGAGACCTTACTGCTCTCTACCTTAAAGGAGGCTGTGGCAAGAGTCAGCCTCTTCTCTCAAGGTACCCAGTGACTGAACAAGAGGAAAAGTTATGTCAGGGGACGTTCAGGGTGGATACTACTCAAAGACTAGTTAAGCTTTGGAAGAGACTGCCCAGTGAAGTGGTGAAGTCACCATCCCTGGAATATGTCCCCAAGAGCAATGAATGCAAGTTCTGCCTGCAGTAGGATGCCAGACTGAAAGCCCTTATGTAGAGATGAACACTGCATTTAGGAAAAAAGAGAAGAGAGGCTATAAAAAAAGTTGGAGACGAGAGAGTTCATCCCATTTTTTGCAGTTTAGAAAGCTTTCCTGTTACAAGTGACTGGTATGGTAACAGAGGGCAGAAGCAACGCCACTGCAGGGGTTCATGCTGCATTTATGAGCTCTCTCACTATGAAAGCCTGAATTCAGATCAACAAGTAACAAGACTTCACTGCTGACAGTAAATACAAGCCAGAGGATATGTATACAGCAGATGTTACCAAATCTTCAGGTGTTAGTTCAGTTGTCTACAGATAAAACAGGCAATTTAACCTGTAAATGGAAGTTCATTGAAGGGGCACAGACTTAGGAAAGAATTGCTTCAGCTTCTCAGCTTATGTGGTTGTTACACATTAAAAACCCCTGTGCACCTGCCCTCATTGCAGCAATTTTCCACAGTTCCCCCGTTTTACGTACAGGTAATGATCCACTGCTTTGCTTTTCTGGTTTTGGACCTATATTTCCTGTCCTGCAATATTGTATCCCACTCCACTTAATACAACATATGTGCTCATTTTTGAGGGACATAGTCCAACACTGCACAAAATAACACTTTATTGGATAAAAATGACAACAGAAAATATTTTGCACTTCTGCTAAATTGTTAATAATGTGGGAAGAAATAAACCCTTAACTGAAACTGATATTTTCAACCTACAGCAATCAAGAACTGTAGAAAAACAACTTTTGAATAAAGTCATTTTAATGAAGTGTCTCAACAAAAGAACTGCAATTAGTTCTGCTTAGCAACTAGTCAATATCAAAAAACAGATGGTGAATTGGACAAGAGACCAAACATATGATCAAGCCTTTGAAATGCTATCTGTTAATTCCTTTCCTCTTCAGAGCATAAGGAGTAGAGACCATAAAGGTAAATACTATTTTTCCACCAACAGACACAGCAACAGCTCTGCCGTGTTAGGTCAAAGGTTACTCCTTGCTTTCATTGACATAAACCAGTCACAGAGACGTTTTCTAGATAAGTAATAATTGACCAGATAACTTCAGGATAGTATTTCTTCCTAAAACAAATCCCCCAACTTTTCAAATTTCTAGTTAATTTTTGAATTTTGGCAGAAATAATTGAAGTCTCCCACATGCCCCAAATGTACCTTCCAAATGCCACCCTTAGTAGCTATAGGCACATGGAGAAAGGAGAGGAAGCACATTTGGGTGCACACAGGGAATGCCAGCTGGAGAATCATGCAGGTGGCATACTCTGCTGTACTCACTAAGAAAATCCGTTCACTTTATCTTATGTTTTGGAAGAGACTGTGAATTCCTCCTTTATCTCCTTTGTTATGTCTTCAGTTGTCAAAAAAATGCAGAATGTAGAAAACTCTGAAGTCCTTTTTGCTACTACAGTTATTATGTAAACTGACCACCCTGTTGAAATGAGGAATGAGTTCACATCCTAATTTAATATACATTCCCACCCACCACAGGCTGTTTTTACAGTGCTTAGGTCACATCACAGAGAACTGTTTCTCACAGGAAGAAAAGTGTATAACATAATAAGCACACAAGTTTATTCATACACATGCTGGGACTTCATAAGTCTAAATTACTGCAACTGTGCTACTGTGTGCTTCACATTACTGCACAGCCAATAGCACTGTCCCTGGGAGAGCCAAATTTATAAGATTATGGTCAAAATCTACTCAGTACTTCTAGTGAGAACTCAGTCTGGACTTCTGTTAGAAGGTATATTTAGTCACTGTGGAGGCTCAAAAAAAAAATCTAGAAAAAGAAAGTGGAAGAAACAATTTAGCCTTTTTTTGGTTTTGTTTTTTAACAGGGGAATTAGTTCCTTAGCTCTGAGGTAGTATTATGAATCCCAAGGCCACATTACTGAAGTATTTCAGACTAGAAGATACTGAACAGATTTTATTTGCATTAGGAATTGCAGACTTCCAAAGTATGGTCTTCTCCTAAATACTCACCCCTTTTGTTTCTACACAGGAAAGTATTAAGGTCATCCAACAGATGCAACTGACTTTTGCCAGACTTCCTCTTCTATTCCTTTTACACAAAGCACAACCATTATCAAAAAAACTATTGAGTTTTGGTATGTCAGGTAAGCCTCATTTTCCCAGTTTCCCTGTCTTACAAGCCCTATATAAACACTGCATCTTCTTAAACACAAAATTGTAACAGAAAGCACACCTTGGCAGCTGACACCAGACAAGACTGAAAGGGCAAATACCATTTGGCTGGGAACTCGAGTTCTCCTTCATTCTTAATGTTTGCACCAATTTGAAACTTTTTTCATAGTGAACACAAGGTGGGTCTCCCCTAAACTGAGCAGGACCAATTGATGACCAGATTAAAGCAAGTAAAGGCGGAAGTCACAATCTTGGTTACATTGTATCACTGGAAAGCCACCAGAAATCTTTGTAACACTAGAGTGCAAGATTTTTTTGGATCATCTGATGGGGAACAGCATGAAAAATACCAAGAAAAGAAATACAATCACACTGAAACAAGCAAGTGCAGGAAACAGTGACGTGTCAACCATCAACGGCAGCACATGGCAAATACTTTCCCAACAGCTTTAGGCTCTAGGCTACTGGGAGCCAACAGGACTACAGGGTGAGGTGGAAGGAGGATTTTATTTCTAGTTCCCTTCCAATTCCTACCAGCAATCACATCCTTCTCCCACATTCTGATTTCAGCACACAGCAATCAACTGAGTCTAACAGACAGGGTAGAGGGACTGTTCAGTATTCCTGCCCAGGAATCTGCTCCTTTCCAGCCACCAGGGTAATTCTACTACAGGGACAGAAGGGGAGATGAGTGGGGAGGGATGACAACTCAAGCTTTCCATTCCGGCCTTAAACAAATGCAAATATCCTTAAACACTCACCCCCCTTATTAAGCTTGTATCTGCTATCTGCAGATAACCTGCTGCATTCAGGAGACACTTCAGCCTGCAACTCTCAAGAAGTAGGAATCTACTCATCAATCAGCCCTATCTGAGCCTGATGTGCTAAAAGGCTATCAGAAAAGAGCTGATAGGGCAAATGCAATAACACAAAACATTGTTATCAGTACCCAGGTCCCCAGCCACACTCCTCCCACATCTGCTGAAAGTATTTTCACAGCAAAGCAGGACTCGTTGAAGCTCATGATCAAAAGGCCAGTGCACCCGTAGCCTAAACCATTCCTTAAAACCAAAAAAGCAAAGCAGCAGCAGCAATCTACATCAGTGGCTTCTCTACGTATCTTATATATTCAGAGCCATCTGAAAAGCACTGAAAAATAAGCTTACTGCTTTAAAGGGGCCCAAGCCAAGCACCAAGGAATAAGCAAATTTCAGCAGCATCATACAAAGCCAAATTTGGTCCTCAAGTAAGAATACAAATGACAGCTTGGAACTTCAGGTCTTCCCTCAGAGTGACTGATCAGCAAGACAGGGCCCGGACTTTTCACCTCACTGATTATATTAGTATCAACAGCAAAGTTGTATTAAACTTGAGACTTGTAAAGTTTCATGCACACAATCCTTGTGCAGTCTTCAGCCTCCTACATGGGTTAAGAGAGTAAACTAAGAGATAGATTTGTTCTGTTACACAGGAATTACTTACAGTATATTTTCCAAATAAGACAAAAGAACCCTGCAGGAGCTTTAATGGGCTAGCCTTGAAAAAGTCCTCAAAACATTTGTTAGTATTACATACTCGATAGGGTTCCACAGGCAAAGTATAATTTAACACAAATATCTATCTCAACTGTACCAGTTCTCAAAGGATGGTGTGGCTTCACTGATGTCTGCAGGTTTACACAAATGTGCAATTTTGACACAAATATACTTTGTTCTTTCAAGCCTGAATGCAATATGCTAACTGAAACACCCATTGTTTGTAGAAGCTCTTCCCGAAGAAGATAAATACAATTTCACTCAAGTGAATGAGGTGACTGGATTCCTGCCAGAATGAGGACAAATGTTTTTTGCTAACACCCAATCTAACACTCCTCTTCCTCAACAGATTAAAACCAGAAGCATATGGAAAATCCCACAGTATTCCAAATCCAAAATTCAGGGGTATTTTGCTCAAATCTTTTTTCCTTATCCTGTCTTTAGAGAGAAATTCAGATCCATTCACCAGGTGCCACACTGACAATCTGGGCATAGTCAACTCAGTAATAACTGAAAGACTAGATGTACCTTTACCTGGTCTTCTCTACTTCTGACAGTGAAAATTATTTCAGTGTTTATGCTTCTAATATAACTGACAGTTACTGATACTACTTCATGCTTTTCCTTTAGCTTTTATACTGCCACCTTTAGCTTTATGAAGCTTACCTTCACTTCTAAACTTTACCCTGATGCAGCTGTGATGAAGGCAGCAGCCACACATCAAATTTCCAATGTGTTTATTTTTCCCTTTGTCTCAAAACTAGAGTGTGTGTGCTACATTTCTACCATTTTCTCAGTCATACTTCCAGCGTAGTGGCTATTAAGGGTGTTTCTTCCCAAGTTTTGCACAGAAAGCAACTTCCCCCCCCGTCTTCTCAAGAATTCAACTTCAGAGGATTTTGATTACTAAAAGACAATTATTTTCAGTTGTCAAAAAGTCAAAACAGTCAAGCGTTTATTTTAGAAACTCCAAGCACAGTAACGTTTTTGAACACTATTCTTATGAGACTGCTTTCTACTGAGGAAAGCTGCACTTCTCTTTGGGCTCACACATCATCTGTTCTTAGAGCCCCTGAATATCAACTACAAACTTTTCCCAAAACAGACAGGATGTCAGAGGTTGGTCCCAACACATAAACCCATGCAGGAGCCACACTGGAAGTAACTGAAAATCCTTAGGAGAACTACAGTAGCTTTAAGTGGGTTGGAGACACTGTCTCTGCCTCCTAAAGCAGTTTCTTCTAGACTACTGGGAGCTCGACTCTTCAGAAAATATCCAAGTCCTTCACTACACAGAACAGATGAGGAAAGGCTGTCAGCTAATGCTATTGCCACGTTAACGGCCTTTCTGAAAAGAAACAAGAGTTTCCCTCCCATCAAATTTTACTTGTTAGTGGAGAAAAATAAGAACCAAGGATTGTGTTTAAAGCGTACACCCAAAACGAGACAGTTTTTAAGGGATCGGTTTAGTTTGCCGAGCTTTTTTGAACCACAGAAGAAGTGGTGGCACCTCCCGACGGGCTCGACACTGAATGCTGCAATCAGAGGGAGAACGGCCTCGTTCCGCACTCGCCCCTGTCCCGCTGCCGCAGAAGGGGCTGAGCCCGCGGCCCGCGGCTCCCGAGCCGCGCTCTCCCAGCCGGGGCTGCGCGCACCCGCCGCCGCCGCGCCGCCAGACACGGGGGACGGAGAGTTTCCCCGTCACATCGGAGGGGGAAGTTAGTTACCTCTGGGCTCCTCACGGCAGCCTTTGCAGGAACACAGCCCCATGGCAGGTGGCAGCGTCCCTCGCGGCCCCAGCCAGCCCTCTCCCTGCCAGGCGGGGCCGCCTCCAGCATCCCTGGCAGCGGGGCGGGCAGCCGGGCAAGGGCTCCCGAGAGGCTACGCAGGGGCAGGTTGGTGCCCTGGAGCCCCCCCGCCTTTGTCGCCCGTATTTCCAGCCGGCCTCGAGACAGAGCTCAGCGCTTCACGGCCCCCTGCCCCTTAAACCGCACTGGCTTATTAATTATAGTCGCCCCTTTGAAGGGGTGAGAGCCACCGGAGCCTGCTTTATGCGAGAGGCTCTCAGATCGCCAGACGGCAACAGACACCCAACGTAAACCTTCAGTGTGCATAAAAAGATACCAGAAAGACTATTTCACCTCTTGAGAAATTCTCTCAAGACAAGACAGGGTCATATGGTATCCCCCCCGACAAGAGTAAACACCACCATGTATCTGAGTCTCCACAGAGATACCGAGTGTTACAGGGACCTTACATTCTTGCAAAGGTCAGCACTGCTCTAGCAAGATTCGGAAGGCTTGTTTACACACTCACTTTTAATTGCATTAACCTGAGTCACCAGCGACAAGGACAAGATAAGCATTCTGTTTTGGGATAAGGAAGGAACAACATCCCTAGAACAGATGTTTGCTGGATCTCTGATCACTCTGTGCTTGTTCTCTAGACCCTGCAGCACTTCCCTTAACACAGCAGGGACTCTGCTTACTGAAGCCCGGCTGCCCAGGTGCAGCACTGCCCCAAGCACTGCAGCAGAGTCACAGTTTGTTTTATACACTAACTCACAGGCAAACTGGCTGCCGTTGCAAAGCTTGGATCAAGCTTAAGAATTGGACATCACAAGAAAGCAACTGAATGGTAAAGTCTTTTCCAGCCTGGACACTGCAGAAGAATACACTCTTTGATAGCAGTGTGCACAAAAATTACGGTTTGGGTGGGAGGGGAGGAAGCTAGACAAATAGAGGTTTAGGGGTGGGGGAGGTAACAAGGAGCTACATCTTTTAATACAGCTAAAATACCAGAAACAGCCTGAACCCAAGACCTGACGACAATCTGCAGCTCCAGCTCCCAGTACATATCTCAGCCTCTTGAGCTCCAGTTCTTCACAAAGGACTTCCAGGAGACAAAATGAATAACCTAAAGGGTGGATGCCTACCAGGTCTCCCATCATTAAAAAAAAAAAAANAAAAAAAAAAAAAAAAAAAAAAAAAGAAAAGAAAAAAGACTACAATAATGTTCTACAGAGAGGTCCTTCTGCAGAGTATTCAGCTGTTAACTGCACACTTGAGCAATCTCAGAGTATGAGCATTCATTAGTTAGCACAAAAAAACCAAAACAAAACCAAATCCCACACAGGATAGAAGATGGACAGGGCAGGAAAACTTTCCCACCACCACCAAACATACTAGAGGAAGTCCAAGATACTTCTACAAGAGAACTGAAGGAAATCCAGTATTCTGGCTTTGCTGGTACCAACTTATTCCTCTTGGATAGATGCGTAAGATTTCATCTCAGTTGTTTTGTTGAGCCTCTAAACTCATCAGACAGTGCCAACAGCTGACAGCTGCTTGGAAATCATCTCTTGTGCAAAGCACTCCCTTGCCCTTGTAAAGCAGCAGATACTTCCCTTTCCTCTTGGCTAGAGGGTGATCTGATCTCAGGGAAGAGGCACATAAACCACCTGCTTGAGGGGCTGGACAGCCTCCTGGTAACACTCCTCCATTTCGTTTTAAAGCAAACTCCAGGCAGCCCCCAGCAGGGGGAAGTTTTCCAAGCTCTGGCCAAGCCCAAGTGTTTACTAATGGCACTGTCAGAGCACGGTAGATAACACGGACAGAGAAAGCACCCTCCTCCCCAGCTGCTCCAGCCTGGCAGCCAAGTCAGCTCCACAGAAAGGTACTGGATGCTGTATGTCAGAGGAACCCCCAGACTACCTCAAAGTTACTGAAATTTGAGTATTTAATAAGTTTTAGGACTATTACATCTATCACTTCACACAGACAGAGGCTGATGAGGGGTTAGGCACATGTGCTTGGTTTAGACAATCAATCTGACAGCTTCAATAAAGCATTTCAAGAATTTTTTTTTGTTTCTATCACTGAAACATTACAGTTTTAAACACTCATTTTCACAAAATATTTGGAAAACTGACAAAAAGTATGTCTTACCTTTTGATTATGTGACACTACCTAAAGGAATTAAATGGTCCCAGATGAAAACAGCTGAGAGTCATTTACTGCAATAACCATCACCATGTATTTAAAATAACAATCTTCAGGGGCATTCATTGCAAGAGGAAGGCAGAGCCTCTCATATCCTTACCATGTGGACATAGTGTGACATTACCCAAAAGCATTGCTATACAAAATGGAGCTAAAGAACACTTAGTCTTTCCCTCACTTTTGCCCCAGATGGCAAAAACTACAGCAAAGGTCAGCAATAAAATAAGCCAATATTGACAGCTTTCAGAAAGCCATCCAAAGCTTTCATATAAATGAACCATTCATGCTTTTGAGTTGCACAGCAAAATACAAATTTCATTCAAAACAAAGCAGCTCTTCAACACTAGCTCATTAAAAAAGATTAATTTAAGAAAAATCTTCAATGTATTGGTGACTTTGATATATATTTGTCTCAGTCTTGAATGTGAAAAAATTAAAAAAAAAACACTCAGAAAAGACAGAACCTTCAGGTAGAAAAATTACAGCTAAAGAGTTGTTCATTGAAAATTCAACCAAAAACTTTTGAATGATAATGTGATTAAATAAAGACCTCTAATATCTAGTAAACTAAAACACTATAACCTCTTTCTACCACCACCTCTTTCATAACCTGAAAAATCGATATAAATAATATAAACCAGGACATTCATGCTCTACATACCTTCAGTGCACTTTGCAGATCATTTGTCATTTTAACTTCAGAGGGCACTCATTAAGTTTCCTAAAATATAAGCCAATACGTGTCTGTTGTCAAACATACTGCCAGTCCAAATCCTGCCAGACAGAACGAGCTAGCAGGGGATCAGGCCAGCAGAGTTCATGCATACAAACCAGATACCATTTTTTGGTGGGGAGAGGAGTGGTACAGTCAAGAATAAAACAAAACAAAAACATTTTGAGATAACTGAGCAATGTTTGGGAGATGCAGAAGTCAGATGCCTAGATCTGTCATCTCATGGGAATTTCAAGATTCTTTAATGTCTAAACCACACTTAGTTTCTCCTTTGAATGCAGTCAGGCCCAGGCAGATCATCTCAGCAGTCAGTTAATGAAGGTAAGAGTGCAGAACTGCCACTCAAATATTTTGCCTAGATAAAGGCAACCCTAGAAACTCTCATCCTAGACCCTACCTAACATGTTGATTGATTGCTAGAGGTACAACGTCTGTCACAACCTGAAGGGTTGGAAGGCTCAATATAAGATTAATATATTAAAGATAGCCAAACCTGTTTGGATCAAATAAAATTGAGATTTTATATATAATTTTTAATATTACATAAAATGCATTTATATTTACACACAGCAAAAATTTCAAGTAGATATTAGCCTATTTATGCAGTAAGAAAGGTGGATATGCTTGAACTTTTCCAGCAACAAAACCCACTTACCCTGCAGTATGATTCTTTCGAGACTAATTTTTGTTAACACACGTAAGTCAGTCGGTACAGTAGGAGCTGTTCAAGGTGGGATTTCTGTAATTCTTAACAATTTGACCTTTTAGACCTAGAGTTAACCATGCATGCCTTCTCCTTAAACAGCCCACACCAACTTTAGACTAGGGTTTACAAAATCAGGAGCCCAGAGTTCAACGTCTAAATTTGGATTTCAAATACTAAACCATTAGGCTGATCCAAGGACTCCAAGGACTTAACAGATCCCTGTAAAATGAACTGGTGCAGACTGAGTGTCCTAAGATGTTCTGAATAACACATCTACTTTGCACATTTTTTTTCCTCAAGCCATAGCTCTTGGCTCCATCTGAAACTCTTGATTTAAAGTTTGTATTCCCTCTCATTTCTTAAGAAATACAGTAGTGTATTGCCTGCCACTGAAAAGGAAATCCAGCTGCTAAACACTGCTGTGTGAATAGTGAACTTTTGTATTTCTGGACAATGCTAAATATCTGGAAGCCAGAGGTAAAGATTTCAGTTTTAGTTAAGCCAACCACTTACATTCTGGGGAAAAAAGACTCTAACCAAGTAAATTTTTAAAAATTGCAGGATGGCAGAGGAATATGTTATTCTAGTTCAATGATTCATTCCAGACACAACAGAGTACTAGTGGCTGAAAGTATTTATTAATCATTCCTTTACTAGGAAACACATGGTTTTTGTGGTTCCCAATTATGTCAGAGTTACATCTCTAGAACTGGGCAAGCATTCATTTTGGAAGCTTTTTTAGACATACGGCCAGGATTACATACCTTTGGGGGTTTTCCCCACCATTCTCTCCTCCCCAGAAGGCAAAAACTTGTCTGAAGAACACAAATATTAACACCACCTTGTATCATTACTATTAAACAGGTGAACTGGGCCTCATAGAGAATGAACCTAAGCCAGCCAGTATGAAAACATGCACTTGTGAAAAGCTCACAATTTATACTAATACCCATCCTCAAAATTCAGAAGAATGTGTTAAAATTTTCAAGCTTGGCCAATAAAAGCTTGTTTTGCCTGATGTGTCAAATTATTTATACTATGATCTTCTCCATATCAATCAAATAACCTGTAAGTCAGGGCAAATTACAGACGTCCTCTTCAAAAGTTAAAGCCTTTGTAAAGTGAGAAGTTTACTTTCTAAGTCAGATTCAGCATGGATTATTCCTAGGATTTCCAAAATACATGGTGAAGCAAGTAGAAGTGGCTTGCCAGGCCACAGTGGAAACACTGTATGACTCTCCACAGATTTCCAAACAGCCATTGGACTCAGAAGAAAGAAAAGACTATTCTGGCAATGTAATAACAGAGGTAGAAGACTACATTACAACCAGTCTTAGTTCATATATATCTAAATACCCTAACTCCCTTAAAGGCCTACTACATTTCTTATAAGAGCCTGAAACTACAAAGTGAATTTTCTAGCCTCGTATTTATTAATAGTGACATGCTACCTCCCCTAAGGATTTCTTCCTGTGAGAGCAGAGCAATATAAACCATGCTCACCCTTTCAAACCCCAGTCTTCATCATCCCCTGCCCTCCAAATACACACTTCTAGTATGTTTAATATAAACTGCAAAGGAAATGTTTTTGAAAACTCCAGTTCTCTGGGCTCCTAAGACTCTGAAAAATAACCTGCTGAGAGAAGAATTAGACCTTCATCATTTAAAGGAACAATTTATAGTTTACCTATTCTGCACAGAAAACATTAATTCAATGTAGATATATCACCAAACCCTATGACAGACAGCATGAAAGTACACACTTTGTATTCACAGGTTGCCTTGCCCCAAGTGATCTAAAATGCATTCCTGTTAACCAGGTTAGGCTAAGTTTACAATGGAGCAGAGCTCTGTTAAGAAAAGGCTCACAGGCTTAAAAAAAGAAAAAAAGAAAGGATCAAAAAGTCACCTGTCAGAACATCTGACCTCATCCTACTGAAGAATTTCTAGTCCAAAAAGAGTCAAAAGATACTGAGTTTATAAAAAATTCTTCTGATTTGACTACAGCCATTGCTTTCTCTTCTCCCTTCAATCACTGTAATTCCAAGAGAAATTCAATCATACCATATGGTACTCCTATGACAATAATTTTCACTGGCATTTGGGCATTTTTTCATATTAATGGCCATATTTTAAGAGATTCACAGGTGTCCACCTTCTCTGCTTTTTCCTTCAAATAATGACTCTGCAGCCTAAAGCACTTGTGACGTGCAAAAAGGAATTCCTTGAATTCTGATGAACTCAAAAAATTAAAGAATTTTAGGTGCAGGAATCAACAAAGGAAGAAAGCTTGGTTGGAAATTCCAATACAGCTTTAGCTGCACTGTGCTAGAGAGCACATCCCCAGGTTTTTGCTTCGAGGGCATTAGCAAGCTCTTGGGCCTCTGGCATTGAAGTACTGAGGGAACACAAAAACATCCCTGAATAGTCAAGCCTTACACATGGACAAAGTCCCCTTTTGCAAGCAGTTGTGGCAAAGCTGACGTTGTTCCTGCTCCGTTTTTGTGGGCAGAAGGGCAGTGCTGACCGGAGCGCTAGCACAGCTCTCAGGTACACACACTGGCTGACACCAGCAGCTCCTGCCTGGCACTGCCATGGATCCAGAGCTGCTCTGCACAGTTCACACCAACTTAGAGCCCCAAGGGGGAGATCAGCTAAGCACACAGATTATAAGAAGCAGTTTTACTGCAAATACCTGACGGCATCTTGCTGCCCTTAGCACTCTAAACTGCTTTCAAAGGACCTCTTTCCTAACAGAGCCCAGTGCACACAGAGAGCTGCCAGCCCACTATTAATGTATGCAAGCTTTTGCACTAACTAACTTCAATAAATCCTTGCTTCTAGAAGAGAGAGGAGGATCTGCTTTGGCTCACAGAGAGACAACTCCTCACTGACTGCAAAACTTAAAGCTAATGGCATAAAGGTCTGAGTCTGATGAAAAGTATCTGGATTCCTATAGCCAAGGATGTCTTGCTGAAGGTGATTAAGAAATAACTCCTTATGTGTAGCTTAGTATTTTCATTGAAGTTACCAAGAACAAAGCAGGACCCTGTGCTAATGTTGGCATTAAAATTGAAGGCAAAACTGGGCTTTCCAAGAGGAAACATCTGTAACCTCAAAACATTACTAAGGGAGAACACTGAATTTCTTCTCACTGGTCCTCCTCAATCCTTATGTATCCCCTTCAGTTAGACAGTCACCCTACAGGCCCACAGCCGTAATTATGACACCTTCCACAGACCTCCACCAGCTTCAGAACCAGGGCTGAGGTCATAATATTTCTCTTACCAAGCATGATCATAAGCACAATATTTCCATTTGTACTAACTTCCTCTACTCTGCTGTGATGTGTTTGTGTCACAGAGCTAACTAAAGGTAGGATGTCTGCTTTCATGTTCTAGAGTATTAGCAACACATGACACTTATGATCTGTGCCCAAGACCTATAAAAGACACAGGGACAGAAACAGGCAGCTGAAGCCTGGTCTGTCCACTCAAAGTGGACCAGAATTAATTTAATCTGGAAAATGTCTTCTGCTGAACCCTTCCAGAAGGCATCATTTTGAGTCTCTGATTCATATACAAACCACATGCTGTAGAAGCAGAGCCTTTATGGTCTCTGTGGAGCAAAAGGATTCTCATACCACAGTGACCTTTGCAGACACTTCTCTTTGTGTTAATAAAAATAATATTTCTCCTGATTACACTATTATGCCAGTACAGGCTTTCTTTTGGCACAATTATACTGGAACAGAGTTACTAATGTAGACAAGGCTCTTCATCTCTCAAGTAAGCAGTTGCCAGAGTGCTTATAAATCTTCATAGTAAAAGACACAACCCAAAATTCAGGGAAGCACCACAGTTTGCACAGTTATCCTTCAATGCAAATAATACATGGTCAGTTTTAATAGTCTTTCTCTATTGTCTTACACACACCCCCTTTTAACACTGTATACTTTTGATTTCACAGCTCTTTCCTTTGTTACCTCAAATTCCTCCTGCCCCTTCCCCCAAGTTTTCATGTCTGTCTGACAGTTGTTGGTTAAAAATAAATCCCAGAACTAATAACAGCGCTTTAGGAGCCCAGGATGATACATAACATCTTTGATACCACATGGAAACATGGGTATCAACATCTTAAGTGGACTTCACTTAGATGAGCAATGGACTCTGGCCAAGATTCAAAGGCAGACTTTGAAAAAACGTGTCCTTACAGGCCTGTGCACCTGCTAGAACAGAGACAGAAGACACAAACTTTGATAAAGTAAACATTTAGTCTGTCAAAAGAAAAAGCTCTATAATGACCAACAACCTGAACCTTGGCTTCCTAATGGAAGAAATCACATTCATTTCAATTAAAGTCCTTGAAAAAAATGAGGAATATTAAGCTCATCAGAATGTACTGCACTGTACAGACCACAGTCCTGACCCCAGCTGCTTCACTGCCTTTAGACAACAGTACCTTGAGCAGAGCCCCTGAGATGAGTAGTGTAGAGACACTGTGAAGCTTATCATCAACTTCAGAGAATAAAGTTGTTGTAATGCTAGTAAATTCAACATAGATTAGCCACACTGCCATAAGGGTACTCAGCACTCATGCATTCCCCACAGTGAAACTATACCTGGATAACTAGCACAGGGAGTTAAATCCATTCCCAGTAAATAACAAACACCCCCACCCCAAAAAAACCCCAAACCACAAAAAGAACCAAAACAAACAAACAAAACTCCCTGTGTCTTCTTAAGCTGAGTGTAAGGCTTAAGTGTTACACCATAGGCAATACATCCTTGTCATATTTCCTCATCCCTATGAAGCTGAAAAAGCCCAGAGCAAGCAGGTTCTCACTGATAGCACACTAATTATCCCTAAACCATTTCAGGCAAACACAGAGGGGGGTTTGCCTGTGAACCCTCTGTCACAGGAGTTTGACAGAGGGCCAGCTGCCACTTCAAACCGGTACTAATGCATTCATAAACACCCCAGACAGCAGTTTCTCAGTTATATTCTCTCTGGGATCCTGGACCAGCACATTATCAGCTGCACCTCCCTTTCCCCCACATGCTTTTTGTGGGCCTTGTAAAAAGGACCTGTGTTTTAGTTTTCCTACCTTTGCTTCCCAGAACGACTTCCACATGCTATTTCCAAGTCAGTGTATTCTACTGAGCAGTTAAGGCACAGTGCTAACAGGTACCTCAAAAGCATGAGTGGTGCTGCCTTACAGGATTGCCAGTATGATAGAACAGAATCACAGAATCATTAGGGTTGGAAAAGCACTCCAAGGTCGAGTCCAACATTTGACTGAACATCACAATGTCAACTAAACAATAGCATTAAGTGCCATATCCAGTCTTTTCTTGAACACTTCCAGGGACAGTGACTTCACCACCTCCCTGGGCAGCCTGTTCGAAGGCTTGACAACACTTTCAGGGAATAAATTCTTCCTAATGTCTGCCCTGAACCTCCCCTGGCACAGCTTGAGGCCTTTTCCTCTTGTCTTTATTTCCCTTCTGCTAGAATTTAGTGTTTGCTGTGACATTGCCATATATCATGTATCTTATTTTACTTCATCATGCTAACCTAATAGAGTAGTTTATTAGCCTCAGGGATCCCAGACATTGCATAAATCTTGTGAAGAATTCACCCATTCTTATTGTAAATGGAAACACAGCTGTTTCTGGGGCTGAACAAAACTTAACCCATAACAGCAGCAACAGAGCATACAAGCTGTAAAACATCACTGAAGACTGGATTTCTAACAAACTAGCAAGAAATATAGAGATGGTACTACATAACTGATCATGCTGACAGTTTGATAAGCACATCTCTATGTAACAAAGCTGTACTTGCACCAGAATACTTTAAAAAAAAAAAAAAAAAAGATCCCTCTACTAACTACACATGCCTTAGGACTTAATATATTGTCCTCAAGGCAGAATATTCCATAGCAGAACTCACTCTGGAAGGTCACAGCAAGGACTACTCAAAATGTTACCTAATTTGCACTGAAAAAAATCAACCTGAGGGGATCAAATGATGCTTTGTACATTTCCGCTACAATGTGCCATCACGCTACAAAGCCATATTTCTGTACCCAAAGGGCAACCTGTGTAAAATGCTCTATTTGTCTCAGGAATACAGTGGGTTAAGGCAGACTGCTCAAAACCAGTCAGAGGTTACATTTTAATGATCTGCACTAGCAGAAAGCCCTATTCATGAAACTTCTTAAGTCTCATGCTCCTTTCACAGCAGGCCTTATGCGATTGCAATTGAAGTTTTAAAAAACATCATTCTTGTTTAAAGCCAGCACGTGCATTAAAGACATCTAAGTGCTACTGATCAGGGATCAAACCCAGAACTTCTCCTGGAATACAAATCCCAGGACAGCAGAACACATGTATGCTATTGCAGCCCATTTCCAGTCCTTCTTCAGCTGCCCACAGCCCCAGAGCACTGAGTGATGGAGACAGTACAACTTGAAGTAGATCAAACACTTCTGCTAAAACAAAGGCAGGATCTTGTTTATTTCATGAAGCAGGATCATTACTTGCCAAATGCAAACAAAAGCCCTGGGCACTGCATATGCTAGGGGGGAAAAGAAAACAAAGCAAAAAGTAATTTACAGGCTGCAGGTGCCTCCTGATGCCCTTCAAGATGTTTTAAACTGATAACATAAGGTGAGCCAAAACATTCTTAACTATCAGAGAGCCTCATAGCCCTCAGGGGAAAAGAGGAGCCTAATAATCTTTGTGCACAAAAGTCTGGGTGCAGTCCGAAGACCTTCACCTGCAATGAGTCATCACCTTAAGTAGGCAGAAGTGGATTGGTCAAGCTGTAGGAATACAGCACTGGACTGAAGACAACACTGTTGAAATCAGTAAGGTTCCATGAATTGAGAGCAAATTCAGTCCTTTTTTTTCCACATTCTCTTTTCATAAGAATTCAGTGACATGATACAGTCAAGCATTCAGGGAAAGTACAGATCAGAAAATCAGTAAGCAGAGAAGCCTTGCTTACAGACGATTTGAGCTGCTAGCATTTATCTGCACAAGGGAAATGAGGGCCTCCATTAACTCACTCAAGTAACAGTTTGTCAACTTGAATCCATTTGTAAAACAAGCCTAGAAATACTGGCCAGCTGACTGATACTTCTGTTGAACTAAAGGAAGTATTCAAGGTCTGGACAGGCCATGAAAGATACTTTTTCAGTTCAATAAAAGAATCTCAGTAGGATTAGAAAAGGAGTAATCCTGAGGAAGGCAGTTAATACCTTTTGGAAAATGCCAATTCATTAAAATAGCAAAACTATGAAGATACATATTTTGAAAAATAAGTTTAGCAGGCTCAGAATGGGAGAAGAGGAAAACAAACAGATGCCACTAAATAGCCCATAAGCACTGGGTCAGTATGTTAACCTGAAACAGTGGAGAACTACAGCCAAGTGGCTTCCCCACACAGTCATTCCTCTATGTGTCTATACAGAACATGCTCTGCTCTTATGTAACAGTTTTAAGACCAAAAGAAGAATCAAATAGGTAAACAATTTGAACTTGAATGTTTTCAAAGACTGTTGATTTTGGCATCTGAGACAGCAGCTGTATATTGTGAATACATGGAGTGTGTTCAGTATAGAATATTACAGAATCACAGAATATTCTGAGTTGGAAGGGACCCACAAGGATCATCGAGCCCAGCTTTTAAGTGAATGACCCATACGGGCATCAAGCCCCCAGCCTTGGCATCATTAGCACCACGCTCTAACCAACTGAGCAAATGTGCAGGAATGTATTCAATACTGTATTCTGCCTACAGAGCACAGTACTGGCTTCACAGGCTGGGCAAAGACGTTGTTACGGAACTCTTGCTTGCTGATTTGCTTTGAGGAGACAAGAATGAACAAAACAGTAGCTAGTTTCCCCTGAGAGGATGAACTCACCCTCCAGGGATTCAAGGCGTGTGCCATGAGCAACAGCAGGAGTCCAAGCAGAAGCTGGAAAGAAGCAGCACCATCTAGTGCTCAGGAGAGACGGAGCAAGAACAGAGAGAGCAACGCACCCGCACTTTCCAGGCACAGAGCTCCAGGATACACACTTTCAAGGAGACTCAAACTGCACTTGAGCATAAAAAGATACTGCAGCTAGGAAAAGGCAAGCAGATGTACTCGTCATCATCTGAGTGTTAAAACGTTATTACCTTCAAAGGTTTAAACCCAAGAAAAAAGATAGTAATACAAAACAGTTTCCAGACTATGACTGCAAAGAAAATAGACAATTTTATCATTCTGGGCACTCCTTAGGAAAGACAATTTAGAAGAGACATTTATTGTTTCTCACCCCTCAATAAATGGAAAAGTCTATCTCATGTTCCAAAAGACAGTTATGTTTTTTAGTGACATACAACAGCATGCTCTCAGCTATGCTCCAGACATCCAGAAGTAATAAAACACAGATCTGACAGGGCCCTCCACTGCAAAACCGAGACCACCAATCTTCTTGTCCAGGTCAATGCAATGCCACGGACATGGTAACATCCACAGCTCTCTCTTGCTAAGTGTTTCCAGAATTGGCTGCTGCAACTACTCTGTCTCAAACTTTCTAGTAGGACCCAAAATTACTTTATTTTGCTGCCATTTCCCTAGTCAATATGGTGGATGCCAAATCACAGTAATATAAATATACCTCTCAAACATCAACATCATCATATATTCAGATATGCATAGTCAGTTTTCAGCTGTAGACTTCAGGAGAAAACTTAATTACCAGTGGCAAACTCAGGATCCTGCTGTTAATTAGAACTGCAATTTGCATTGAATAATAGAGAACACGGAATGATTTTCAACGTATGATTTCTAATTTCTCCTCCAGGTATTTTAATTACACACCATCTCAACAGGAACTGAGATTAAAAGGCCTCAAAAATAGCTTAATTGGTGTCGATCACCTGGGATGCAGAAGTGTACCACAGATCAGACTGCTCTGTGGGCATCATTCCACCTACTGCTGCAAGACAAACAAGCTGCCACTCCAACTCCTCTGTCAGATACTGTCAACAACACAAATGGACCCCTACAGAACAAGTAGACAGCAGTTACTGTTCCTGTAAGAATTAGGACTCCTACCTTCTTATTCTGCCTTTCTTGATCTTCCTTCTTGCTATATAGCACAACTAAGGCAGTGAAGCAGCTTCTACATAAACCCTGCACAAAGTTTCTGCACGAGGCATTTTATTTTGCCCCAGCCTAACTTCTGGCATAATGCAACCACTACTCCATCTTTGAAGGATTCAGTATTTGAGGCAAGTGCCTTTTGTAAAGGCAAGTTGCCCATATTGAATTAAGTCTTCATAATTAACTGAAAGAGCACACCATAGAGAATTGAATTCTAAAGTTTTGAAAATAACCTTTGAAATGTAAATCACATATAGGCAGTGATCCTTGCTCTGGCTAAGTCTGCAAAAAGACCAAGGTAATAATTATGAAGATGACTGAACTGCCTCCCTAAAGAGAGGGCTGTTGCTAACTCAACTGGAGCACAAAAAAACAACTTCAAGGTGCAGTTTTCATCACCTCAGTTGAATTGACCTGAAGTCCAGCTGGTTTGAGAACTTTTTTTCAGTCATGAGAGCTGAAATGAAAGATATGATTAAATATATGGAAACAAGATCAACCCCTTCAGCAGCTGTTTCCAGCGAAAAAATTTAACTCATTACAAAACTGCACTCTGATTGTCACAAAAAGGCTCAGCTAGGAGCTGTCACTGTTCACCTTGGCAGAAAGCACTGTGGCAAGAAACAGGAACTAGCTATCATCAGTGATAAGGAGACATCAAGATGTGTACCATGAGTACCTCCTAACTTCTGAACCTTTTTACCACTCCCCTCCTTGACTCTAAAAACCTTATTATATCAGGAAATTCCCTGTCTGCAGAAGAATTTGAGCATCTCATAGTGCTGCAAAGACTGGGGAATGAAACTGCCCCAAGACATTAAAACATCGTTTCCTAAAAGGTGAGACTTCAGGAGCACTGAAGTCATCAACATTCCTTAAGACTTTCTCAGAGGTTAATCCCTGTGGCTTCTTACAAGCTGCATTACACCACTCCAAAATGCACTGTAACCCCAGGTCGACACTAAGTTGTTCTGTCTCCCCTAGCAATAGCAGATGCTGGTTTTGTTGCCAGATTCAGACTCCTCTGCCAAGCAACACAGATAACTTCCATCCATAAATACCAGCTGCTGTGGAACTACTACCCCAAATGGTACAACATTTGCACCTGACCTCATACTACTCTCATAACTTTACAAAAACATCCCCCACCACCTGCTAATGTGCACTGGAGTATGAGAGCAACTGCACCCACAGCTTACCCTACCACTCCACTTTGAACTTCTAGCTATGATGAAGGGAAGCATGAATGGATTCAAAAGGGTCCAGAAACTTACAGTTTCCCCAAAAAGGAATATAGAGAATATATTTCAGGAAGTCCTGTCACCAGATCTAACACTGGTTTGACTGTAGAACTGTTCTGCAGTCTCTCATGTCCCTAGTTAACCCTTCTCCCAGCTGCCCTATACAGCTTAGAAATGAACTTGATGAAACATGAATAATACACAATGCCCATCATTAGTTCTTGTTACTCAGCAGAAAATCAATCCATGCTCTGTTACAGCACAGGACATGCTGTTACTCTAGTCCCTGCACTCTGAGGGAACAGCTCTCACAGCCAAACTTAAGGCAGCCTGCAGCAGAGGAAAGGTGGCAAGACCTCAGCAGCAGTTGCACAACAAGGACACTGAATGCCTTAGCTATTAATCACAAAATAGGGTTTTGGAGATAACTGGTACCACAGACTTTGGAACTCTTTGGACATTTCTCAGATCTCAGCCTCTTCTCTTTGCCAGACAAGCTGGTATCAGCTATAGGTACATTTTAGGAACATTACAGTCCATTCTTCCTTTTGTTAGTTAAAGCTCTGATGCTTACCAGCACAGTAAAACCCCAATCTATACTTACAGCTATTGGATGTACCTGTATTCACAAAATGCCCAACTTAGCTAAGAGAGCTGAAAAAAAAATCTTACCATCCCTATAGAAAATGTAGAGTCCTAGCTTATAGTGGGATAAGTGAAACACAATTAGGCAGAAATGTGATCATGGCCATACATCCAACACCGGGAAAGATGGGCAGTGATGGGAAATAAAGATCTGGGTCCTGCAAGATCATTTGTGCTCCCCTTTCTATCTGGCATCTGTTTCAGAGCTGTTCACTATGTGGGTGTTCTGCAGGCTGGCAACCACGCAGAACACGGTCATTTCAGAACACATGCAAAAAAAAGAGAAGGCACTTATGCCAAAACCAGCACAGAATAAATGTACTGTGAACAAAATGGGGAACTCTTTGGGCCACATTCTCCATTGACGCCTGTGTCAATCACGTTCTGTATTGACTGGCTATTTATAGTATTTTTCAATACTTACTATCCACATAGCAACTAAGTTTGCAACAAACAGGATTTAGCTGCGTAAGTTAGGGAAAACATCTTCATTTTGCAGACAAGTCAGTGGTACACTAAGACTGAATCGTTTTTCCAGGGAACACAGAAAAGTGCCATGTCAAAACCCCAGACTGAACACCAATATCCTGGGATCCACAACTATGCTAAACGGTGTCACTTTTTTCCACCTCTCTGAACAGCCCCCTTCAACTAAGCCACACGGCCCTGCTTTACCAACTCACCTGAAGCAACAGCTACCTGCAGTTTAGGACAATTCTTCTGCAGGCTCCAGTAATATAACCTGATAGGTTGGACAAGTAGTACAGAATTACTATTTTATAAGGGAAAAAAAGGCATTAACAGATACTGTACAGTGATAAGTAAGAGGGGAAAAATCTCTTCTTCCCAGTAGCTTCCTGCATGTCAAAGAGAATTCTGTGATTAAGGTATTGCAAAACACTGCCTGATGGTGTAGTTGACAACCTTACAGCACTGCCTGTTTTTGTTCTGCCTGATACTGTCTCAAGAGGGGTGTGTAAAAATGCCATTTTAAGCCAGCCTAACAGGTCGGTAAGAAAAAGACCCCAAAGAGTAAAAACACACCTGACTCAACAGCAATAACATTCAAATACAGGGGCAAGTGTTCATTTTTAAAATATTCCATTAAAAAACAAGAGGCAGCCTAAAGCAATTACTTTTATCTACCCTACTGACAGCACCAACGCTGTGGGGAGAGACAATGCTAAGCAGCACAGACAGGTAGTCCATGCAGGACAAGCTGGCAGTGAAGTGAAGCATGACTAAGTCAGTGCACTCACAATTTTTAGCACAGTCACATTTGCCTGCCTCTTTGTTTCCAGGAACTCGGTCTTCAGGTACTGGGAGATAGATGAACTGGCTCAGTCCTTTCACAGCTCTCATTCCTCTGCTGTAATGCTGTAGCAGTCCAACTGTTTTTTTTGCCTCTGCAGATCCTGCCACCTGAAACTAACTCCAGAACACACTGCATTCAAACCCATGCACCCCTCTCCCAAATACAATCAGAACTAAATCAACTCAATTCAATTGCTCCTATACTGCAACAGGGAAATTATTTCCGAATCTATCCTGGAGATACCAATGCTGTCCACAGCAAGCATTTATATGGGAGCTAAAACAACTGCAAAAGTTTTACATTAATATGACAAAGACAGATAATTAGATTTTTTTACCTGAAATAATTCTAACCTCTCTTCAATGCTAGGTCATCTATTTTCTTAAACCCTTCATCCAAAAGGGAAGTGTTTGGAAGCTTTTTGTCTGCCCTGCCACCCACTTCCCAAAATAGCTAGTATACACGAAAGAAATTGCATCCAGATACCAGATGTCCCTTTTCCATAAGTTCTGTGCTGTGTTCTGTGCCTGTTTCTCCTGCAACAACCAGAAGAATGCATCTGTTTGAGAGAACACACAACGCTCCAAAGAGCCCTCCCCAAACAGGGAAGTCAAGGAGTAGGATGCATCTCAAGCACTACAAAATGAAAATGAGGTACCACAGCAGCACTTATACCCAGAACGAGGAACACCTTGTAGTCAAGTCCCATTTCTCAGTCTCACTAGATGATCTTGCCAGCGTATCAGAACATTCAGGAGTGACTCAATTATCACTTGTGACAACGACAGTCAGCGATGGGAATGATGTGATGTTATAGTGAAAGAACAAAAAAAAGTTGGCATACCTGGGGTAATTTCAAAGAGATGTTTCCCTGGTTCATCAGGATTAGGTGGCAGCTCATTCACCTGACTGCCTTGCAGTAGTATCAAACCCTGTAATGGACACAAACATTAGTGAAAAGGGAAAGGCCACTAAAAGGGTAAGGAAAAGATGATTAGATGTACAGTAAATTAAAGTCCTGCACGTCTACTGATCCCAACACCTTTCCACAGCTGGGAAAAACTTTCCACAGAGCAAGAAAATATTTGAGCTGGTCATCCACCTGCTTAACTGTCCTCTCTCTCACACTGGACACTGCTGTTTAAAGGCTGTTTCCTCTGGAATAACACTACTCTGAGCATGCAGAAGTGATTCTCCTTGGTTTCCATAACTAATTATCCCTCGCTAAAATTTCATTTCACATTACATCTACTCTTTCTACACTCTTCAATTTCTGGTTGTACCATGAATTTGAATAAAATGGCCAATTTTCCAGAGACCCCGAGTACACACAAGTTCCCAGGGAGATACTGGAAGAGAGCAGCTAATTCAGGTTTGCAAGACAATGGACTACGTTTTAATCCAAAAGACTACAGCTTCCCTATAAAAAAACCTGAGCCCTTTTACTTCCCAAGTTCAAACGCTGCCAGTATTCAGCCTCACTTCCCCTTTGTGCCCAAGCATAATTAACACAACGTACTCCAGTTTGGGAATTCTGCATAGCTGGTGACATAGTATCTTTAAAGTGAAGAAAACCCTCTTAATGTGTGGAAAAGCTGAAAAGACATCACAGGAAGCTCTTGTCCAGTAACATGAGTGAAACAAACATTTAATCTCTGATATTTTAAAGGGTTTCCAGCTAACATTCCTCAGGACATATGCACAATCAGACAAAATACAGTAAGAACTGGGACTCTCAAGAGTTAAGCCATGAAGAGGGTAATCAGCAGTTCCCACTCCTGCACTGAACTGCCCTGGAATGCAAACACGGTCCAAAGCATCTTTCCTTGATGAACAGAAAATGAAGAAAGTTGTTTCAGTCAGGTTTTTCACACATATCTCTGGTTGATGAGAATGTAGCTATGCATGTCTACTAATCTGGCAACAACCAAATCCAAGACACACTGGGCCATCTCAACACTGGTAATCAAAACAAATTCTAGTTATGCTATTTGTCAGCTTCCAGATTCACATATAATGAAATAATACAATTAGTGTCTCGTGAGACAGACAATCTGGAATTTCAAATAACAGAAGACAACTCATCATAAGACCTTTGCAATCTTCTCTGTAAAACAATGAAGCCAGATGTGTTACTTTTCATTGTCACTAATCAGTATAACTTCCATAGCTCTGCTCCTCAGGAATATATCCTCCTACAAATGCTTTGTTCAGCAGTGTCAAGGCTCAGCTCCCATCCCCTACCTAGTGTAAGGGTAAGGTTGTGGAAGGACATCATGGAGGAGGGTACTTAGCAAAGTCCATGCTGAGTGGTTTCTCAAGAATGGTTTTAAGATTTAAAATTGAGGTAAAATAAGTCAACACAACATGATAAGCCTTCAGCACCCTTACCTCCCAATCCTGTTGCCCTGCAATTTGACTCTGAGGTTCACTGAAATTAGGAGATAAACTGAAGACATTCCAGAGATAACAGGAAAACATAGGAAAGGCAGCTTGACAAAAATGCAGATGCATCTGAAATGATTTCAAATGGTATCAAAAAGTATTGTATAAAACATCATCTTTAGAGTCCAGTGGCCAGAACACGTTCTAGAAAATGCTGTTATTTTCCGAAGTGCAAAATTCAAGCCCGCTGCAGATGCACTGAAGTCTTTTATCATGTCAAGTCAATACTGAAGGAAGGGTTAATTAATTAGTTGCACAGTGGCTTCTGCTCATCTGGAAATTGTGTAGGGGTGCATGCTCTCTACTTTCCTGGGAATACAAACAAGCCCAAAGCTACTTTAAAAACTCACACATATTGACAGTCAGTAGGAGCATCAAAAATTCTGCGGTTTTTTTCCCTTCCCCCTGACCTCATGGGGGCAAAAAAAGAGAAAACTCTTCAGAAAAACAATGGCTGCAAGTCCACCCTCTAACCTTTGGTCTCTGATGGAGGGGGCTGTGCAACTGCAACTGTCATGTGGCACACAAATATACACACCTTCAACAGTACTCAATCCATTAGGACAACAGAAAAATTCTCCACTCCAGAAAGCCTGTGTGATTCTCCTGCCATTAGATTACAGCTCCACCTTTTCAGCAATATTATTAGAGTATCTACATTTTCCTCTAAGAATCTGAAAGAACAGGTTTTCATAAAAATAGGCAATTTTTATGAAAAAGATGTTGCTTCATGTTTCTCTTTTGAAACATTATGTCATAAATCTCATTTGACTTTATCAGGTAAACAACAAGAATACAACTCTCTTCCAGAGTATGTATAAATAATCAAGTAGGTGGAAGATCAACGGGAATTTCAGTGAAACTATTGATTTCGTTTTTACACACAAGTTAAAGGCCATACTTAATAAATAAAACAAAAATATTTAAATTAAGCATGAGTACCTTTAGGGCTGAAAGAAATTAGGGATTAACATCAATAACAACTGGTGAAAATATCTCCATGGCCTAGAAAAAAGATCTCCCTACAACAAAGGGTCTCAGTTGTCTTCCTAAGATGGATGGGCAGACCTGTGCCATTGCCCCTTCATTCCAGAGAATCCCAAGCAACAGCTAACTGTAAGTCCCAAAAGTACATCTCACCTGTGGGATGCATACAGTCCTGGCTCAAGTCAGAAGCAAATCCTAATGTGCAACTCCTACAAGAATAGTCAGGACATAGTCCTGTATCATCCTATACAAAATGGCTTCCCACAGTGATAAATGTATGGCAACCCTGTGCCCAAAAAGGGCCAGGGTTGAAGAAATCCTTTACAACATGACTACCTGAAGCCATTTCTTCCTCATCATGGTCACTGACACGGTTCAGAAGTGCCCAGCTTTCCCACATGCATTGCATATGAAGGTAAGGTGCCTGGCTTGAAAGGGCAAAATCCAGCTGTTGCTGGCAGCATCCTGAGTAATCAAGTTACATCATCAAGTTCAAATCTCTCTAGCCTTTACAGCAGACTTTCCATAATTATGGACCAAATTCCTGATCAGGAGAGTGCAAGATGTAAGATGCAGTCAACATCCTCATTCATCTACCATATTTATGTCAGGCCCACAGGGGAATATTAATTTCCATTCTCACTCTACAATGAAATTTATGTGTGACAGTCAAGCAGGCAGCTGCATCAAGCAGTTTAATAATTGTCTATAATGAGCATGTGGATGGTGATGATATTACACAGGCTGACTGTCACTCTGTAATGCCTGTACTGACTCATCAGGAGCCAGTAGTACAGGGACATTGTCTGGCTCATTCAATTATGCTCCCTCTGTTCAATGACTCTGGTTAAAGGCCTGACAGTCAAAACAACGACCATGTGAATTATGACGCATAATCTACTACAGCAACTAGGAAAGACCTTAGCTCAAATGCTCTTGAGAGAATTTTACAGGCATTAGAAAAACATGAATAAGAAATTCTTCACCTCCTCTGTAAGCTTTAGCCCGCAGCACAACACCCACTCCCTCCCCTTCACACTAAAACACATTCCAGTCCATTCTCAGCATGTAACAAAACCTACACACTCCACACACACGAGCCAGCTCTAAGCAGCTGGTTCACCTCACGGCTAACAATGGATTAGCTGGGAGATAATGAGTCCCAGCTGAGCAAGCAAGGTTAATCACTCCTGCCTCAGTAATCTGCAGCTCCATAGCTGCTCTTGTCAAACTCCACTCTCAGAGCTGACCATACCGAGATTTGGAGGTCAGCATGCCCTAGTGGGTAAATAAACACCTTCTAACCTTTTCCCAAGCTCTACCACTTGTCTGGAGTAGAAAAGCCTGCCTGCAACATCTCATGCCTTTGAACCTCCTTATGTGTGTATGGTTTCAGTGAGGACAGAAAACAACTGAAATGAGCTGTCAAAGCATGACTCTGACCACACAGAAGTCACAACCATTAACTCCTGCAGTTCTCTAGTCATACCTGAGGTTTAGTTTCCTCTTCATCCTTATAATAGAAGAGCTGATCCCCACGCAGCACAAACCACCTCTGCTGCCAATTCTTCATAATGCTTCTTTGTTTCTTCAGCCAGCCACACTTCAGCACACGTTCCTGAGGATTTGGAGAAGATGGTCTGGAGGGAGGCCCAATCTGTTCACCCATCACCAAACTCCTTGACCGGGCTGAAAAGGCAATTACAGAATAAGTGAAACAAAGAAATAATAGTAAGAACACTCAGAGAGGCTAAATAACTGTTCCACACTTTCTTCTCAGATATGGACAGACATGTCTCCTTTTTGAACAGGTACTTGTTTTTCAGGGTGTACATTCAAGTTCATGACAGTCAAACACAGGACAAACATCACCTTTTTGGTACTGCTCACTCCAGTGTCTACAGAGACAATACCTCCACTGAGGCTTTGCTGCTCATACAACCATTCTTTGAGGCAAATCATCACTGCCTTCCAGCTCTACATGGGAATAATGATACTGCTGTCTCCTAACAGGATATCTGCCCAATGAGGATGTGCAAATGTATCGTGAGGGGGCACAAAGAGAAGGAGGAGAGTATAAAAAATATTCTCACTCCACACACTACCAGTTTGGGGTGATTAGCCAGGGAATCCAGCTGCCATAGGAGAGAGAGAGAAAAAAATCAAAAACTGAGGAGGATTATAAAAGAGAATTGTCAATCAAAGTAGTGACTTTGGTCCAGACAAAAGACGTAGAGATAACACAGCTATCCAGAATTATTAAAGTCATCTCTCTCTTCAGGGCATTCTGACTGAAGCAGAAAAACAAAATTAAAAAATAAAAACAAAAAATAGAAAGACAAAATAGAGGAAAAAACCAACATGTAAACCTGAGGAAGAGTTTCAGAAACAGGAAAGAAGTGAGGAAAAGTTTAAGAAATAGAAAAAAGTCTATGACCCTTTCTTTCCTCCTCTCTTGCATTAAGAGTACTAAAGCTTGGGGCATTTAGAACTAGTCTGGAGTAGCAGACAATTATATATTGCAGGCAGCAAGGCAGCCCTCCAGAATAGATAGGTTAGGTGACCTCATGGGTCTTTTCCACCTCTACTTCCTTTGGATTTATGAAGTATCTCACAATAATAGTTACTTAATATTTCATGCCATTTTTCCTTCATTAGTGCTAATATGATCCTGCTCCTTCCCATTTTCTGCATTCAGCTAACTTAAAGCACAATTTATAACTGCCCACTTGGAACAAGGCATGAGTTTACAGGCCAATACCAGTAAATCTGCATCACTGATGTCTCACATTAACACTGTGAACTGCTGCAGCTAAAAACCAGGCAAGCTTCTTATCCAGATATCCCTGATACACTCCAGCTAATTCAAACCATCACAAGAAAGGGCAAGGCAGCCCTCTGCCTCTCAGAGTACTGTCTATTTTGCCTCTTTTGGGTTCAGAGAACTAAACATGGCTTTGATGTTACCATGTGAGTGGTTTCTGCTCCTGGTGCCTCACCACACAGCGTTGAAACTGTCAGCATTTGCCAAAGAAAGAAAAATAATGTGGATGTTGTGGTGTTTGGGGAATAAAAAAAAAGAAAAAAAATAAAAATAATCACATTTGCAACATAAAAATTGATCCTATTTCTTCACTTCCATGAAGCAAACTGCAAAATAAGGAGAGGCAGATAAGGGACTTAGGTCAGATCTTTAAAGAGCCTCCTCAGAGTAATCCAGTGAGGGAAATCACATTGATGTCTGTGATAAAATCTGCTTTGACCTTCCTCATGACCTGGCAGTCAGGTCATCATATTGTGCTTTATAAAGAGCTATAAACCAGCACATCTACACACTCAACACTTCCATCAGCAGAGGGCAGATGTGAATGGTATCACATCCTCCCATTATCAAAAAGTCTTAGTGACACAATCTCCACTTTCAAAGCTTCATATACTTTCTCCTTCCACTCTGTCTTAAAGATCCACTCACCTCTCCTGTATCCATCCAGCAGGCACTCATTCTGACCCCAACAACCTTCCAGTTTTATAGACAGAAGATGGCATCACTTTGTTAAATTTCAGACTCAATGAAAGCATTGTCTGACAAGCAGTATGGATTTTTTTTCCATTTCTCTAAACTGCTACGATAAATCCTGCTGCTCTCAACAAAACTCTGAATAACAGGTTTTGTCTTGTGGCTCAATCAAGAGACATTAGTTTTCAAATTATAACTATTTCATGCTGTAAGAATTTAATTTTTGATTTTGTTTTTAGCTTCAATTCAAAATTAATTTAGAAGTTGAAATATTGTAAGAAGTGCTGCTGCAGCATCATAGCCTTTTCAGAAGTAGCCTTCCTTTAATTTATGCCTAAAATACATTGCTGAATTTAATGTGAGCTAATATACAGCATTAGTCCTACATTAGTACAATTTACCAGCAACTTTTGGATTCTCCTAACCCAGCACTCCTTTGTTCTGATTATTTTTACGTGCCAAAACAATAGTAGGAAAAAATATTAATACAGAGTTCACTTAAAATCAGGCTTTAAGGTATCCAGACATATTCCCTAAGCTCACTCACTGTAGTCTGAGCTCTCAGACAGTGTTTTCATTCTTGTAAATATCAAGAGCCACTTTCCCTCACAGAGCCAACACCCTCAGGCTTTAGCATCAGCCATTCTGGCAGCACAGCATCCTCTGGTCGATGGTTTCAGAGGTACCAGAACACCCAGCCCCCTCCCCGTCACCCCCAGGAGGTGGAGGACCCCTTTTTCCACACAGGCAGTAAGAAAACTCACTGTTCACATCTAAATCTCTATTGCAGACACCCACAGGAATTGAGTTGAATAAAACTTCTCTGCCTCATCCCAGACCACATTTTACAACTAGGACCAAACTGTAACCTGGTTTAGACTGTCCAAATTCCAATCCACATTCATGTTACAAATTATGTCATTACAAAAATAAATATGCCAAAAATTTGCTTTTATCAAAGGCACTATAATGGTTCTTAGGCAACATCTTGGCTATTAAAGTAACCAGTTAGTCTAATGACACCAAAATCTGTCTTTCAGTAAGCACCCAAGTCCTCTCCACATTGAAGTACCTTAGTACTCTCCAATTCAAGCATGAAAATCCCATCAGCCCCCAGTTTTCCTGACTTGCATGTAGTTCTAGGTACCCTCTGCTACTTTACCTCTCCCTCTAAAAAGAAATTAGTTTTATTTAACTGGGAACCTACCATCTATATTGACCCAGACCTCACAAAAGACATCAATCATCTTGCTTTGAAATGTTACCAAATCTGTTATCTTTTATGTTCCCCCAGTCTCCCTTTGATACTATTTGTACTGCTCACATAATAATTATTTATTTTAGTCAAGAGTTAAAGCTTTCATGATCAATCTCCGGAGAATGAACATCTTTTTCTTATTTTATTTTATGCAGCATCATGTCTCAATCAATTGCTATGATTGTTAATTCTTCATGCTGTCTTACCTTTCAATTTCCTTAGTTTCTGGTCATGACTGTAACAGTTAATTTCATTAGGGAGATGCTTAGCAACTTCATCTGCAAGTTAACAACATGGATCAGATAGAAATTTTTAGAAGGAGGAATTATTTATGGCTATTAACAGCATTGATGCTTATATCATGCTTCACAGAATACAATAATTGCATAGAGGTCAGAAGAAAACTTTTATGGGTGAGCACGGCCTGCCTTTAAAGCAGCAGCTATCTTTGATTACTGGGATCAAAATATCTGCTTTGATAATCTGATGCAGTACATCAAACCCCTGATTCTTAATGGTAGAAATATATTATTTGTGCTCATCTATTTAACAGAATTATGGAATCAGCAGAACATAAGGAAGGAAACAAATCAATAAATCAGACTCACAACTCAGCAAATACTTTACATGCTCTGGAGTTCTGATCCAGGAATGTGTTTTCAATAACACCACACAGGTTGGTTGCACTCTTCGCATTGTCATTAGGTGATTATTGATTTAGCCGTACACCTAAGTTCTAAACAGAGATCAGTGTAGACAGGATTCGAAGGCTCCTTGTGAAGAGGGTCCGGGTTCATTGGCCCAGCGCGGCAGCACGGACACGCCAGTCACAAGCCCACACCAGCCGCACCCCGAAGCAGGGCAGCGCGGCAACGGCAGCACCGCACGGTAACAGCGCACCGGGCACACCCGTAGGCGGCGCTGACGAGCCGAGCCGTTCGGGGACGGCCACTCGGAAGGCAAGAATCAGCATCACAGAGCTCCAAGTTACTCCTGCGACCAGAGGTGACACTGGCACATGGAAGTTCTCACATCCAGATGAAGATGGGAGGAGGAATACGAGCCAAGGCAGTGAAGTGCTGCTCAGCACTCACTGTGCAAATGCCTGAGACTACACTGAATTAACTCCCCTCCAAAACCCCATCATTACTCGGTTGTCATGCCTCTAATAGTAAAATCAAAGATTATCCTAAGGAGTGGATGGATCGAACTGGATGGAGCCACACTGCCACTCCTTACAGAGGCAGCAATCCCCATCCAGAGTGCCATACACCACTACAAGAGTTCCTCTGCAACTCAGACCTGCCTCCAAGCAATACCCACATTCCTGCTTTCTTATCCCATCTATTTTCTATCCTGAACATTCACATAATAGAGCCAACATCTTCCCTTCCTCATCCATACCATCCCCCCTTCCTAAGTTCAATCCTGCCTGGCAATATTATCTCAATAATATCTCTTCTGCTCTCCTTCTCCCATTCCCAACTCTGAACATCACCAGAGATTTGAGCACTCAGTAAGTACTTACTTGAACCAGACATGGAAATCAATCAAGCCAATGCAATTCAATATCAATTAAATATGTAATCTATTGAAATTTCATAGGCAGTTAGCTAAAATCAATATAGTCATTATAATTGATTTTGGCCAACAAACTGTCCTACAATAAAGGTACTTTGCTCTGGTGTTCCTTCAGTCTGATGACACAGTGACACTACCTATTATTTCTAATATAGTCTTTGTTTAAAGTACTAGCCACAAAGGGAAGTGGCTTCCCATACTACAAATGATATTCTCAATTGGTTTATTTAATTCAAATTTGCCTTATGAAAAGGATTCACTGGAAATGCAGGTAATATGCCTATAAAGAGATACTGAATTTCCTTTCACTGAATTGTAGGCAATAAAATACTTGGTTTAGATTTTTCTGTGTCCATCACAGAACCGTATTAGTCTTTGAATTTGATTGCTAAGATACCAGAGTCTTGAGCACAAACAAAACCAAGGTATTTCATCAGTACAATCTGAGAATTAAGCATCTTGAAACACAATAATCAAAGAATTAAAGGCAGAATATTTGAAGTGGCTGGGGACAAGATTTTTTAGGCAACTAGAAGAATATCAGCTATAAGGAACTAGTAAGACCTTTTAGTTCCCTCAAGGCAGAGTAGCAATGTCTACAGAAAAAAAAAAAAAAAAAAAAAGGTGCTACCCAGCCACGTAGGTGCTCACATTTTGTGATCTGGATGCCAATTGCCACACTCAGAAACACGACCATAGAGCCCACTTGTGCTCCATCACTTCTACTCAACCAAGCTGCACCTGTCATCTGTCTACTCAGAACATTTTATAGAGCAAAGTGACATGCTATGTTTACTTTCTTCCCTTGATTTGTTTTTCTTTCAGCCAGAATAAAAATAATAAAGGGAAAATAAATGGGTCTGGAAACCCTTTTTTCCCCCCCACAAGAAACCCCATAAATGCATTATACTGGAAGCAGTTCTGTAACCTTACTGTCCAACCAAAGCAAAAGCCAGGAAACAGCTTTACATACGTTTGCCTACTAACTTGCAGTTAGTGCAGCAGTTGGGAAACCAGACAAAGTACCAAACCAGGATAAAAAAAACCAAAACCAAAACAAAACTCAAAGTCTGAAGGAACGATCTGTTTGTGTAACTATTTACTTGTTACTAAATTCCTGCTAGAAAAACTGCATTCCCAAAGACCTGTTCATAAATCTAAAATCAAACGCGTACTAGTACAATTTACTAGAGTATAAAACCAGTGTAATTTCACTCAGACTAGGGATGACTGCTGTTAGAAATTGGCTATATTTACAGTCTGAAATACCATTCAGCCCTTAGCTGAAGAGCAGAGACTTTGGTTATAGATTATTTAGCTGTAGGTAAGCACATTCCATTCAAAAAAGAAAACCACACCCAAATAAAGAAATTCCACACATACACATAGACAGCCTTTTGAGCAGAAAAATACCAAAGGGAGGGATGAAAGAAGATCTGAATAGCAAGAAAATGACCAAAGAGCATATTTCAGCAAAGGCTAAAGAATCTGAGCCAGCCTGAAGGACTCTGACAAGGGAAGATGAATGCCCAAAAAGGAGCCCAAATGGCTTGGGAAACTACACCTGTTCATGAAGGAGCACCCTGTCTCTAGAACACAGTTTCATCTCCTCTCAAAGTCCAAAAGCTGAGGGTTCTGCTTTCAAGACATCTGCTATTTTACAAAGGTTGTTCTCTTGTGTCCCTTTTGCACTGCCAGACCAGTCAGTGCTTTTTCACTGGCAAACTGCATGTGCACCAAGGAGTTCTGAAGAATAACACCAGAGTATATGAATTCTTCATCAGCACGTTTGAAGAGTGAACATGCTGACAGTGCCTGGCAGAAAGGGAGGCAAGATTTCCTGCCAGTACACAGGTTAGGCACACCCAAACAACACTGCAGGAATATACATGGCTGCACCTGGTACTGAAAGATGTGTAGCCCAACTGTGCCATAAGCTCAGGCATAGCAACACACATTGAAAGCTGCCTATAGCCTTTTTTAGGGTCATCAGAGCTGGCTCAGGTTTTCTGTCAATATTCAACAAGCTCACAGTATTTCCTCTGTAGAATATGTAGAAAAACTATGACTCTGTTCCACCAGTCCAGCATTTATGGAACACAGTCAGAAACAAGGCAAAGACACATTAGGTCAAGGGAAGTTGCTTCCTGGCTGGCATGAAGAAATTTATCTTGGACTTCTTTGTGGTTGTTCAACAGCCATGACCTTTCACCACCTTACAAATGGCATAGTCAGCTCTGTGTAAGGCACATTCTAAATCAGAAAAATAATTTTATACTCCAGTGACCTGAATGATGTGACCATAAAAGCCACTTTACTGACCAGAGTTACTTTCAAAAGTATGCAGGTAGTTTATCTAAACATGGCAGCAGAGTTAGGATAAGACTGAAAAAAAAAAGGAATCAGCTTCAATCATAGCTCTCTTTTCCAATGACACGAAGTTGAAGGCTTCCATGGGATATACTAACCAATGGCCTGGTGATGTCTTGTCTTTGTGAACACACACAGTAGCACAGACTGATAACACATTAATGCAGGACCTTTCCACAAGTCAAGGAAAACCCAAGTATATTCGACAATCAATGCAATCCACCCCACACAATACAAAAAACCCAACCCAAAACATATAGTCAGCGGGATAATTTAACCCTTTTCTCCTGAAGAACAATTGACATTCATCTTCAAACTACTGTTATGAACTGATAGCATGCTGGACTTCAGGAAAAGTGAAGGATTTTGGCAATCCATTGCTATCATACAGGTAAAGGGGCATTGCTTTGTTGGCTGACATTTCACACTGGAGACCTTTCAGCTACAGTACAAAGTAGTCCTGAACTTCATTTGCTGACACTATCAGCAAGAAGGCCAGCAGGACTCAACCCCACAGAATAATTATTTAAATGAGTTTAACCTTGCATTTGCACAAGAATTTGAATTACTGCTTCGGGTTTTAGGAATGTCTGGTGGTTTTGACACCTGTCAATGAACAAACCTTAAATACTGCATGTAACCTGCCACCAACTGCTCTCAAAACTGCCCTGCAAATCCACAAAGCCATGCCAGTCTTTTCAAACCACTAGCATTAGCTCACAGGTAAGTGCCAAGATGGAAGGATAATAACTCTTTCTGTTACAACAGATTGAACTAGCAATTTACAATCTAGTAAAGTGAAATTGCCTATCCTTTGTTATTGCAAAACCAGAGTTACAGACCATTTTGATAATATAAGAACAAGTACAGAAACTTCTCCCAGCAAATGATCATATTTTAAAGTCCCTTTATCTGCACTATCCTCTGAGATCTCCCATCTGGATCCACTGCAGACTATTCAGAGGACAGTCAGCACTTGGGTCATAGCTATTTGTTGCTTTAAAGCACATGCACCTGTTAGACACTGAGGACTACAACATTATCTAGCAAACCCAAGCACCAGCTCTCCACTCCCACGGAACCCTGGCACAATCTCTAGAAAGCTGTACATCTCTGCCCTCTTTAGAACTGCACACCTGACAAGAGAACTGCATACCCCACACTGCTGCAGGCATCTCTGTTGCTGGCAAAGTTCTTGTAATCCCATGGACAACCACACTGAGCTACAGCTCACCACTGCCAGAAGAAAAATCTTACTCCTTTCTTCCGACTTCCACTCTGCTCTTTCCATCTGCCAATACACCCAGCCTTACATTGCTACACTGACAAGGTGAGACCTTTTTATAAGAAAAGTTGCTCACTGGAATGGTAGAAAGTTCTACGATGTTTTTTCTTCCTAGTATTTTAGTGAGTCAAATCAGGACAGAGAAGGAAGGCTGAATGAATACCTTGAACTTCCTCTGCAGTCAGCAACAGCCCCTCGTAATCCTCCCAATGGCTATGGCTATTAATTTTTAATCATCTTTCCAGCCATAGTAGGTTAAGGAACAAAAAAAAAGTGCTGACCACAGTAACATTCAGTTTGGAGCTGGGACTGTGGCCTGAGCTTGCACAGCACCAAGTCCTGGGGAGTCCTGATCAAAATTGTAGCTCTACAGCACTACAGAGGCAGCATAGGCATAGGTCCACTGCAGTGTAAAAACCTGAGGCTCCTCAGAGGTACTCCAGTCACCCATGTGCTTTTGTTAAATACTGTCTGTGCCATGCCAAGCACATGGACCATATTCTTCAGACAGTGGCTGCCAGCATCAATGGTTCCTAAAATTGATGTTATGAGCACCAAAAAAATTTTTCCACTCCCTCCACGGGAAATCACTTTCCGAAATTATTCTGGACTGAAAAAATTAGAATCTAGAGTAGAGAAAACTCTCTCAAGGCCTTTTGCCAGCAACTGGCTATAAGATGAAGTGATACCAGAACCCAGACACTTTCAGCAATAAACTTCCCTGAATTCAGCCACAACATTTTATTTCTCTTCTTTCAGTCATCCAAAGATCAGGAGGGCATTCATTCCTACCCTACTTTTCAGGGCGTAACTTCGAACCAAGAGCTCAGTGTGCCTATTTCAACACTGTTGTACCTGTTTTTAATGCGTAAACAAATGCTGCTTCCTACTGTGTGCAACAGCTAAGTGACTTGCTGCACTGCCAGGGTTGATCTGGGGGACAAAGGGAAAAGAAATACAGGAATTCTTACTCCTACATTAATTCATACTCCGAATCTAAGTACTCAGATTATTTAGCCCTAAGTATTTGTGACATCACTGGTTAATAAAGCAAAGGTGGCTCCTCCTAAACTGAAGGTCTGCAAAGGAGTAAGTATTAACCCTGTGCCTACATTTCTTCCAAAGAGATCATGAGCAACCCAATCCTTCCCATACAACAGAATCAGTTCCCACTTTAGAAAGAACATATGCATCTTCTTTCTCATGTATTTCTTATACCACAGGTTGTTTTTTTTAACTTCAGTACCAGTTCACAGGATGACAATCTTAGTGAAGCATAACAATTCTTAACACCTGCTTTTAAGAGGAAGGATATTACAAGTAACTTTTTTCAACCACTTTTTTCTCTTTAGAGGAGATCGTCATAAAGACTAATTTACAGCTTGTTGGGCACAAAGGATGCACAGAAAAGCTCTGTGGAAGGAATACATGTTAGAAAGACTGTCAGCAGGAGCTTCCCTCCCCCATGTTAGTTTTAAATACTTAAATATGTGCGGGCCTGGGAAAAGTCTAGGCACAGATCCTTTCCTCTTCCAGCTCAGCAGATAGCTCACACTGCAGCCTCATGAAGGCCTCTCCCCCTTCCCACCAGTGAACCTTATCCTTGCATCAAACTACCCCTGCCCATACTGCAAGGAGCTGAAGAAAACAAATTAAGTTGTTTATGCTGCTGTGCTTGCCTATCATTTACCATAAATAAGCCAGCAAGGAAAAGAAATTCATTCTGGTAGTAATCTTACAATGAAGAGTAATGCATTTATACAGGTAGTAAAAGTGCAGGTCACTGTCCTCTCAGGAGAGAGGTGCTAGAATTTGTAGCCCTTCCACTGTGCTATTTACACACAGACTTCCAGTTTCACCCTGTACTCCCTCAGTGATGTTCTAGTAGTAATTAGAGAGCCTATGGCTTTGTGATTTTTTAATATTTGATTCCCTCCCCACAGGTGCTCTCCCTCAGCAGCCCAGCTGCCGTAAGAGTTGAATTACTGCTCTTTCTCAATGCCCCTTTCCCTCCCCAGGAGGTGAGGCCATGGTTCCTTATTTCAAATTCAGATTGCCTGTGCTTAATAAGCTGGTGCCTGCCTGCAAACTTTTCAGGGCTTTTTCTAAGGAGAGTGACTGCCTGCCTGAGCCTTCAGGCGGGGACAGAAAGCTGCTATTGCCAAGAGCAGCAATTACTCCAGCACACACCATGAATCCAATTGGAGAGGGGTATCTCTACAGAGATGAGAGGATTACACCTTTGAACAACTCATGTCCTTCATGGGACATGCCACAAGGAGTAAGAACATGAACCTCTCTCTGGAGGAATCCCACAAACATCACTGTCTTGACCCTGTCTCTATATGCACACGGCCACTGAATCAGGACAACAGAGACAAAAAACCAGTTAGAGCCCAGAGCTTATAACACAGCTCACTGCCATACATCCCTGCACCAGAGCAGCACAGCACTAGAAGCCTGACCCTGTACCATGGAACAAAAGTAACTCCATGCTTCATTCACCTCCCTAGGGCTGCACACAGTGAGAAGGGACCCTCCTAGCTTACTTGTCCCCTGCTTTACCCCCTCGTCTGGTCCCTATTTCTTCACACTGCCTTCAGGGCAGTTAATCCAGTACTGCACCAAGTCCAGCCCAATACCTCCCTCCACAGTCCCTGTACTCCTGCTATAGGATTTTAACTTAATCTCAGCAGTTTCATCTCAAGCTCCTCCAAAGCAATATGACAAAACCCAGGCTCATGCTGCAGGCAGCCCTACTACCACCTCCTTCTGCTCCCCACCATCTCAGAGATGTCTTCCTCCACCAAACTGAGCTATAAATCAAATTATACTTACCAACACCTCATCCTTACCTTTTACCCACATACCTTTCTAGAGAAGAGCTCCCAAATTTGCCTCTCCTGCCTTAAAGAATCACCCATGTAGGGATGTGGGGCAGTGAACCGCCCCCTCACAGGTGGGCTCCTCATTAATGGTGGCTCCGCTGTGCCAGCTGCACGAGTCACTCTGATTGCTCCCACCCCCGGGCCTCGTGTGCTCCCAGCAATGTTGGTGGGCTCTCAGGGCTGAAGGAAATGTTTGGAAGAGTTCACAGCTTCAGGGCTGTTTACCTTGGTTCCAGGATAAGAAACTGGGTGTTACCATTTGCCTGGTCGGCTGGAGGTGCCAAGGCACCCCCCATGGCCTCCCATGTGCTCTGGGATAGCTGTGTACAGCACCAGCCCCTCAAACCAGAGCTCAGGGGGGCTCTGGAGGCACCAGGGCTGCTCTGGGCAGAGCTGAGGCTGCAAGTGCTAAGCTGGCATTCGGTGAGGGGCACTAGACACACGAGAGCCATCTTTCACTGGCTGGTGAAAGGACAGCTCTTCACACAGCCTGAGGGAAATTACTCTGTTCTACTACAGGCATGTGAAGGATATCAGTACATTGGCACCAGCCTGACTAACCAAAATGTCTCCCATCACTTTTTCCAGATTCTAAGTTTTAATAAGAACAGACAAAAAAAAGTTTTATTATGATGAATGTAAGGAAAATTTTCAAATACTGTAACATATGAGCATGTCACAAACAGAAATAGTAGATCAGAATGTCACCCAAAAGTACAAAGTCCTAATAAGGGGAAAAGGGTCATCCTTAGTGCCTCTACAACTGAGACAGACTGTGCTGAAGACAGGAATACTGTAAATTATATATCACGGCAGTAGGCTAACTCTCCACAGAGGGCAATCACATCACTAATTAAAATACAAAGACATAAGCCTGTAGTCACTCCAGCTTCCATTTTCTAGCACATTTAAATGCAACTAGGCTGGCAACCTTTTGGGGACTTTTCAAGCCAAGGATCAAATGCTTTATTTTTTAATCTCTTAAAACAATGAAACAAAAATGCATTCCTTGAGACTGAAGGATGTACTCTGAAAACTGCCTTCCCTCTAATCTATACAGAAAGTTCTCTTGCCTCCAGTCTGCAAGGAGGCTATATTTTTATGCCCTATCGCATAAGAATGTGAAAATAGATGTTTTCCTTGCAGTCATTTATTTTGGGATCCTGGACTCCACAAATTGCTGTGCATGAACCCCTACAGATGAAAAAATAATGAAAAATCCATTCAGACCTAGGCAGAATGAATGATCTCCCAGAAGGCCCATTTATGCACATTAAGATTTTCCATCTGTGAGACTTTACACCTTCCTAGATCTTATGAGAAGAACATGCACCTCTGAATGCCTATTTCGGAGTTACAGATGTGAGGCTGCTGGTGGAACAGCAAGGACTGCCTTATATTTGATAGTTACTTTTAGTAAGGCAAATTATCTTTGCTCTGTACTGTCCCTTTCACAGACATTAGGAACTACACCCTGGATGTCAGGCTCAAGTCCAGACCACTCATTTTCAAAAGCTTGAATGTCTTTAAACCCAAGAGCTTTCTTAAGGACAATCTACAAGTCAAACAAAAATGACAGCATCAGACGTCACAATTCCATGTTTGAAGGCACATTCTCAGCAGAGAATTGGAAATAAAAGAGAAACTGATGAAGCATTCCTGTTTGCACAAATGCAGGAAGCCTGAAGCAAAGAGCTAGCTAGCCACACACACATAGGGGTTTGAACATCAAGAACTAGCAAATACATGTACATCCCTAGGTTCAGCCACATTGCTGCCTTCTGTCACACTCAAGTAAAACCACAGGCTGCATCCTGAGTATCCCTCCTCGTCCCTTCTTTTCAATCTGTCTGCTCAGAGAAGTCACATTGCTTCCCTTTCACAACTAAGTCCTCAATGGCAGAGCTAACAGTCACTACTCTGAAAAATCAGCCAAACTCATGCTGCAGCTTGCAGCAGATCAACTGCCCTTGGTGATGCTGGCTGTAGGCAGAACATTCTCACAGCCTCCTGAATACTTTGCTTGTCCACTGTTTATCACCTGAATCTTCATTAGCAATCCCAACTGAGACTCCAGGGAATGAACTGCCATTTCCTATTCAGCTCAGTCTTGCAAGGTGGGACACTTACCTTCAAGGAGCATTCAGCATCTCCAGCATGGCCTGTTTATAGTTCCTGTGAACAAGAGCTATAGAAGAACCTTGCAGGATTAGGTCCTACTTGGTAAGCTTTGCAAGAAGTTACCAGTGCTTTGCCACAGCATTGCAAAAGTAAGAAACTTCCTCAAGTTTCCAAACCCAGCATCCCAGCTCTTTCCATGAGTTCTACATTAATTTAGAAATAAACTTACCTATGCACAGTTAATGAACCAAACAGAACAAACCCAGAGAGAATGACACATACTGCTATAATTTGAAATTGAATCACAAAGGTACACCATAGTTTGTCCCCTAAGTATCAGCAGCCCCTAGGGATCTAGAATGTCTGTCCCATAACTGGACTTCAATATATATTAAGACACAAATTAGTCTCTTCCAGGTAATTTGAAGAGAGTGGAAGAATGGCAGGCATGACACAGCCTTCCTGTATGCCCTGAGTAGCATCATCTAGCCTGTCTCATCAGAGCTATAATAGCTACCAGGAATGCTGGATAACACATATATTAAAAGACTCCCTTAGAAGGGGGATGGCAAAGAGGCAGCATCTACAAAAGATCTGCTGAACTTCTACAACATTGTGTAACAAAAAATAAGTACTCATGACTTTACTGTGGGTGCGGCAGTGCATATCTGATCCTGACACCTCCAGATGGCAGGAAGCTTCTTCTTTCCAAGATGCTAACAGCTATTTAATGGGCTGTGGGTATTTTAAGGACTGTTCATCATGTAATACGGCTTTCAATATATGATGCAGTGACACTTGGCTGAAAGTACCTGTCTTGGAATCACAGTAGCAAGAACCAGTCTTTTCTTATTTAACAATACTGGCATGGCTGAAGAAAACCCTAATCTTTACATACTCTTCTGACTGTGTTTGCTTTAGCTCCTAAATAACATTAATCTCATCTGTTTCCAATGGGCAGGAAGATATCCCTCTGACACTGTCATTAGTTTGTAAGTAGCAATGATGATTTCAAAATGCCACGTCAAACGAGTAACTGGTGCTGTCCCTGAAGACCACAGAATGCATCTCCTGCCAAAGCACCTCTTCCAGGTGATCTGCCATCGAGACAACGGCTGTGCCCAGCCCCAGCTCCCTGCTTTACAAACATAGCACACTACACCTCGCAGCTCCAAATCACTGCTCAAGGCATCTGTTGCAAACCCAGGGCAGGTTTTCCTTCCTTTTGTCTTGCCCACAGCTCACAGAACGAATATCTCCACCTCCTGCATCCAGCCCTGCAAGGATAATGTGCTACAGCAAACTGCTTCTCCAAGGCGCTGCAGGTAAACTAAACACACCTGTCTCCAGCCTTTATAATGAATTCAGCGTTAGAAACACAGCATTAGAAACCAGTACAGGAATGAAAAGGCTATGTCGAGTCCCAGGACAGAGTACTGTTTTTTTTTAATTTATCCCTGCTGCTCAGCACAAACATTGCAGACCACGCCGGTGAACACCAGCACAGGTCTCCTCCTCCTAGGCTTCACTGTCCCCGAACAGTCACTCCGCTGCCCTCCCCAGGGCTGGCTTCGGCCAGCGGGGCAGCAGCCACGGCAGCCGAGGAGGGGGACACTCCGCGGGCAGCGGTACAGGCTGTACCGCCGCGAAGTTTCCCCGTGCCAGCAGCTGCTCTCCGTCCCCACCCCGCGAGGCGCACGGCTCGCACACTCACCTCTCCTGGCCTGCCGGATCTTGGGGCTCAGCATGCTCCCGGCTGGGCGCTGCCCGCAGCCTCAGCGCCCGGCCCCGGCCGCCGCCCCGCGCATCGCCGCCGCCGCCGCTCGCCGCTCCAGCCCTGGCTCGGGGGCGACGCTTCACGCGGGGCTGAATAAACCCTAATGCATTATTTATCCGGCCTCGAATTAATTCCCATCCAAACTAGGCATTAAGTGTCTCGGTAATTACTGCCGATAGATCACCAGCGCGCAGACACGAGGGCTGGCCCTGGCTCCTGCCGCTAATTGGCCACGCGGCCGTGTGATCAATGTGCCGCTTCCAGGGAGCCGCGCTCAGCCCCGCTCCCGAGCTGCGGCTTCCTCCGCCGGCGTGCGCGCAACAGATGCTCTGACTCGACAAGGATCAGATCAGGAGCTGAACCTGATTCAGCGGGATTTCTTCTGCGCTGGAATAAATACCAAGTGCGCTGGTCCTGAGGGCAGCGGCGTGCTAGGCCACCTGCTGTGCCCTGCACCCCTCCCGGGGATGCATCCCGCTGAGAGCTGGGCACACGAGGGAGAAACGACCCACTGCTCTCTGCGAGAGAGGAAAACATCTCTCGCCTGCACTGACAGACTCGCAGGATGCGCGCAAGGGAATGTCTTCATTACATTTTATGTTACATTACATTTTAGCACCCATCATTTTTAATTGTACTGTTTGCTAAGCTCACCCTCACCCCTCCTCAGGAGGGAGGCATGTATGCAGTTCTGCAGTCAGAAATAAAGAGGAGGAAAGGACAAACGTTTGTTGAAATAGATAGAAACTACTAAATTGTACCTATAAAATATAAATAGATAATTGAATGATAATTGCATCTGAGTAATGGACATATCCTGACCCTGGACTGCTTGTAGCTCCATCTGCCTAGCAGTTCCCTCTGTGAGTGCCAAAAAGGGTAAGTACTTCCCCAGCAGTGTACGTGCCCTGCAGTATCACTCTCCAGGTTTGTATTGCTGAGTTGTACTGACAAAAGGCATCTGAGATCAGCAGTTTTCTCCTCTTCCAACATCTGTCGTATCTTGGATGTTGGATGCTGGCTACCGAGTTCTATCTCCAATACTGGAAGAAGTTCTCTGGCTCTTTACAGAAGTTGTACTGCTCAATGTGCAGACTGCAGCAATAGCTAAGATGTTTTGGACCTTTAGCTTCTGGTAAAACCAGCAGCTTATAAGAGATTGTAAATCTTTGAAGTCATAGTGGTACAAACTCAAACTTACACACCTGTAAGCAAGCACAGAAGTGGGATGTGAACTGCTGTCTCAGTTCAGAACACACAGCCTCCTGCAGATGTCTCCCCACTCATCATGTGTTTCGGCTGGGTTTCAGCACAATGAAGAATAGCTAACTGGTCATCCCTTGGCCAGCAAACTTAGCAAGCATCCTGACACTGTGGATAAGCAGAAGGAGCATCAGCAGAGGGGTGTTACATTCCTGCCTTTCTGTCCATCCTGAGACTCTGGATCAAAAAGTCATTCCAACCAACCATTTAATAGAACTCTTTTTCTCTCTCCATATTTTTAGCAATTCCTGTCTGTTTCAGTGCTGTTTATACATATCATTTTGCAGTTTGAGCAGGAAATCAAAAGGTGTGTACAGTAAACATGACAAGGGATAAAGTTGACTGAACTTTAAACCTCATGAGAAGCACAGAACACTTCATCCTGTTACATCACTTCCCACGAAAACTTGATTTCTCCTCTAGGAAAAAAAAGTTATATAATATGGCCTATATAAATAGGTCATGTTTATGAGCACAATGAAAACATTCAAGCCAAGTTCAACACTAAATGCTAACTTCTAAGTTTTTCTTGTTAAATAAAAAATACTCAGTAGAAATAAAAACATTCAATTTGACCCTGTTTTTCTTTGACTTAAACATTTTCAGCCTTCCTTAAAGCAAGTTTTAAAGTATAAACATAACTTAAATAATTTTTTTCAAGACTAGGAAAGTGGGTGGGTGGTTGGGTTTTTCCCCCCCATTTAAGTATTGGTCTGAAGTTCAGGTCCAAAATTATCAGACACTCTTTGAAGGAAGTAAACTGCTTGCCAAGGAAAGAAAAACAAACCAAATTAAAACAATCAAGCCAGTTGAGAGAAAACAAAACAAAAAAAACCCACAACAAAACAATCACCTCCAGCAAGTAGTTCCATACTAGCTGCAATGCTTTTGTCTGAAAATTTAGAGAAATAGTTCCTCAAAGAAACACTAAGAGTAGATCCAGTAGAAAGGTAGCACAAGTTTCTAGAAGGAACCAGACACTATGGGAATGTTTAATTCCTGAAGCTTCTATACTAAACTACTTAAATTGAGAAAGATAATTGGGACAAGTTATCTCAACGGTTTGTATTTACCTTAATTTTCCTGTGTGAGTTTAACAGCTCCTTTCCATCCCAGCAGCAGAGACATTCTCCTATGTAAGTACACTCTGCAAAGATGGGAGAAACCTGCATCGTGCTCCTGAAGTGCATTAATAGCCTTAATGGCCCTAACACACCTCACATGGTCACCATCTACACCCTCTGCCCACAGGTCCAGGATCTCTATTTAAGCCCAGCTTGGGCTCTATACCTAGCTTAGACTATCTAGTAGGAACATTAGTCTTCCATGTCTGTCTAGTGATATTTGAATTTAGGTTATGATTCATAGACTGTGTTTTCAGCTAGACTTTAGATCTTTCTTAGTGCTCTGTCCCTACCTAATAATTGGAAGATTGTGTCTGGTATTGATAATCTTTATTCTTCATAGTTCTTACTCTTAGCTGTGGGATGTTTTCCTACCTTGACCCTAGACCTGCTTCTTCATTGTTATAAATGTGTTTGCTGTACTTCAGTTCTGATTGAACCTGGCCGTTTTTAAATCTATCCTCCTTACTTTGTTCAACTACTATGGGGACTATGGCCTCCCCTGCTGTGCTCTCTTTTTTTTTTCTGTAGGGAGAAAAGGGGGTTTGTTGGTCATTCTATTCTAGAGCTGGGCTCTAAGGGTTGTCCCATTTAGCAGGCTTCTCAAAGTGACTTAGGAAGCTGCTAAGCTGTAGGTGATAAGGCTTTTATGACTGATCTGAGTTGAGAGGGGTGTCCCTGATGGCTTGGTATACCAAAGTGGTAATGCCTACCACTTGTTGTAAACCACTGCTCTCATGGTTATATCCCTGTGCTTGGTCAAATCCAGAATGAAAGTCTATTGTAAAGCACTAAGTATCTAGCAGACTAGAAAATGGAAATCAGCTGATGAACTGCTTACTGGAGAAGTGCTACTATGTGACTCTTATGTGAATCTCAAACTAAATGTGGTCATTAATTATATGCTGCCTTTTTGGAATGTGGAAAACCTCTTCTGTCTATCACAAGTGTTCCCCACTGATGGTTAAGCACACAAAATGAAGGCAGATGATGTGACCTAGGGATTAGAAAGCTTAGGGAGAATGAAAAGATGGGGTCTCTTGTCTTAATGACAGCTGATTTCCCATGGCTACAAGCAAGATATTAAATTCCAGGTCATGTCCGTATTAATGCAGTGATGTGAGATCTGGGATTGGCAGGTGCTACCTAACTGTGGAGGATGGTAATAAGTTACTGCAGCGGGGACACTCACAGAAGATATGATTCATGTGTTGGCGCCGAGGCTGATGACTGGAGGCTATGAAAGGCGGCGGGTGCCTGAGACGGAAGAGTGCGTGGGCCAGTGAAGCTGCTGAAGCTGTTGTGAGGCGGATTGAATGGATCTCTGTTTCCCCAGGCTGCACACACAGCATGCTGTCACCTACCAATTATCACACGGTATATCCTTTTTTCCTCCTCCTCATCTTCTGCTTCCATCTGCAGGCCAAGGACTTGTTGTAACTAGCTGACTGATACCGTTTTCTTTGCTCATCAGCATGATGCACCTGGATCAAAGCCCAAGACCAAATTGCCCTGGACTTTGGCCCCACTGAATGTCAGATCCAGGTTATTTAGACTGTAACGAAAATTGCAATCTGTTCTAATATGTTATAAAATGGAGTTGATGGAAAAGGGTCCAGAGAAACAAGGAAAGACCATGGTGTGCATTTTGAGATCAATAACTGCAGCAACATTTCTTCTGCAAGGCAATTTTGAATGGTCATGTATTCAGGAACTGTGGAATTCTACTGAAGAAGTTTGTGCATAAATTAACAACTTTTTAAGTCTCTAATGACCAGAAGGAATTTCAATTTGCTATAGCCCTTGCTTACAGGCCAAGTGATCACCATTTGAAACTTCTTGATGCTGATGATGCCAGCTGGTTTTCCAGGTGAAAAAGGCTACTGGTCTTTCAGCTGCCAGTAATCAGTGATTTTACTGGCAGTCTTAGGGCTTATGGCAAGAAACACTCAAACAATGAAGAGAGAATATTCCTGTTCTTCTTTGGAGATGGCCTCTCTAGTACCATGTAAACTGATGATGCAGAATGGAGAAAGCTGTGTAGATGTTCTAGAGCAGCTCTGGAAACACATGGAAATTCAAAGGTGTCTTTGAGGGAAAAAAAGGTAATTCAGGAAAAACTTTAGTTCTGGGTTTATCTAATGCCAAGGGACTAAGAATTTCTTTAGGTTTGGCTGAAAAGTAAGAAAATGCATAAGCCTAATGGCATCTTGGGCTTCCCAGGGGTAATGCTTACTGCAGGAGGGAGTGCATGTGTAAACACATCATAGCTGCTAGGAAAGGACAGAACTATGATCTTAGAATTACATTCATGAATGAGGGCTAAGGGGGAGACTAAACAAGAATAATTTTTAATGTTTTTCAAAGTGAAACTAGGGAGTTTCTGGGTGTCTTTATTATGCTTTTGCAGTCAATGTTCCTTCCCATCTAGTCATGTTGCACAAATTAGGGCAGGAGTAATTAATCTTTGATTTCAGAATGTAAGAGTGACTCTCTAGAGAGCAGCTGTAGCTTGAGAGAAGCCTTTAACACCACTGCCTTGGACTTCAGTGGGACAAGAAACTACCCTGCAGAGATATTTCTGGCACACTTCATATTTTTCTCCTCTGCAGTGGTGAATATATACCAAGTGTACCTATACCCCTGTAAGATCTCACCTACTACTACTGGAAATACCATAAAGTAATCCAAATTTACTCAAAAGAGTGCCATGTAAGTAAGAACAATTGCTATTTTACATAAGTGGCCTGCAAAAACACCTTGAGAATTTTGTTATTTTTCATAGTAGATGAAAAAAGTATGACTTGGATTTCTTTGCCTTTTTTTTGTTTATACTTGACAAACATCAGAGATGTTGATGTGCCCTTTCTGATTTTGTTATAAACAGTGATCTCTGATGATGTCAAGGTGCACTATTCTAATGAGAAATGAAACCTTTGACAGAAATTTTCAGCTTTTGAGAAGCTATTAGGCAGTGCAGTTGAAGAGGTGGTAAAAAAAGGATAGACAATTCTGAAATGATCTGATAAATATTTCCAAATATGTTTTGTGATGCACCTTCATCTATTACAGGAAAGCAAGACTTAGATTATGAATGTAAGAACTTAAGAGCAGTAAGTGTCTTATAAATCCAGATAGTCTAAATTTCATAATGAGGGAGAAAAAAATATGTTCCTGTTTTTAATTTTTTTTGTATTTTCTGTTTTGTTTTTGTGGTATTATCCTTATTATACCAGTATCAGAAATTATGTCCCCTTTAGTACTAGAAACTCCTGATGTTGCCATATTCCTAAACATGTCTGCAAACAAAATTTCCTTTGGTAATGAAGGTGAACATAAGGATACTGAGACAGGATGGCTCCAAGCATTGCATCGCATTTGCTTTTCACAGGATAAGACAATAAATACAGAATGGATACTAGATGTATGGACAACCAGTGCCCATCTTAATTTTGTGTCTAGATGATAAATTTATGAATGAGGCAGAGAGAAATCTTTTAACCATTGCAATATCTACTGGGGACATGTCATGGCATATCACAGACTTTGAATTATTTGGTTCTGCTCCATACAAGATCTAGTGGATATTTTCCAATCTGAAATAGGATGACAATGGCACTGCAGCTTGTCTCACAGCCAGATAAGAGAGATTTAACACAATTAAGGTACACAGAAATAAATTTTTCCCAAATTATATTTGGTTTGAAATATGTTTCACATCTGAATAAGGACTACTCAGACTATTGAGGACTAGGGCACCGCTCCTACAAGGAAGAGTTGAAGGAGACAGACTTGCTTAGTCTGGAAAAAAGGATGATGGAGGAATCTAATATCAACCCACAAGTAGTTAAAGGACATGTTCAGAGTATAAAATCAAAGATGTGGTAGTACAGATGCTAAAACACAAAAAGCAATGCCCCCAGGTTTGGACCCTAGAAGCTCAGACTGGAGCCCAGAAAAACTTTTTGACCAGGAGGATGATGATGCAGCACTGGGACAGATACCTGCAGAGCAGGGGAGATGTCAGCCTTCAGAGGTTTTTGAGATGATTACATTAGTCTGGTTTTGGTGCTGCTTCTGCTCCAAGCAGGAGGCTGGACTAAGTAACCTCCAGAGGTCCTTTCCATCAACATTTCTGTGAGTCTGTATAAAAGCCTCTTTTCTGCTGCTACATCTTTTCATCTAACAAAATGCCACTTTTCTCTCTAGGCCTTGCTTCACTATCACCTTCAGATCAGCACAGTTCTAAGAGGGCTGCTACTGCTGTCAAATCAGGGAGATCACAGTTGAAGATCTTCCCTTCATCATTGCCTCTTTTAAATGGTTGATTCTTCTCACAGAAATTCTGTGAAATGTATTCTGATCTTTCTGAACTTCATTTCCTAATTCCAATACAGGAAAGCATTTGAAGGTTAAATTTAAATCATGAGAGGGTGCTCACAAGCTCACATTGAAATATATGTTTAACTGACCTGCTGGATCAGAATTTATTGGAGTAGTTCATGTTGTTTGGATTTTGCATTATGTAAGCAAAGTGCCTCCAACTTCAAAATGAAGTTTCTTAACATGACCAAGTCCCAGTTAACTGTGCTGTTGTGCTCACATCTCTGACTCTAATTGTTTTACCTACACAGTTATGCCATCTGCTCCAATCACCTAACAGAATTTGCCAGATTGAGCTTCTCTGGTATTCCTGAGACAGGTAGGATGTGAAAGCCTGGAGACATTGATTTCTCACTTGCTCATCTGTGTCTGTACACCCCCAGACCTTCCCTGCACCTTTGAGAGCAGTGACAGTAATATATCGTTTGGCAAGGAGCTGCAGGACCTCATGAATCAGCTGCATAAAACACAGTAACCTGGGCAATTGCTTATCCTATCTGTCACCTATGGGCCTGGAAGAAATGAGGTCCTTGGCTGGGAGAGGAGATAAAGAAATGCATTATTTAGAACTTGAATGCTATCTCTGCAGAGTGAATGTTACCTTTTTTTTTCTTTTAGTGGCAGGAATCAAAGAGCAGTGCATGCATATTTTAGACACCGGGGACTGAAACTGGCATCCTCAGGAATGTATCTCCTCCTGCTGCCTCAGGGGAAAATATAGTCATTTAGGCAGATCTGATTCAAAATGAAACTAGGGTGAAAACTGGAGGCTAGGTGAAAAATGGAGGGAGCTAAAAATTTCAAATGTGCTGTTATTTTAACACTGACCTATTTTTCTTCTGTTTCAAATAATTTTAAGCAGAGAAGAAGAAAATAGTGAAATTAAAATAGAGTTGTTAATGACTTCCAGACTTGGGGTTTGGAGGCCCAGGTACTATTTGTGGCTCTGTCACTGGCTGGGTATGTCATTTCAATTCTTCACTGTTTCTAGCCTGTGAAATGGAGTCTGTAAAACTGACCTCTCTGATAAGCTTTTCAAGATGTATGGAAGAAAAATTCCCAATCAAATGTGTTTAACATAAGAAACATTACTTATTATCTAAAACTGTTATCTGAAAATATGTTCCCATGAATATTTTTGGATCAAAATGTTATGGAAAAAATGCGATATTATTTTAAAAAATATTTTCAACTTCTCTATGGGTGAAGAAAATGTAGGAATCGTAGTATTTTAAAGCATCATTCATTTTAGAGCAGATATTATCCTATTAAAGATTGTCTTAGCTTGGTAATCAGCATCTTGTTTACAAGGAAATCAGTTTCCTGGAAGATGATAAATGCTTCTTCCCTTTGCCTATCACAATATTCATGTGTGGAGCAGACTCATTTGGACTATCCAGCTGTTTATTTCTATAAATGTCTTCTCAGATGTGCCCTGCTGTGGAGGTTGTCCACTTATATCTGCAGTATGAGTCTGCATAGAGATACTTCACTTGAAGTCAGAAATCTGTAGGACCAAAAAAGTCCCATTGTTATAAATCCTTAACAAGATTCCTAAGTTTGTGTTTCTGCAGGGAATTTTAACTTGGAAAAAATAAGGTACTGAAAAGTTCTGTATTACTGGATTTTCAGAGAGAACTGAACTATTCATTAAAGTTTTATGAATGGGATTTCTGTTTTGTTTAAAAGCAACCAAATAACCCTCTAAAAATCACCCGCCTGAACTCCCCACCAATATAATTTGTCTCAGTATATTCTTGTTTGTTTTCCTTCATCTAGCCTTACTAATATTTTTGTTGAAGGTTTAAATGAAAAACTGCCTTTCCAAAACAAAACATCAACTAGTTTAGTTTTGAAAGTATCAAAAACCATTTTTTAAACTAAATATCCCTTATGTTCTTTTTTTTTGTCAATGCTGACACAATTTGAAAGTAATTTACTTCCCCCAGATTTCCATTGTTCATCCACAATCTTTTATCTGCTCTGCTGCATGCTGACTCCTTTATAAGCTCTGTCCCTAAAGTGAGAACGTCAAAGTACACCACTGTTTTCTAAGTGGCTTCTCTGCTGGGTGCCCAACTAAAACCTGTCCATCCCAGAGGCTGGTGGGAGTGTGAAAATGTAATGCTATAAATGCTCAGATTGCTGAAAGCACATAAACAGGCAGGTGAGTGGTTATATTTTGTGCTGTGACACTCTGTCTCTTTGTTTAAGATGATCTCAGGAAAAGAAATGGAAGGTGCAACTCTAGGATGAAAATGAACTGCGTACTTGCAGGGATGTGAGATTTTGGCTGCCTGATGTAAGAGCAGCCCTTGCAAGCTCTTCTGTTGTGCTGCCACCTCGTGACGCTCGGGGAGGATGGAGCCAACAAAAAGATGCTCAGAATTGAGACTGCCCATGTTACTGCTGAGAACCACAAAGCAAGTAACGTTCTCTGGAGCTCAGAGAGAGGTGAAAAGGCTGTAAGGTACAGTTTCCTATTTAAGATCTCTATGGACAAAATACGCCAGTGAAAAGGGGAGAGCTCTGAATATCTCTGGCAGGAATGCCTGTATTGGGCAAAGGCTGTCTGTCCAAAATCATTCATCTTTATTCTCATCTCATTTGAGAAAAAAAAGAAGAAAAAAAATAGAAAATGAAAGTTTATTGGAACTGCAAAAGGTTAAGACATTAAATAGAAATAAAAATGCCACCAGAGCCTGGCCTAGCTCACTAAGGGTTTAGTCATATGCTTGTCATCTGTGCATTTCAGATGTCTTTTAAGATGGATCCCTCCTCTGAGCTATTCTTCCACTTGTGCTGACTAAAGTACAAGCCATGTGCCTGATTTTGTCTTTTTTTTTTTTTTTTTTTTNTTTTTTTTTTTTTTTTAGTAACTCTGTCAGTGTTCTGAGCACAGGTTCTGGTACTAGTTTATTGCTACATATTTGGATGAAGGGAGTAAACCTCGCAGGTCACATTTTGAATGCTTATAGGTCTGTCTCAGACTTTAGCAAGGTAGGTTTCTGCTTCCTTCAAGTTCGAGGCATCTATATTGTGACTGATGTACTGAGATACAAAACAATCATCTAAGTTTCACCTTATGACTGCTGTCTGTTTTTTAGACAGCTTAGCACCTCTTGCTACTGTATAAGCCTTTGTAGACCTCCATGTGAAGCCTGCCATTCACATTTCCCTGCTTACAGCCAGGCAATTGTTGAAGGCAGTGATCCTAGAGACCCTGTGTCTGAACTGGCATCCTTAATGTGCAGCCTTGCAGAAGGGGTTGGCTGGTTTGTCAGATCTGACTGCTCTGCCGCCCTCAGTGGCACAGCAGCAAGAGGGACTCCCGTGTGTCAGGGAGCTGCTGAGGAGCCTGTTGCACTTCCCCCTTGTGGTAAGCCCCGCGGCAAGGTAAGGACTGCATTCTTTTTTACCAGTTCCTCCTTTACTGCATGTGGTAGCTGCTGCCTCTGCTGTGACAGCTCTGCTTTCAAATTCTGCTGGATGCTCTGAGCTCCAAATGGTCACACAGCCAATGACTAGTTCCTTGTTGCTCTAATTTGCCCCCTTAACAAAGTATTTTCTACTTGTGCAGTGCTCGGGTTCAATTTCAGGGCTAAAATTACCTCTCTGATGAGCAGCAGCAATTTTGTGTATCCTTGCTGATCCAGTTCCCAGCACAAAAGCAAACACTAATGTAGAATCTGGCTATAAATTAAGTAGATATTAAGGAGATCTTTTTCTTATTATTTACCAGCCTAGAACAGGGTTGTTTGAACACCCTAAAAGCAACAGACCCCGGGGAAGCTATGCAGCTTCAAGAATTGTTTTTTTTTCTTAAAGCAGAACATACCAGATAGCAAAACCTCTGTTTTCATCCCCTTTCCTTTTGTCCAGAATTTTTTATGACATGGAAAACCATATGCAATTGGAGTATTGGTTCTATAAATAAAGAATTGAAGAAAAAGGGAAGATACATGAGTCTAGTTCAGAGAGCTAGAAGAATATCAACAGAAAAAACAGGCTTATCCATGAATAGGGTGTGACAGCTTGTTAAGCCTGGCTTATTAGGCACTTGCAGGTACCTGAGCAGTTATGACTGTAGGAAAGCAGCAGGATACATGCAGAGTCTCTCTGGGAGGACAGCTTATTGAAGAACAAGGTCACAAGAGCTGGAGTTCATCAATAGGCTTGGGAGCTGCAAAAGAACCAAAAAGCCAAACCAACCAACCAAAAAAAAAAAAAAAAGTAGTCAGCAGGGGACATATCAGAGCTGGAAAATGTCAGCTCTCACACTTGTGTTTGAAGGACCTTGTTTAATTTGTTTAGCCTGAACTTCAGGCTCCCTATTTCCTCTAAGATGAGGATGAGTGTTGCTGTAGGCTGTGCAAGCTACACAACATCCTTGCAGAAAGCCAAGGGGGTGTAAAACAGGAACTAGGACCCATTTCTGAAACTTAAGAAAATGATGTTGTCGGCAGAGATTTTGATGATCCTTCTGCCAAGAGAATAAGAGTAAATCTTCCAAGAAAAGCAGCTCTTGGTCAGTATGTGGTTTTTTTTCACAATTACATCTTGTGGTCATGTCTGCAGCTGTCTGTGAGTGCTATTTTCTGATAAGCACTCTGTGTTAAAGTCTAACTTTGTTTTGTAAATATTAAAAAAAAAAGCCCTGCCGAACTTCTGTATCATGATCGTTGAATTCAACAACTTTTGAGTCGATATGAAAACAATGAATTCCTGTGTATCCTGTAGTGGAGAGCTAATCTGAGGTACACGAGGGGGCATGTCATTGCTATGCCAGTTATATTTTTGCATCAGCCTTTCAACTTCCTCAATCTCATTAGACTAACATGGGTTCTAGTGTGGAGATATGTGTTCAGTCAAGTTGCTTAAAATTTTCCTGCACAACACTTTTCTAGTCAGTAGGTGACATTTAATCAAAATAGCAGCTTCTCAGAGGAACTTTATTTTTGATACTTTTTTTTTGTTCTGGGGAAAAATATTCTATTTATTCAGTTCTGTTTGGGTCTGACAATTTCAAACAAAAATGTCTTCATTTTTGTTACATACCCATTTTTAAATGAGGCTTCTTTTTTCTTGTGTTTTTAAAAGTTGATGTTATTTTATTGACTCTGGAATAATTGAGATTTATTTATGCACCAAATTTTTAAAAAGTGTAGCTCTAAAGTTACTCAGTATACTTCTGTAGTTATGTCATCCAGTTGAGTCCCCCTAATTTTAATAGAGGCAAAAAAAAATGACCAAAGGGTGAAGCTATCAAGCAGCTGATTTACATGTGCTGCATAATGGTTTGTAGCAAACTGCCTCAGGATTGCACAGATTTTGGAAGACTGCAAACCACTGTTGCAGCCCAACATGTGAGATGCAGGCCATTGGATACACTTCGGTTGGTTCCTGTTTAAACAAAAACATTGGAAAAAATTCATTTTGATTTACAGATCTGTGTTGATGGAGGGAATTTGTTTCCAATGATACATTTTGAAATAGCAAAATTCAAGTGACAAATTATCCTTACTACATAACATTGCTACTGCTGATGAAAGGTGCCGGTTGGGTGCCAGGAGGCACAGAGGAGCAGCTGCAGAACTCCTGACTCAGGTGCAAACACGGGTGAAGGAAATGGATCATTTCCTGACACTAGTTAGGAGCTTGACCACAGGACCAAGGCTGCAAACTGCCCTGTCCTTTTAAACCCACAGTCATGGTGCCAGGGTAGTGTGGGATGTCTGGGGCTCCCGATGCAGGCTGAGAGTGCTCAGGTGCAAGGGACGCTGGCAGGCAGGAAATACTCTCCTTGTGGGTCTTCACCAGCTACCTCTCATGGTTTCCTCAGCATGAGGTCCATTTAATTTAAAGCTGACGTGCAGTTACACAGGTGAGTTAGCTGGCAGTCTGCACGGTGTGGCCGTGTCGCCTTCTTCCCCTCGGGGTGGTGGTGCTGCCCAAGGGCCTGGGTGGGAAGGGCCCTGGCTCAGCTGGGGCTTCCTGGCAGCACCAACAGAAGCTGTCTTTTCCATCCACCTCGCCAGGGCTTTGACCCCCAGAGAAGACCCAGCAGAAGAGGTGGGGTGGCCTCTGTACACCCACTGCCCCACGCCTCCCCTGTGCGTGCGCCCAAGGGAGAGGAGCTGAGCTGCTCAGGCCCACAGTCCTGCAGCTTCTTTGTGCCTGCTGCTTTTGCTGCTTTGGGAGGATGTGCTGAAGGAGCTGAATGCCTCCTTCATTGCATATTTCAAGGTTTGCTGAGAAAATGAGTGAAAATGATGGTTAAGCAGATGGTTTAAATTTCTGTCGCCTTTCTCTGCGGTTTCTCTGTCAGCTTCTGTTCTGCCCCTGAAAAGAAGGGAGGAAAATGAAACACAGCCGCTTCCCTAAAGAAATGAATAATCATTCTAAGAACATTTTTTAATCAACTTTCTTTTTATCAACAAAATATGATGGATTTTAGCAAGAAAGGCAAAGAGTGGGAAAAAGCCTGCAGCTAATTCAACTTTTGGACACTGAAATGTTGAAAGGAACATATGTTTAACTTGCTTTTTTCTCTAGATTGAAGGTTACAAATGTGCAGCACAAAAATTTATTGTCTCAGCAAATTCAGCTGAATTTTATTTTCTATGTCTACAAGGAGACAAAGCTGCTGAGGGGAGAAATACAGGCTTTTCAGCAAAGCCCCATCCCATTTGTGTTTGCAGTTGGGCTGAACTATGAGCCCTCGGGCAAAGGCAACTGCACAGGAGTTAGCCAGAGGACGTCTGCTCTTGCTGTAGCCACTCAGCCATTTGGTGGATGTAATACAACTGAAGCATACTGCAAGTTGTGTTTTTGGGGAAACCTGCATTGGCTGACCTCCAGCCTCAGGCTGAAGAAGTACTGTGATTCTTGGCATTCCGAACCACTAAGATAAATTGGTGTGGCTGGTATCATAGATGTAAAGGCATGAATCTGATTTTTTCCACTTGTGTGTGGAGATTGGAGTGGCAAAGAAGAAAGTTGGACAAGATGCAATGTGAAGCACAGTATTCGATGGTGTGAGACAGGTGGGCCTTGTAGTTACAGTTATCTCTGGATCCTTGCCTCAGAAAGCCAGCTCTGTGTCTGGCTCAGGCAGGACACCGTCTCCACTGGGCCATGGATGACCTACATCACAGTGCTGCCCTAACAGATGGCAGTTTCCAGGTGGTGTTGGTAGAGCTGGCTCCTGGGACCAGGAGTTTTCGTGCCCTTTCTAGATGTCTCAAACAAAATGAAGGTTCCTTTGAACTAGGTGCCCTGACATAGATGGAAATGCATGAGGGAGATGTCTTTTGTTTGTTTCCCTGAGACTATAGGGAAGAGGACAAAGAAGGATTTTTCTTCCTGTTTTTGTAGGTGGAGGCACATTACAAAGGGATTTTAGTGTAAAACACCTAGACTGACAAAGGGTGTTGTGGCACTGTTTCTTACTATGTTAACTGTATGTTTGTCTTTACCCCTTGAGTTAGTTGAGTTTTTACTACAGATAATTTGGTTACATCTGTTTTGCTCCGGTGAAGCAGAGATTAAGTGGGTGGGTGTGTTGAAACTGGACTTTCAGACCCATCAACAGTTAGTGAAGTATGAAAAAGAGAAATGGTGCTTCCTCTGCTGTGACTCTCCTAAGGATCGTGCGTCTGCCTGAGTTCTGACATGATCTAATGAAAAGGTACCACTGGATTGGGAAGATCCCTGGGAAATCTCTCTGATCAAACAGCATGGTGGGGCTGCTGCAAATGACATTCTGTGCTTTTACGGTGGCAGTAAAAGGGTGGAAATGGAGCACACTTAGGCTTGTTTCTGAATTAGGAAGTCTAAGACATGATGTTCTCTCTGGATTGGTATTAATACTCTCTTCTGGATCTCTGTGCTTCTGCCATTCACCTCGCCAGTGAGGGTTCAGCTAGACTGCAGCTGGAAGTGGATCAGCTGGGATGTGAATGGCCAACGGCAGGAAAGCAGCAGATGTGTTGGCAGAGTTTCACAGGCTGCGTGAGCTCGCTCAGCCTGTGCTGAGAGCTGCCAGAGGCCCCACAGCCACACCAGTGCAGCACAGAGCTAGGAGTGGCTCTGGGGCTCACTGAAGTGGCCAAATGGCAACGTTCACTGGAGCTGCCCTGAGTGTGCATAGCTCAGTGTGACCTTGCATCTTCTTGGAAAGCACTCTGTAAATTATACTTAGTTCAGCTCATGCTTTTCAAAACCTGGTCAGTTTAGAGGCTACTGTACGTGTAGACTAGTGCAGAGTCTTTTCCTTGGGATCTAAGGTCGATTTCTGTTTGCAGCAAAGCTACAGTTCTGCTTAAATCCAGGTTTGATGTGTAAAGGGATGAACTGAACCTATGATTTTTCTGATGCCTGTATTCCAACAGAAGACATTCTTCTTAAGGGATGAGAACAGTCCTCTGGGATTGCTCTGTGCCAGGAACACTACTGCATCAAGAGAGGTCCCTGTAGAGTATAGGCAATTGCTACCCTGGCTTATGATTTACTGGGAGTCTTCAGCCTGGACTAGCAGCACTTTATGCAGCAAAGTTGCAGCCTAGTTGGAAGAGAAAGTTGCTTAGTTTTCCTCCTGAATGCTTTTTCAAGCATTTGAATAAAGCAGATGTTCACAGAAAACAGGTGGCTTTAACCACCTAGGGTAGAGTCCCCTCAGGTTTCAGGCACTGTAAGGTCATGATCCCGTTGGTTCTCAAGGTCACCATAAAAGTGCTGGGGAGAAGCAGTTGGCAACACTTGAATTTCCTGTGTAAAAATGTTTAAACTCCACCCCCCCGCCTTAAAAAAACATTATTAAGTGTTTCAGATGTGTCATTAGGGAGCACAAAAAAGCAACTAGACAACCAAGAAGTAATCTTTACCCAAGCTCCTATCTAATCAAGGTTCATTTGTGTTGTCAGTGAGCTTATAGTGCTTGTTTGCCTCTTGATCTGAGTAGCTGCATTGACCATTTCAGTAAAGAGGTCAGGGACACAGAATTCCCCTCGCCATTCAGATGTATTTATTTTAAGTGTGCAGCATTTGAGGAAGGACTACAATAGTTGCCTGACTTTGGCCATAGATTGTTGCACAGAGAGCATGAGCTTTGTGGTGCTGTATTCCTGTAGTAGTTTTGTAAACCTTAAATTCAAAACCAAAATGAAACAAATCCCATTCCCTCCTTGTGAATATCGTGCAGAGGGGGAAATACCTGGTTACCCTTGATCCAGGGAAAAGAGTGCTGTGCCTTCCAGGTTTATGTGTTAGCTGAGCAGTTCTAAATTGCTTTGGGAGCTTGATGGCTCCTGAGCTGTGGTTCATTTGCTTTTCACTTCTGCTTTCCTCAGGAAGTAAGTGCAGCAGCTAATCAGGTGATTCACAGTGGAAAGTTTAAAGAGCAGAGTGGGAGCTGCTGCATACACCAACATGCCTAGTAGGTCAGAAGCAGCAACACTCATTTTTCGGGATATTTTTACTGACTGCAATAGGAGCTGCCAAATCTAGGAGCCCAGGTACGTCAAGAGATTTTCTGTGAAAGCAAATAGAACAGACTGTTAAATATTGAAGGAACCTGCAACATTGCTTGCAACTGGTATGTTATGATAGGGTTACTTTCAATTAGTGAAGGTTTCAGTCAAAGTTCACCCTAAACTGCAGTGCAAAGACAGCTTTCCTTAGGAAGTAGTGGTATTCAGGTTTCTAGCATTTACCATTATTAGCTGTCATAACTGTGTTCATTAAGTAGTCATCCTGGCTGCCCAAGAAAGGAAGGGAGTATAAAGGAGTATCACACTGGATTTTTGGGATGATCTGAGCTGTATGTTTCCGATAGTCCACAGAATCCTGGGATTTAATAGTTAAGAAAAGTATGTTAGAGAAAGAATATTTCAAGCAGGTAGTCCTAGAACTAGGTGTCTGATATTTTGTCTAGTATATGTCTTGTTATCTGAACAGTTGGAGTAAATAAGGAGGCCAATTGTAGTCTTTTTTTTGTGTTCATGTACTTTTGGAGATTAAAGGGTTCCATGTACACTCAACTAACATTTTTTAAAGATACTGTAAAAAGTGGACCAATTTTGGCCTGAATTTTGGTATGAGATTTGATTCTCCTTTGGTCTTGGTGCAAATTGGGATTTTTTTTTTACCTGAATGAGATCCTTCTATGAACTGCTGAGGGGGGTAATCACAGATAAATATAATTGTCATTAAAAAAATCATGTTTGTTCAACTAGTAAGCTGTTAGTAACAGTACTCTGCTGGTCCTTCTGCCAGTTTTGGTCAGGCCTTTCTTCCCTTCTGTCTTCTCAGTCTGGAAAGATGTAGCCACATTTCTGTGTGATTTCACACAAGCTTTATTTAGAAAAAAAGGGAAAATACATGATTAAGTTCCATTTTCTCTCTGTAACCTGACACTGCATTCTGAATGATACTATCAGATTTATATGATTAATCTTCACTTTTAAAATAACTTTTCTTCATCTTTTAAAATATTTATTATTTAGAGTTTACTTTTTGTATCATTGTGATACTTATCAAAAAGTATCTTATCAAACAATCAAGAATCAAACAAAAAGTTTATCAAAACTGAAATAAGCTATTAACTTACACTGAGGATCAGAACAAGTGGTGGAATGTACAAGAGAAAACATGTAAGACCTATTCAAAATACCAAAGTTATTATTAATACCAAAGATATTTGAATGATGAACTATGTGATTTTGTGGTTGGTCAAGAAGAGTAATTGTCCTCCAAGATGAATAGAAAATTGAAAGGATTTAAAATTCCTAATCAAATTGTAGATCCAAGAAAAGGCTTCTAGTAGAAGTAATATTTAAAGCATATAGTGCAGGTAGAGTCAACAGACTAATACTGGAGGACTGATGTTTAGTCTTTTATGGCTTTTGTAGTCTAGATAGTGGGAATAAATACCGAGGTGTATCATAATCTTCCTTTTGCTTTCATGTAGTTTTGGAGATTAAAGTGTTCCACATACACTTTAAACATCTTACATAGCCTGTTAGAATTTGATCTTCACTAATGAAGCTGTTTGTGAGTATCTGGTTGTAAGAGTTTCTGTGGAGCTGGGATGAACTCTTTCATTACCCGGATTCATAGAGCAAACACTGTGAGAGGCTATCCCTTCTTGCTTTAACTGTGCCACAACAAGAAAGGCCTTCTCAGTCAAGTATAAATAGAAAGAGAAAATTGGTCAGCATATTTGCAGGGCCATGCAGTGCAGCTCAGGGAGTTGACTCATTAGTCACTGGCCTTCTTCTGAGGCCAGTGGAAGCACTTCATTTCACCTCTCCATGACTAAGTTTCACCATTTGTGGAATGCCTCTGTAAAGCATGTTGGGCTTCTCTGTGCAGAAGACCACAGTGAGCATAGGCACTGGAGTGAGTTACTTGTTAGCCCTGATTTAGGCTTAGCAGCTTCCAAGGTGAGATCTCCTTGAGGAAGAGAATGGCTTTGCTATTTGGGATGCAAGTTGAGCCTCACTGAAAACATAACTGAACTATCCTCACCTCTAGAACAGCACCCAGGCTTTCTCAACCAGCACACTTACAGCTTCAGGATGACTCAAGTGGGTCAAAATCCCACACCAGAGTTAAGTATGGCATATGACAAATGTAACTCCCACACAGTCATGAGGAACAGAGTCTTCCTGTTTACTCTGTGCAGTTGCCACACTTTTTTCTTCTTATAGGGCTTGTTGTCTTAATAGAGATAATTAAGGAAAACAACAGCAGCAAAACACAGAATGTTGTGGAGACAGGAAGTTCTAGACTGACTGTTCCTTGGGGACTCATCAAAATTACATAGGCCTCCATCTCCCAGTGAATGGCAGAGTATGGGCTGTGGTAAAATAACTTAGCCTGTGGTGTAGTGCGAAGGACCAGCATTTGCATCTAAGCACAGGTGTCTGCTGGGACCATCATCCTGCTGTAGGTGGTGTGGTGCACAGTGACAAGATAAATGTTCTGCCCCTCATCTCTGCGATACAGAGCTACTGCAGGAGTGGGGAAGTGAAACTGGTTCATCTGGCATGGAGTGGGCAGAATGCTAGCTGTGTAACTGATGGATGACAAAGGAAGAGAATCCCAAGTGCAGTTTTAGTGTTGGCTCATAATTCTATGCCAGGCTCATAATACTGTCTTTTAAAGTTTATTTTAATTTATGTATGTATTGGTAGTGCAGATCTGACTCAGATTTTAGTTGTTTGCTTTTTTGGCATTTTTATTGAAATGGTGGAATGGCAATAAAACAGAAGCTGTAGAGAAAGAATCTATTTCCCAGAAATGAAGATAGATTGGTGTTTTTCTTTGAGAGGTAATGATTTGTTAAAGACTCTTTTGAGCTCTTAAAAGACGATATATTTGGTAAGTAAAGTGAGCTACTCCCATCTGCCCACCCACACTGTGATAATTTGTCCTGTTGTGGTCTCAGGAGTAGTCAGACAATGACCTAGGCTCCAATAAGCATATGGATGACTTTGATGGAAACTGGAGAAGCCTGATCTCTGTTGGTCTAAGTGTTGTCATGATGTAGGCTCGGCATAGCAGGGTGAGCTCACAGAGACTGTGGCAAAGAAGTAGGGCTGAGTGACCCCCCCATAACACTGTGAATAAAAACATGGCTGTAAAGTAGATGAGAGGACTTGGGGTTGAGATAAGGGTACCAGAAGGATTCCTCAACATGTAGTGCAAGATGGACCCATTTTAATTTTGATGGAAATGGAAGTGCCCGAAGCACCATGCTGCTTTATTGTGACATATCCACTTCAGTTTACAGGATCAGCAAAACAAGCAGTGTTGTTATGAAAATATCTGTTGTACAGAGCTGTACATCTGCCACAAAGAAGAGCTGAATGTTGCTGCTTCTTTGGGCCAGATCAGCTCTGTGAGTAATCTTTGGCTTTTCCACACAGCTACTATTCCAGATGGGCTTCAGCCCCACTCTATGTGGGGAATGTATCAGTGATGTGCAGCTAGATTTAGCATCCATACTCAATAAAATGTGTAACCTGGCTCTTGGCTAGTGCTCTTCTGTTGCATAGATCTGCTGATAGTAATAGTTATAACTTGTTTTACAGTTGGGATGAGTGAGGTATAAAGGAGAGGACCTGACTCAAGGGCAAAGCTGGGGCTGGAATCCCGATTTTCTGTGTGGTTTACTGGTTTATTCTGCCAAAGCCCAGATGAGTTGTGTAGCACATGCATACCTCTCATGGAAGAGAGCTTGTTCATGCAATTGCAGGGAAGTAATGTTCTTGTCCAGGAGCAGGGTGCTTTGCCATTAAAATTGGAAAAGAGTCAGAGACTGAGAGTGTTTCCATATTTCTAAACTCTAACTTTAACAGTTAAAACTGCCAGTGTCTAATTTCTTGGGAAAGTTGACTGGTAAGAGTTATAAACAACACAGTATATTTTTCTGGTCTCATCTCAGCATGGACAAAGCAGCTGAACTCACGTGGCAGCTGGAGGATTCACCTGACAATGCAGGACAGAAAGAGCAGAGCCCTGATGATGGAGATGCAGCAGAAGTGCTGGAGCAGCCTGCACACAGCAAGGATGAGCTACCCCAGAGCAATGCCCTCCTGTGGGAGACTCTAGGCAAACAGTTCGTAGAATATGAACAAGTGGCTCCATTTCTCATCCCAGAGGATCAACAGAGAAGGCTGCTGGAATTTCTTCCCCTCTTCTTAAAGGTTTGTTCTCTTTATTGCCTTTGGTGCAGATGCAAATTTGAGTTTCTTTTGCCCTATCCATTTTATGGTCACCTAAACAGCCAGAGTAGTTAATTTAAGCAGGATCCCTTTAGGTAATAAATTCTTTTACTCCATTGGGAGCCTGGAGAAGCAGTTTCTTGTCCTCCTTTCATCTACCTTACCTGCTAGGTTTGCATGAAAAAAGTACCTGGGAGAGCACTGCTTCACTTTCCTGAGTGGCTAAATTCTATTCTTGAAATCAAGGAGTGAGAGAAGCATCTTACAAAGTGAGTACCCTGTGAAGAGGTCACTTCATGTCTGCTTCATCTATTTTATTACTTAGTGGAGGCTGAGCACAGTTTCAGTCTGGGAAGATGTGGTTGTGGCATGCAGCCAGCTATGGGAAATGCAGGTGTACAGCCTTAAGATGGAATTTTGGGGTTAATGACAATGCTGATGTCTAATTTTAGTGCTTGAGAGAGGAGTTGGGTGAGAGATGAGGAAACCGTGGAGTGAGAAGAGGAAGGGCATATCATGGGTGAGGGAGAGCTGAGAACTAGAACATTTCAGTTAGCAGGCTGCCCTACAGCTGCCATCAGCCAACGATTTCCGAGATGAACATATTGAAAGGTGAAACTCAAAGAGCTCTGTAATGAATGGGAGCCTTATGGGTTGGTTTTCTTTGCTAGAGTCTGTGGAATATACAGTAAACTTCTTGATTGGACCATACAGAGACAGAATGGCAGAGCCTGTGCTGAGTGAAGCAAAAAACCTGGCTTATTTTTAAATGTACTGTGGCCATGTACAAGTACAGAAATTCTAAGTTCTCTATTAGAGCTTCAGTTTTTTAATACCATGTAGTGAGCATGGAATAAATAAATTGTGGTTAGATGAGATTAAACACAACATCTTTAGATTTACTGATCCTTAACTAAGCATGAAAAGCAAGAATGCCTTTAATGTGCTGATGATCTTTTGGTGTGAAATTTTCAAAGAACTGAGAACTCTGTTACTGAACAAGTGTGATAAAAGTTAAAAAATCTAGAAGTCTTAGGAATTAAAAGTTGGACAGCAAAGCAGTAAATTCTTACATATCACAGTAAATAAGCAAATAAATTTTAGGACCAGTACATTAGGGTCAAAGGACAGTTGTTCCCAGGAGGCAAGATGAGTATTGCTGAGGGACTGGCAATGCTGTAGATAGGCATATCCATCATGAGTTTCCTTTCTGTAGGGCTGAACTTCACAAGCCTTAGGGTTGGAGAAACTGATTTCCTGAATTTCAGTAATGCTTGCAAAAAGGGGCTTTTAAATTCTCAAAGGAAACTTTGCTACTGAATATGTATACTTATAATGGAAAAGTAAATTTTTCATTAGCTTAACACTTGATTTTGTGCCCTAGGTGGGAGATTCTTCTTCTCCACTTTTCTTAGATATGCTAGTGGAGCTTTGCACTGCTTTGTAGGCATTTAGGTCCAGAAGTGTGATTAGAGCATTTTGGCTTTTCATCATTCGTTTAAGAGTACATTGTGGAGGATCTTGTCCTTTAGCTTTTAGTCATCATGTCTTTCCCCACATGACTTTTACTCCCTTCATATACCAGCATTCTGCTGTCTTGGGGAAATGCATCTCAGTTTGAGTTGTACATGTTGTGAAGCTCTTACAGAAACTACCTCATTTTCCCCTGTTTAGCAATGGACTCTCTGTGAGTCCTGTCCCTCCCTGGAAGATTTTTCTCTTTCCTGTTTCGATCATGCAGATGCCAGTGCATCTCTGCCTTTTTGTTTTAGACTGCTTTACCTCTTACTCAGTTGGCTGGAGAGAGGGGTCACCAAGCAGGAGACACCTGGGGTGCAGGGCCTCGTTACTCACTGATGCTCCTTGACGTAGAAGGAGAAGGTGTGGGAGGGAAATGTCAGCCATCTGCTTGTGATTCAGGCCTGGGCTGGGAGTTTTAATGTGCCTTCTGTATCTTCCCTCTTGGTGCCTCAGAAAGTATCAGAACGTTCTATTACATGGCTGGCTTTTGAGCTAGCATCTCTCCGTGAACTGTGGAATAGGAAGGGCAGATGGTAACAGCAGACACAGGGAACTTGTGGCAGACTCTTAAATATGTAGGAACAGGTTTAAGAGGAAGAAAGAAAATAAGATTACTTTGATACCATATTGAGTTTCCCCTAAAGGCCGACGTCCTACAATGGAGTCAGGTTGATATGCTTCCAGATATAAATCTTCTATAGGCTCAAACATGAATATGAAATTAATTAGGTCTGTTCCTAAAGGACAAAGTATTCCAAAGATTGGTATCCAGCCTTCAGGAAGAGCACTGACAAAATCAAATCAGAACATTCGTGGCCTGCTTTGTAGGGAGATGGACTAGTAGCATTGCTATGAACATTTGATTACTGCTCTCTGCTGTGTATGGTCTGAGCTTCTAAAACTTATCCTGCTCATTCTGTTAGCAGAAGAGTGAGTATAGCAAGGTCTTTCTGAAGTGTTAAGAGGATGTTCCTCTTTGAGGAAGAGGGGCAGAAATCTCTCACTGCTTTCTTCTGAAAAAGGGCATAGCTTAATGACAAACATTGTGTATTTTTAAGTGACTGCAGGTTTCTTGTCATTGTGTTTGCCCAGCTTGCTTCTGTTCTTCACAGATCTTCCGTCTCTTCTGCATCAGAGTAGGAGGAATTGGTGGATCTTGCCTCTTGCAACTGAGTGTCTCTGAAAGTAATTTATGGTCAAAATCTGAAAAAAATAGTTTGCTTTTAATATTATTGACTGATAGATGAAAATTAATAATGGGCATACTGTGCAATTGCATTTCACTCTTGTAGCACAGAAAGAAGAGTTGGGTGCATTTTGCTTATTGACTGCAATGAAGTAAATGAAGTAAAAATTAGGTACTTGCCTCAGTACTGAGAGATGACTGACACTTTGTCCACAAGCTGCCGTCTGTGATGAAAGAAAAGAAATTGAAAGCAATTGGTAGGGAAGGAAATAATATTTGTGGAGGATCTTCATTTACGAAGAGTTGCACTGATTTCTTGGCAGAAGGTATTACGGGGTGTCTGATCCAATTTTTTTTAGGAAGACATATGTCATTTTCCTTCCTTTAATCATTGGGGCTTACAGCATGATTTTTCAGAGCTTCTAAAAGGAGGAGACTTTTGTAAAGAAAACTTTTCAAGGTTACTGAGGACAGAGGTATCACAGACTGGTCTCTAGAGGTGAATGCTGAACTGTTCCTAATACATAAATGTGTGTATCATCAGATCTCTTATATAAAAGAATTGGCACCTGACTCTCAGAGACTAGTTGGGTGCAATAGTATTAGTCTGCTGGAATGTCTTCTTTATTGATCTTTATTTTTTTTTTACCCCAAAGGTAGGGCTAAGAAACATTTGAGGTGTTTGTTTGTCAGACTCAGGGAATCAACAAGTCTTACTGTTGCTTATCTAGTAAGTTTTGTACTTAATTGCTTGTCCATTCTTGAACAAATGAGTTATAAACTTATTTATAAATTGTTTATAAACGTGTCTATAAATTTGTGCTTCTTCAGGGTGTTTGTCATATTTTGAAAGGGGCTAGCACAGTTTTTGATACAAGTAATTAGTAACACAGGATATGACCAACGTGTACATTGTTTGGATTGTATTCAGTGTAGAAAATGCTGTAAAAGCTCTTTAATAGGTTCATTACGTAATTGAAAAGGTAGTTCCAGTTTGGCTTCTGTATCTGTAGTGTCATACTCCTGCCTGTCTGGGAAATACTGTTTAATGGATTATACTGACTAGGGAAGGAATTTTATAGAGGAATGTTAGCCTTATGTGCCTTTATTTATATTTACTAGTTTTTGTCAATCTACCAAAGACATGATGTGTCAGAGACTTAACAGTTACACTTGGATTTCAGGCCTGGGAACAGTCTGCTGGAGTAATCGTATTCCCCAACATTCAGCTGTTAGCCAGTGAGGTTTCCAAGCTTCTGACTAAAGAAATTAAGAGGAACCTCAGTGGGAAACCTGCAGGTAATGGTCCCATAGCATATGCATCGGATCCAGTTATTCTGGAAATGTGTGTCTTTCAGTTGTACTCTGTGCTGGAAATACAGGGGGAACAGGAAAATGCTGTGTAGTAAGCCAGATATTTTAGTGGGTGTGAGCTAGGGCTGATTTGAGGTGATTGCACTGAAGATTTGGCCTTGTATGCCATGCTGATCTTTAGTTTGGAACACTTGTAGCTGGAAGTGTGTAATGTATAATGCATGTAAGAGTGAAAGAGTAAGTTATACGCTATTCTGAGGAGCTTTCTTAAATGAGAAAAACATTGCTAGCCACATATGGCTTTCCTGATGGCTGTTGTACATTCTTTGTGCTGTCAGCTGCCAGGCCTCATGAACTGAGCTGGCATTCTTGGTGAAATTTGTCAGTTTAAAACATGTAGTTTACATGAGCTTGATGCTGGATCAAAATAATTTTGTTTTTCTGTTTACTTTAGTGTACTCCTGCTACTGTAATTTTGTTAAATTTGTCAGACACGTGATAGATCTGACAAATTTAACAAAATTTAGAAGAAGAAAGCATAAATGCAGCATTTTCATCTTTCATGAAGGAATTAAAGTTTAATATTTTTGTGATAACAGAAGAAGCTCGTCTGGCTTTGGAGCAATTGCTTCAACAGAAAGGGGAAGGAGGAGATGGCCATTTGCTCCTGAAATCGGTGTATCTTCTCTCACAGACTGACTTGGTAAGAGAAAGTACCACAAAGCATGTTTTCCTGTTGATTTCAGAGAAACTGTGTAGGTACCCCAGCAGTGGAACACCCAAGTCTCAGTATTTACATTATCCCTAGTATTTTGAGCTTGAGCATGCCCAAGGCATACAGTTAAAGGACACACCACCAGGTTTGTAGGCCAGGCTTTTATAAATGAGAGAAGTAAGCGTTTTGTGCTTTCAGACACCTTTTTAGCTTTGATTATCAGACAGCTGGTTTTTCTAGTGTTTCTCTGCTTCCCCCCCACCTTGTGTATTTTTTTGTGTATTCTTTATCAGTCTAGCTTACATATCAAAAAGATGAGTAGTAAGAATCTGTCTGGTAATACAGTGGTTGACTTTTCAATCCTGATAGCATCTCACTTTGAAGTGTTTCACAAACTCTACTTGTACAGCCATCCCAAATGCAGATTGGCATCAGGAGTACAGCCTGCTGATGGGCATCTGTGGTGTGTTTATCCGTGACATTTAGTTAAACAGTTTGTCTTAGTCTTTCTTGTTCAGACACACAAAAATAAAATCTTACTGTCAGATTATAGTGGATATGTTCTGTGTCATAAGGAGCTCTGTAAAATTTTATATATAGCTAGTCACAACACAAAGTTTCTGATGAGACTTGTGTTTTTCACAGATTTAAGACATTGCTGTTTTTTGTAGAACACATACTCACAAAACTTCATATCACAAACCTTATTCTTCTGTTAGTTTGGTGCTGATTTTTGTTATGATTACTGTGTGCCAAGCATACACACTGGGACTTCTCTGGAAGTTCTGTGGAGCCATAGTGAAGATGGGAAGAAGCTAAGTGTTGAGAAACACTGTGAAGAAACTGTCACTTGCATTTATAAAACCCATAATGAGAAGTGTGTGCAGTTATTCAATCTGTTTAAAAAGTGAAGGCATTATAGGTAAACTGCTGCTATGCTGAGTCAAGGAAGGAATGGAGAATTCCTGCTTTCAGCATGCCAGGCCTCTCTCGCTGCAGTGTCCTGGAAAGTAATGGCAAAGGGGACACTGTCTGTCCCTGGCCTTACTGTTGGTTCAGCTGCTAGTTAGTTTGCAGGCTGCGTGCTTCACTGACTGCAGGTCTCCATATGCTGGACACAGTACTGCCAGATGTAGTTCAGCTGGAGCAAGAAGTCCTGGGAACAGCTACAGCAACACAGAGTATTTAATTCTGCCAAGTGGATTTTACAGCTGTGCTATGTGACTGCCAGTCTCGTGTGCCCTGGAGCACTCGTGAGGGTAAAATGCTCAAGCAGGTCTTTCATCTGCCATGACTGTTCTCAGTGTGCAGGAACACAAGGTAATTGTGGTCAGCTTCTGGAGGGACTGATCTTATTTTTCTTCTTAGAGAACTATGTGGAACATTATTGGATCTGGACTTCCAGCTGCTCTGATGCAGTGCCTGTACCTTTTTTTTACTGTCCCTCTGAAGAAAACTGGTGATGACAGGGAGACAAGTGAGGATGATGCCCAAACTCAGGAAATGCTTGTTAAGGTGAGATGTGTATTTGGGGGTTCATTTGCCCTGAGTACTTAGATGTTCACTTAGGCTCTTAGCTGTTCATTTGATTCAATCTGCCAGAAAAACTGTAAACTTGGACTGCAAAACATTGAATAAGCATCAGGAGCCATATAAAACATATAAACTATCTCTTTTTTTTCCTTTGCTAAACAAAACAATATGACTTTAAGTGGGAAAAATCCATTAGGAATATCCTAGTGGTAGTTTTACTTGTTCATTTCACTGCATCCTTTCTCCTGGCATTAGTATCAAACTTATAATCTCCTTCCCCAATGGGTTTTTCTTCACCTCCTGGGTATCTCTAGAGGTGTTTATTGTAGTTGATGTTTGTTTGCTTTTCAGATAATGCTTAACATGTACAAAGAGGAACAAGGCGTAGAGGAACTTCTGGCAGCTGATAAGCTTCAGTCATTAATTATAGCAACTTCTTCTCTGTGGGACCGATGCAGCCACTCATGGAAAGTACCTACAGGCTGTGTGCTAAGAACAATTTCAAAGGCTCAGACCAAAACCAGCATTGTGTACCTACAAGGTTTGGTTTAGTAAATTGGCTTCTCCTTTCCTCATAGCCCCCCTGAGAGTGAATTACCAAAAAGAGTCTCCCCAGGACAGATGATATCATCTGTAATCTCCTTTACATCATCCAGTAGTCAACTGCAAAGCATGGGCTCTTGATTTAGTAGAGAGGAGTTTTATTTAGCATTGATAGTCATCTGGAAACTGAAGGGTTTTTAACATAAAAAAAACCTCCAAATTACAGGCAAGAGCCAATCCCACTTAATCACACTGACTTAGGCAAGAGGAAGACGTATTACGTTTTTTCTTAAGTTCTGTGACTCAGTCTGTGGTCCTGAGACTCATGAACACTAAATACATGGCTGGGGGCACTGTCAGAGTAATGGTATCTTTTGGGACCACATCATGGTTGGTTAAGTCCTCATTTCTTTCTAGGCTTTACTAGTTCAAGCAATTTTTTTTCTTATTAAGAAGTGCAAAGGCCACAAATCTCAATTTTTTAGAAGTGAAAAAATAGTTTTATAATGCACAAAATACCATCAGTATTCCATGTCATGGAGTAAATGCATATAGATATTTTTTTTTTTTTTATACAAAATTTTGGCTTCCTGAGTGACATGGAAAGAACTACTTGGACATTTTGAAACTGCCCTGGAAGGAGTGGCCATGAGATTAGATGAGAAAACTAGGCTTCATTTCTCAAAGCAAAATGTGTGTACCCCATTACATATGCTTCATTGAGCAAAGAATTAATCTGTGAACTCTGCACAGAATGTGTGATTGACTTAGTATGAGACACTTAAATCTGTTAGTCTCTGCTTACCTTGTACTCAGCTGAATTCAGTATATATGAATTTTGGTGAGCTGGGGGGTTGAAAGCTTATAATCCTGATATTAAATCATTTTCTTGTAGTAAAGCAAAGAAATGCATATATATTTAAAGCCAGCAGTGCTCTTCATGTAGCTTCTGAAATGAGTATGATATTCATATATCCTCTTTTCTTTGTAGAAAAAGTTATCTGACTCCTGTTTTACTGGGAAATAACTTCAAATTTCTTTAATTTTTGTTAGTAACTTTAAATTTGTTTGACTGTCAGTTATTAAATACCTGCTGTATTTTCTTTCCACAGCTGTTGACTGCATTAAAATAGCTGTTCAGAATCTCTTTACACTGGCTGATACTCTTCCTGCTAGTGATGTGTGTGAAGCTGCTAGTATTTTGTTGTGCTTTGTGAAAGATTCTTATCCTGTATCGTCAGCTTTATTGACAGAGTTTGAAAATAATGATGGCTACCAACTCCTGCTAAAAATTTTACTCAGGTAAGAGAGGTTTTTAGTAGGCTTCTAGAGGATGGTAAAGCTTAATTTTCAGAATGCATAGTGGTCTCTTAAAATGTGAATCATATAGGTAAGTCTTGTGTGGATGCAAAGCATTGCTATATTAGGAAGGGAAGCAGTACATATTTTACTACTTTAGCCATAACAGAAGGAGAACAGAATAGGGGAAGTTAGTTTGCAGGTGGGATAGGGACTTTTTGAACACAAGACAAAGGTTCTTCATCAATTAGTATTACAGAGGATGTAGGTCAGAGACATTTGTCTCAGTTCAGGTGAGCTTTAAATCCAGGAATGCAGTCAGCTAGGGAGGGAAACACTATCTTCTTGCAGTGCAAGAACAAGCAAAAAAACCCCACCCAAACTTTAATCTCAAATGTTTACATTCTTCAGAACCAAGATGAGCATAAACATATCAGGAAAAATCCCCACTAGTTATCCTAATCCAAAGTACAAAGCAGGATCTGTTACTCTCCTTGTCAGCTTGTGTTGTCACACCAGGCTAAGTTTCTTCAACATCATTTGAAGAGAGCATTTCCAGATGTTCTTGTTTCCATTCTGAATTTGCCTATTCTTGTACTATTTCTCCAACACTTGTGAAAATTTTGGTCCCTGAACAACGACTGGGATGGGGAGGGTATTTTGTAATTTGGATATAGAGGATTGTAAATTGAATCATGAAGTCAAAGATATCTGAGTGACTATGCCTCTTCATGACTTCTGTATGGCGCAAAATTATTCATTTATGATTGGAAAAAAATTTGTTTTTCTGGCAGTGTTTTCTTTAGTTACCAGAGACTGTCTAGATTTCCCTTGTAAATAAACTGTGTTGAGATGCATATTTCTGATTAAATTCTAGCCATATTAGGGCAGGAAACATAGAATCTCTTTCAGTAAGGGCTTTGAATACCCCTGTCCTTTTCAACTGATGTAACTAGGCTGAAGAGACAGAAATAACAGGTGCTGAGGGCTTCAGATTAGTCTTCATTCCCAGCATATGCTGGCATAAAGAGATAGATGGAGAGCTCTTTCCAGAATGTTTTGATGTTTAGAACTTTTTCTTCAGGTAAAAAGAATCTTGCTAATAGCATTCTTTGAAAGAGACTATTTGCTCTCTTTTTTTTTCTTTTTCGTGTTTAGGTGAAACCAAACATTCTGTTGTTTTCTTCAGAGATTTTTCTAACCTATAAGTCTCTTTCTCTGCCACTAATCCATGCCCAGATGATACAGTTTTCCTTAAGAATTGACCCATCTGAGAATTACAGAATAAGATGATGTGATAAACAGCTCTCTGTCCTTTGACAGACTGTCACTTCAGTCTATGAACCATGGCAAATCTGGGGTTACATTTCAAACTATTTCCTTACTTAGGAGAGACCTGCCATCTTCATGTCTGATTCAAAAGCTCGGGCAATATAATATTTTTTCCCTTCCTCAGGGCTGAGATTTTTCTGTTATTTAACTCAGTTAGCAAGTTCCTTATCTTGCCAACCATAGGCCCACCTTTTTTTATGAAGTGTATTTTAATTATTTGATTTCTCACAAGTTTAAATTTTTATTCCCCAAATCAGACTTTTGTTGAATTAGCTTTTTTTTTTAAGGACGCATAACTGGACTAAGTTAAAACATTTATCTTCCTTTTGTTCAGAAGACTCTTTCAGTGTCACTTCAGTTTCCTTTAGTCTGTAGGTTTTGTTCTGATTCAGCGTGCCACCGTGGTGTGGATTATTCAGTGTAGCTCCTATGTGCTCCATACCTGATGAGGCACCCAAAGTGTTTGTATAATTAAGGCATGAACATATGACTGTGCTGAGTTTTGTTCCTAGATGCGAGGGTTTGCAGCAAAATGAAGGAGATTCTTACCTGGATGAGATCTTGGACATGCTGACTTGCCTTACAACCTGTGGAAAAGCTGAACTGAAAGTTTCTGGCAACATTGTACACCCGCAATTGCCGCACTTTGATTTTGAAGGGACAAAGTCTTCTGGTACAGTGTATATGTATATATGTATATGTATATCTGCACATGTGGCTGGGTAGGTGGGTCACAGAAAAATTAAACTCTATTCATTTTGTGTCTTAATATGGAGGAAAGGAGTATGATGTGGCATCCTCAGATCTATGCGTTAATACTGCAGGAGCCGGAATGCCACCTATATCAAACTGAAATGACCATGTTAGCTCTAGGATCTGATCCAAGAATATGACTCCAAATCACATCCCTCATGTCTCTTGTTCTTATTTCCACTTTCAGATGATCTAAAATTACAGTTAGGGTGGTTGCAGACTTAAATAACACTCATGTAAAAAATGATCTCGCCTGGGTTTTATCCCCACAGGAATGACAGTGAAAAACCTCCAGCCTTTTCAGGTGTTACAATCCATTTTCCAGAGAAGTAATGATCAGCACCTGTGTGGAAGAATCTTGGCAGCAATTGGTACCATATGGGCTTGGGACAGAGTGAACTTCTTTCTTCTGGAATGGACACTGCAACCTATCAACCAATTCACTGACATAATTCATTTCAAACCACACCCAGTCCAAGTCCAGTTCTTCAGACTGGTGGAGTCCATAGTCCTAGACCTGTCCTATGTCCCCCATGAGATTTTGAAGAAGGTTCAGTATTTAATAAAGGAAAACATAGTGCCATTCTGCACCTTAACAGCTCTCCAATGCCTTCTCAGCATGACCCAGAAGGACCTGTTGTTTAGTGATATTTTCCGTGACTCTGGGCTCTTAGGCCTACTGCTGGCACTTTTGAGGAAGGAAGCCAAGATCCTGAGGAAATCAGGTACGACTTAATACCACTCACAATGACCATTGAAGCAGGCAGATCAGTAGGAATACATAATCTCTTTCTACAGTAAATTTATATAATTTTTTTATACTGAGTAGCTAGATTTTGTCTTCAAGCCAACTGGCCTAAATTTGACACATAAGCTGGGTCGTCTCTAAAAACTTTGATGTTTATTGTTCCATTTGCTAGCCTAAACAGCTCTGGGCTTTTCTTTGCTAATGTATGTTGAATTATTCTGGGTGGCACCCTTCAGCCTGCACTTTTAAACAGGTCTTAATTTGGGCTCTCTAGAATGCAAGCTTGAGATTGGAGCAAGAAGCATTCTTCCTTCCATTCCTTGTAGATTGTAACATAACTTTTGATATGCTGACAGCTGGAACTCATCTGCCTGGTCTGAAAGAAGGCACTGAGAAGGAATTAAATGTTGTGATGCTGAAGATGGTGGCTGCCCTTACATCAAGGTCTATGAGGAACACGGGTAAGGAAATACATATGACTGCATTACCTTCAGATATTTGGTGGTAAGTGGCCATGGTCTTAAGGAGCACCAACAAATTTTCTGGCTTTTGTGCTTCAGTCAACAATGGAGGAAAAAAGCAAGAAGTGTAGGGATAACTGTGTTACACTAGGAAGAAATGTAACAAAGGTATTCTCATCCTGCATAATGAGCTTTGTCCCAGTAGTCAGCTTGTTTCCTTCATCCATGTGCATACTCCTGAAGTGTATATATAGGATGCACGAACATAGCTTGTGGAAAAAAAGTGTGTGTACTTGACTCTTGTGCATTGTTTGTTCATCCAGATTTTCTTCCATTATATCTGTTATTTGAAATCTTGATTGGATCAGGTGCATGCTGACTAACACTTACATATTTGTGTTATACTTAAGAAGTCTACTTGTAGGGAATCTGGTGGAACATACTAATACAGGAGTGAACGCTACTGAATACTGGAATCCAGTCAACTCACTCTGGAATCCTAGAATCAGCATGTTTGCAGCATCTTGCACAGTGTAAATATATTTTCAGAAACTATCAAAAAGTTCCCCTTCTAAATGAAAGAGAAGCTTAAGCTGAAACTAAGGTGTCTATTCATTCATCATTGTATTGGGAAGTTGTCATCTCTGATGATTGGAAATCATGGTCATCCAATCACTTTGTCCCTAGTTGTTCTTGTGCCATTCAGTTTGTGTCATCTTTAGCTTAACCAGCTGCTCCTCTTACCTATCCTGCTGTATTTGTAGAAATGTGGCACTTCACACCAACACTGAAAATCTGCCTGTAAAAACTACAAAGGATAGTAACAAACAATAATGTATTTGTCCCTAGTTGTTCTGAAGGACTATGGAATGGTGCCATATATCAAGATATTTTTGGATGATGAGTGCTACAGGAGTGCTACTCTCAGCATCTTGGAGCAGTTGTCAGTCATCAATTATGAAGAATATATGAGCATTATTATTGGGGCCCTCTGTTCTTCCACTCAATGGGAACTGCATCTGAAACTAGATCTTCTGAAGGTAACTAATGTGGCTCTCACTTGGGCATTGTTTTCTTGGGAACTATCTTTTTACAATTTGGGAAGAGCAGAAGAAAGAGCCACATGCCAGCTCTAGGTTATGGTGACTTGGGCACTTTGATTTTTAGCAATGCATGTGTGGTCAATACCTTCACTCAGTATCAGATTACAAATTATTTTGAAGGCTTAAATAGTAATGCAAGAGGGAAAAATGGAAATGCTAAAGGCACAATTGTGTGAGCAGTTCTATGTAATGTGACAGAGAAAAGAGAAACAAATGTGAATGAAAGTGGGTATGTGGAGAGAGGATGTAAGAAGTGAAGCAGTAAGATTGGAAGTGCCAGGGTAGGTTTCATTCTCATAAGTTCCCAAGGTTGAAACTTTGCTGTCCTTAATTTTGTCATTTCTCACAAACACAAGTATCATGTAAAAAGAGATGAGGCAATGGAAAGGAAGAACTTTATGAACGTTTGGAGGAAGAAACTAGAACTAGTCATAGCCTCTACTGACCCCAGAGGGTCTGATCCCTAAGCAATGAAACAGAGGAAAGAATCACTGTGCTTTACTTTGGTTTAGGTCATGGGCAACCAATTGAAAAGCAGCATTGTTGTAAGCACTGATTTTAAAATTTCTTTCTACCTTCTCTGTCAAGTGTGAATGGAATTCACTTTTCTGTACAATGTAACAACTGCTTCTATAATAAAAGAACCATGTTCTTAAAAAAAAAAAAAATTAAAAGGACAAAGTTTATAGCTTTGATTTGAAACAGTAAACTTTAACAATACCTGTGGAAAAGTTGAGTATAGTGTCCAAACTAATATGAAAATAAATGCAACTTCAGTGTCTAATTTTGACAAATGATAACTGTATTAAAGCATAATGTAAGCAAATGAATTTATTTTCTTTATCCATTGGGACTGTGATTCTGTTACACACAAATTCAGATTGATTTGCTAATGTATATTTAGCTGTTAAAGCCTGAGCCCAAATGCAATTAGCACTGCCATATTCCAGTGTGGCACGTGGACAATTATGAGGAATAACAAATAATGGAATGTGCAAAATAAATCCTGTTAGCAGTAACTGAGTTAGGGGGTTTCCAGCAGACATCAGTTTTATAGATTCAAGACAGAGGAATACTAACTCATAGGCGATTAAATTCTAACTGAGTTAAAGCTGGAGGAAATGTGTTTACTGTTGACCTACTCTGGAATGTGTTAAAGCCATCCTGATAACTTCAGCTCTAAGTTATTAAATTTACTCCCTGTTCAGAAGTCTCTGCCTGGTTTGATACATTATCATACAAAATTGAATGACAGTAATAGAGTTCCCCCTCCCCCTTCGGTTCTGGCAACCCTTTCTCACAGTCCTAGATCCTGTTACAGGCAAATATATTTCTGTTTAAAACTGTTCCTTCTCAGGAGGTTGTGAAGTAGAGCTCTTTCACTGGATATCTCTTGGGGAGATCTGTATGTAAAATTAACCCTTTCTAATGTGCAAAGGTACAACATCAAATCTAAAACGTCCCTGTACAAAATGAATTGTGTGACATCCCAAAAACTTGGGATCAGTTATATTCAAATGCAGTAGACTGTTTCCTTGCAAGCGCCTTTTTCTCACCAATTTTTCTTCCACAGTTCTTAATAATGGTTCCAGATTTGTTTAAAAATGGCAAACCCATAGCATTCAAAATTGGCAAATAGTTTAAGTTGATTTTATGGATGTGGGAAATTGTCAAGTGGCATTCACTTATAACCTGCTTTAGGCCTATTGAAGTTAGATATAATCTAATGACTTCATTGTCTTGATCTTCCCTTTTATAGCTTTTTTCCTCTAAAGTGTTGTGCAAACTTAAAAAATACCTCAGCTGAGAAAAGGTATTCTTGTCTTTCTTAAGGAGGAAAGCCTGCTGCTTGCAATAGTCTTTGTGCCATCCCGTGTCACTGTTTTTTTTGCAAAGGGCCTTCTCAGTCATATGAGCAAAAATCTAGTGTGGGTTCTCACATGCATTCAGGGCTGCAGGAAGACTTGTCTGTAGAGAGCTATGCCTTCCTGCCAGTTTCCATATGAGGATATTTACAACTGAATCTTTACTTCTATTTATCTAGGGCAAAGGCAGATTTCTTGAGACAATCTGAGAAGACTGATAAAAGAACAGCCAAAGATATGAAACTATCTCTGGCCAAACTGACTAGGATACTTAAAGCAGGAAATTTGATCTCTTTGCTTCCTCCTGTGAGCACTGTTCTGTACCTATTAGGCTGACTGCTCTAGCGTGCATTCAAGTGTAGGTTGTATGATTCATTGGGTATATGGGGGAAGGGAGGAGAAGTTGGGCAGTCATGACCTTTATTTTGACCACTTTCCCTTCCCCCCTTCAAAGAGTAAAATTTCAGTGAATGAACTTTTGTGCAAACTTGGAATTTCAAAATATTCTAAAGCTTCTTTGCCCCTTGATTTAAGTGCTTCTTTTGTTCCCTTTCTTCCCAACATTTGTAGTCGCTCTTGAGGATACTGGAGAGTCCCAAGAGCCATTCAGCTTTCAGAACCTGCAGTGGATTCAATGGGCTCCTGTCCCTCCTCTCAGACATGGAAGGTGCACTGCAGGACCCTCCATCTGGGCAGTGGGCAGCAGTTGGACAGAATTGTGTATTGGAGTTGGTTTTCTACACTCTTCAGGGGATAACTGCAGCCCTGCACCTAGACCCTGTCAACAGCAACTTCTTCCAGAGAAATGGGCTCTTTGAAAAGATGGCAGAGGATCTCGGATCACTTGGATGCTTCTGGACAGAAGGGAGACGGGAAATTCCTGTGAGCCTTGAGAAGAAAAGGACATTTGCAGAATTCTTGGATGCAGCATTCTGTTCTTCAGAACCTTTCCCAGTGTGGCTAAAAAACTGCATTTGGATTCTGAATTTTCTTGATCATATGGTCAAAGGAACCCTCCATCAGGAAAGCTACTTTAAGGAGAGGAAGCCAGAGATGGGAGCAGAAGCAAGAGATGACCAGGAGGCACCCCAAGCTCACAAAGAGCATCCTGTTGCTCTCAAAAGACCAGGCAACAAATTACCTGCCTCTGCCTATATACCATGGGGAAAGCCTGAAGAGAAGTAAGCCTTTATTTACTACAGGAAATAGAGTACTAAGGCTGGTATGTGCATTTTATATGGTAGTAAACTGAGGTAAGGAGTGATATAACCTGCCGAGGGTAAACAAATCAGTTCAATCCCAACTCCCAGGCCTCCAGGCAGCAGAAATCAATGCCTTTGGAAAGGTAAATGATGGAAAAATCCTTAGTTATAAGGACTTAGTGCAGCAGTGAGACACACAGCCCCAAGAGTTGCAGAGTTTATGTTGAAGATTCTGACACCTGCAAAGTGGGAGCAGGAATGGAGTCTTAGAAGAAGGTTGCTGGGACTTAAAGCTTGTGCTTAGTCACTGCTGAACCTGCCTGATCAATTTTGACTTTTTCAATTATGTGGAAAGCTGCTTCCAGTCACTCGGTACACTAAGGTATTTTAAATGCTCCCTCATGCATGTGTGTCCAAGCACATGTACAGACACTCTCATTTATTCACGCTGAAATAGAGAAAATTGGAAAAGGAACAGTCATGGTGCCTACCTATTGAATGAAGGTTTATGTCAAAATATAGATCCTTGGTAGGAAGGGAAGACTGTACCAGAAATCAGCATAGCTGTCAGCTGTGAATCAATTCTGAATCACCTGCTTTTTGTAACTCATGAGATTTTTCTGTCCATTCCTTTTTCTCTAGCTTTATCTTGAATCTCAGTCCTTTTATCAAATTTATGTTTCTGGTTGGAGTTGAGCTTAAAAAGGCTAAGTTGATAAGTGTGAGATTTCTTCAACCCTTACTGTAGATTATTGCAAAGTCATCTTCCAAGTTAAGGACCAAGACGTGATGTCTGCCACTCGTAGCAGCAGCAGAAGTCAGCAGAACTCTTTTCCCTGAGTACTCAGGCAGGCTGAATAAGCATTTCTGGTTATATTTATACTTGTTTGAAGCAAGTAAAAAAACGTGTGGTGTATTTCTTTGTGCCCTGTGCAGCAGATTTTCAAGTAGTCATGGAGATGTTTGCTCCCTGTCACCACTCTTTAAATTACACTGGGAGTTTCTGTTTAGATACTCAGTGCTGGGGAGAGGACTTGGTAGCTCGGGAGGAATAAATGCTCTTTTCCAAGCAGATCTTCCTAGCCTGCTTTGGGAGAACATGGGCCCATGTGCAAGGAGTATCTAGATGGTGGTAGTAGTGAGAAATACACTGTGTTGTTGAAGTGTGTGTATAAGGGAGGCCCAGGGATGTTACGGGAGAAAGAGTAGGTTGGGGCAATGCTGGGAGGGGTGTGGCTCTGGCTTCTGATTGTCTTTCTGAAGTCTCTAGGTCTGAAATGAGCAAACCTTCCTATGTCCTTGTGTTGTTTTGCCTGCTGAGATGTGATGCTGACAGTAACTGAATACAACTTGTGGAGATATTAATCCCATAAACTGGGACCATTTCAGTTCACAGTGTCTGATTTGGGATTGTTTGTCTTGGTTCTGGGATGTGAATGCACAAAAGGAAGCCAGATTAGCTAGGGGTGACTGGAGACTGTCCATAACAAGTGTATCCAAACACAAAAGAGGAACATGTACTGGAAAGCTGCCAATCTTCAAGCCTGTATCCTTTTCCACCAGTACATTTTATGAAAATAAAAATAAGAAATCCCATAGTTTTTGCAAGCCTGTTGTTCCTCTAATGCAGCTTCCTCTTAGCTGTACTCCACACTCACACTTCCCCTGAAAAGGTTTCAGGCAGCAGCTTGAAAGGAGGAACTTGAATGCAGTCAGTGTAGGTGGCCTGTGATGCCCCGTCTTGCAACATGTATTTAATATTCCCAAGGAGGCAGGGAAGGGAGGTGATCCTGCAGGAGCCTGACTAATACATAGTAAAGTTAGCATTTTAGTGCTGGATAATGTTCTAGCCCCTTCCACTGTCCTGTGGTCAATGATGCTGCAAGCTTCTGGGACACAGGGGAATTGACCCTGCCATTCCCATCTCAAAACCAGCCCTCTGTGTTCCTGCTCCTACAGTAATGTTTGAAACACCTTTTGTGACAGATGGGGTCTCTGGTTTTCCTTTTTTTCCTGGTGATCAGACATAGCTTGCTGTAAGCTGTGTTAACTGAGGCTGATCTCTTTGGGACAGAAGCCCTTCTTTGTGCCCACTCAAGCAGCATGGCTGCTGCAGCTGCTGTTACCACAGACAGCTCACTGTGCTAATGGCTCTTCAGGTTCTTTGTGACACCTCATTTTGTCCCCAAAACCTCTTATTTGTCTTATTTTTAAGTAGCACCAGTGCAGAGCATATTGGCAATTCACACCATGATCCTGGTGAGATGGATGGAGTGGAATCAGGGGGCTGATTGGATGGCCCTGGGGCAGGAGTGTGAGAGATGGGGAACTTGCACAAGTGAGGAGTGGGAACAGGAACACAGCTTTTGTACTGAGACAGGCCATAAAATGTGGACCTCAGAGAAAACCAGAGAAGGCTGGAGATAAGGCTTAGATAATATTCCTAAAAACCCTTCATGAGCCTTGTTGCCCTTCTCTGCACTCACTCAAGCACCCCAATGTCCTTGTAGTGAGAGGCCCAGCACTGAACACAGCACTCAAGGTGGAGCCTCACCAGTGCCGAGTACAGGGGAAGAATGACTCCTGTGGTCCTGCTGGCCACACTACTGCTGATGCAGGCCAGGATGCCATTGGCCTTGTTGGCCACCTGGGCACACTCTGGCTCATGTTCACCTGGGCATGGGTCAGCATGCCAAGTTTGTTTCCAGCCAGGCAGCTTTCCAACCATGATTTTGTGCCTATTGATTTTAGTGAGCCTGGATTTTTCTCTTTTAAAATGGTGTGGGTTTTCTTGGGGAGATGGGAGGAGAGCATATTTTCAGTGTACTTTGTTCTGTGACACTTAAAAACTTGCCCACGTTCATGTCAAGTACAGGTGTATGTATCCACACTGAAACCACTGCTGCAGCAACTCTTTATACCAGACCTGATTTTGATTTATTGCACAGAAAATATTGCAAATGAGCAATTCATTTGAAATTATCTTTCTTGAGGGTGCAGTAAAAACTATTTGTCACTGTGTGGCAGTGTGCTACACATTACTCCCTGTTCTGCTGTATCAGATGTGCCTTTTTGGGAGTGACTAACAAACATGTTTAATTGCAGCCTTTTTTACCCTCCTTTACGTCCCTTGTAAAACTTTTTTTTTTTAATGCTTACTCTTGTACCTTGTGTCTTTTACAGTCCATAAAGCATATTGTGCTTTATTTTGTCAGTCTAATCACAGCCATTAGATGTTGCCTTTGCTTTTCTTGTGAGATCTGCTCGGGACAGATGTTTCTGACAGTGCATATCACAACTCCAGTTCAGAGGTGCACCCAGAAATGCTGATGATACTCCGGACAGGATGAGCCTGTAGTGCCTAAACTAGAGTTTTTGCTATGCTGTGGGTTCATCTTTGAGATAAATCTGACCTCTGGCTTGCATCATGGCATTAGTAGATCTTCTCTGTGATGTCTCTGATTCCTCAGTTCCTTCCTGTGCCTGAACATGAGAAGGTCGTAAGTGGCAAAAATGAAAACTGGTGGGAAAGCAGATATTTAACTTTAGTTTACTACTTCAGGCAAATTCTGGTGTTGGAAGGGGAGGTTGGCATACTGATTTCATCAAGACTGTATCACCTTTGCTTATTTTCGCTATGTTTTAAAGTACTAAAGTCGCTGTATAACCCAAGTTATAAACTCCCAGAAAATAAAAGGATAACACTGGTTGTGCACTGATGCATCAGCGATTCCTCTGGTTGTCTGTTTTCTGTTCTGCAAATACCTTCGAAGACAAAATTTGTTTAAAGATGCTGCTGCACATCTTTGGATGTGCAGGTCCTTGAAATGTCAGCTCATGAGCAGGTGATGTCCTGTCTTTGTTACTCTAAAGAGGCATCCAGCTGTTCTGGGTCACTTTATTGTTTGCTTAGTTTCCAATGCCAAGCCTGGTTGCTACTAGGGGGATTTAATGCTGTGATCTGCTGGAGCATTGTTAGAACCTCTTAGCTGTTGTTAATGATAATTATGATTTGTCTTTTTACTGCAGGATGGAAATGAGAGATTGCACCATTGTACATCCAGGTGCTGTCTGTGTCATGGTGAGGTTGTTGCCAAAGCTGTACAAAGAAGGACATGCTCAGGTGAGTCTGAACATATCAAAATGCCATCTAAACAATGTCTTCTACTTCTCTGTAGCTTCATTTCCAGGAATTGCTTAGTCTTTGCAAATGTGGCAGTACTAAAATTTACCTAAAACGCTCTCAGGAGGAACAGGACAAATTTCAGTGAGTCAACAGGTAAAACAAAGACTTTTGGCTGTCAGTTTGCCAAAGCATTTCTGTACCTGCCTGATGCAGCACATGGATTTCAGTCCCAAAATACTTACTGCAAAGGCATAATGCAGAAGTGCCTTGAAAACTGTTTAACATGTTGCCAACAGGCCAGCAGCAAGATCAGTCTGACTTTTCAGACCTAATGGTCCATAAACTTTTAATATAGCTTAGAATGTGTTTGTCATTGTCAAACCTTCTGTATACACATCCACTCTAAATAAAGATCCTGCCTAAACTGTATTGGCTCTTTGATCTAAAATATTTGATTGTAGTCAAAGTACATATGGAGGGACTGAAATAAAACCAGGTTGTTCATCCAGAGCTCTGAAAGGGACAAATAACTGCTGGCACATTCCAACTCTGTTTATTGGAATCAAGCCATCGGCTAGTGAAATTATGTTAATTACAGTAATTAATTTCTGAAAAACAAGTAAAATGGTTAATTGGATGAGAGTGTCATCAAGAAATTGGAATTGGCTGTAGGACTTGAGCTCTCTAAGAGGGAGAGCCTCTCAGGTCCTCAGTAGATGGCAGTGTTCTTAAAAGTATGAAGGGCTAGAGCACAAATTCCAGCAATTTCAATTATGTATTTAAGCATGCTCATATTTTCTTTTTTTCTCTCACTCCTTTTTTTCATAGTCAATAAGAAATTATTACTGGCAGTGTTTTAGTATTGCTGTTGTGAATGATTGCCTCAGGTAAAATTGGACCACGATTATGCAAGGTCCTGAGTCAAACTAGCTAGGAGTTAACAAATGTCTTGAAGAGTTCTCATAAAAAAACCCACAAAAAAGGATAAAGGAAAAAATATTTCTATTAAAAAATCATTGAATGAGAGAGAATGAATAGAATATTTCAGAGCTTGGCAAACTCACTGATGCTGCCAGGTAGAGACATAGAAGGCTGGACTTTAATACCTTTAATCATAACATATACCACTGCATGAATCCTTGTGCCAGGAGGTTCTACCTGAAACACATGAGTCAGGTAAGATCTGTTGCAAAAGGTTTAACCTCAGTGCCTAGTGAAGGGGAGCTACTCAGTAGAAGGAAAATAACTGAAGGAATTACTCTTTGGATAGATATATTCTGTCCCAAACAGGTTATTTGTTTGTTTTGTTTCCTAGTGCCACGGTATTTAACAGCTAGATGAGATGAAATAACAGCTTTGTGGATGTACTGCAGACTTTCATAAAAAAGTCTTAAGGGGCTTCTTGCTCTGAATTTAAGACTGAATCAAAAAGTACATTTTTTTGAGCAAATGTGGAGAAGAAGAGACAATAACTCATCTCTTTCTTCATGTTTTAGTGTCGTGATAGATATTTTATATCTAGTGTGATATTTTATGTCTGAGTGTCTGGGAGTAATCTGGAAAAATCTTAGAATTGGTTCAGGTCATGTGTGATTCCTTTGCTTTCACAGTATTAGCAATGAGAAAGCACTGCTTTTACAGAAACATTAATGGAACTCAATAAAATTAATGTATTTTTGATTCTGACCCTTAGAAATAATATCTATTTCCTGCCAATTCTGCAACTTCTCAGTGACCTTTATCAGACCCAAGAAATGATGGGCTGAAGCGATGTTGAGCCTGTCAGTGTAGAAAACCCAGCAGCAGACAGTAAAACAGGTGATTTTGCACTTCAGCCCTTCCTTATACTTTCTGGAATGACAGTTAAACGCTGAGGAGAATAGATTTGAGGATGTATATTTCTGCCATTGCTAGGCATGATGAAAAAAATCATTTCAATGTCATGGGTACAGAGACTTGCTTAAAACTTTAAAACTGACCAAGAGTTTTGAGTCAGTAAACAGTCTTTGAGTCAGTAAACTGTATTTAGAGGACATTGCTCAAGTTCATGCCTATGACTGGAACTAAGCCAGCTTCTCTCAGACTCTGTGTTGTTTGACCACATACAAGATGGATTTTCCTTTTATTAATATATTTTCTGTTTTGTGATGGAAGATAGCATTGCACACGTTTCAAACACTTAGTAAATTGATACAGGTTCACATTCACTTTAGACATGTGGCCCAGGATATTCACAGCGTGTTTTCTACCTTAAAAAGAAAGAAGTTTCCTCTCAGAAACATCTTATCCTTGACTGAAATTTGAAGGTTCCATAGTGTCATGATAAATCTTTCCCATTTGTAATGTCAGATACAGAGATGGCCTAGATCTGACAAGGCTGAGTAAGGGAAAGAACTTTTGAGAAGAGAATAAAAGCCTGATTCAGTTCTGTCTCATCATCCTGGCAGGTTTCTTCTGAATACAGACAAAAAATAATCCTCACACAATTCATCATGTAAATTATTTATAGTTTTACCAAGTAATACTATTGCTTCCACAACTGGATTTTTCCTTTTTGTTTTTCATCCATGTCTCTTGTATGTGAGCTGCTGTCATTGTCACTGTTGTGGAAGTAAAACCTTGTCCACCCATAAGGATTTTGCACCTTTTAAAGAGACCCTTATCCTTGTTTTAAATTTAGGCTAAATGACTTGTTCTTCCTGTAGGTATTAAAAAAGTAAAATTTTTCAAGTATTTCTGCACACATATTTATTGCTATATTGTTCTCTGATGTAAAGAAATTGCATCATTTTTAAGTGAATGCATAGTGACAAAAGTTCATGATTTTTGCTTATCTTGAATATAGCATAATAATATTGAATAACAGTGAATTAAATTCAGCTACCAAGTTTTGAAACTATGGGCTCTTAGGAGAAAGAATCTGGGAACTACTTAAGCAGAATGGGAAAATTGCTAGGTGACATTTGCCCTTAAAACTCTAATCTGAGGCAGAGCTCAGCTACATTCTAACTGCACCTTCAATATCTTGATTCATGGTGCAAGTAATAAGTGTTAAGAAAATCAATCCATGCATACAGAAATACACAGCATGGTTTCTTGGCCACCTTTAATATTTACACTAAAATTTCATTTTACTGGAACAAAGATCCATGAAAACAGCTCATTTTATTCAAAACAAGACAATATTGGTATTGACAGAGCTGCTAGGCTAATGAAAACAATCAATCTTTTTGTACACCATTATGCTTTTATTGGATTTATTTTGGAATAAACCAGTTGTTTCACTTAGTCAAGAACTGTGTCATTCTCTGTTTAGTGGTGTTTATACACACTTTCCTGCATATAGTCAAAAATGGAGTAAAATGTTAATGAAAAGAATAAAAAAGTTGTGAGACTTTGAAGCACTGTAATAGTGTAGTTTAGCTTGGTGGACACTTTCTGTGTGTAATGTGATGCACAGTGAAACATGTGTCCCTGGCAATGAATAGTCCTTCAGAGAGAAGAAAATTCCATCCAAAGAACTCACCCTTGCAGAAACAGTATGTATGTTGCAATGGATGTATTCTTTTCTAAGTGTTGCAGTTGGGGACTCTTTGAAAACAAACTGCTTGTTGGCTTTGCAATTGTCCTGTATGGGCTTTGTCTGGTCGAATGGAAAAGAGCTCAATTCCTCATTACACTTAAACTTATTCTGAACCCAGTTGCTTCTCAATCGTGTCATAAAATCAAATCCCATTGCCTTCATTTGCATGTCTGTCAGCATTCTTGTCCTTTTCTTTAGAAGTTTGTATATCTATTTCCTAGAAGAGCATGTGAGAAAGCTTCAAAGCTCTTGGAAATAGGGAATAATTCATCTTCGTAAGATTTGTGTTTAAATATATGATCCAGTTACTTTTACATGAAATCTAGTTAGGTCAATGGGGTACAATGCATTGCTAATTGGAAACAAATTGCTCTAAAGATAATTTATGAGAATTGAGAGACTTTAAGATCATTAAGAAGCAATAAAGAAGCAAAGCTTCAATTCAGCAAAACATATAGAGAAGTGTTTAAAATTGTTTCATGACATTGCTTGATACAGTTTTGTTTAAGAACAGTGGTTTTGGAATGAAGAGTAGATCATGTCAATATGGCTCTCCGCAGACTTAATGTTAAGTATGTTCTGAGTTCCTGTGTTGGTCTTGGAGCTTATGCTTAATAACCTGCCCTTGGTGGTGGTCCCTTGTTTTTGAATGACAGCTGATTGTTTTCTTCCTTTACTGCCACAGAGTTGAGGCAGGAAAGCTGAGCTGTGGATGGCGAGGCAGCTGCTCAGATAAATATATGCACACGGTTTTAGTGCAGAGCTTGATAGAACAGCCATGCAGTTCTGCTTGAGCCTCTTGCCTCAGGGGCTTCTTTTCTGGACCAGATGTTTACACTCAGGGATTTGACAATTGAAAAACAAATTAAAATAGAATAAATCACTTGCCCTATACTGTTTAGTTCCAGCCCTCTGACTTCACTTCTGTGTCCATTTCAGCTTTCCCAGGAAATCCAATGTGCTCTGGTTGATCATATCCAGTCCTTGGTGAAGTCAGAGAAGAGTCGTCAGGTGATGTGTGAATCTGGCCTGCTGAGCACAATCATAACCTCGTGTCAAGATGCTTTCTGCAGTGACAGTCATCCCCTGCACCTGCCCCTCACTAGGGTGTTTGAGAAGCTTGCATCACAGGCTGTTGAGCCACATGTGTTAAGGTACAAGACTGTATCTAATGAAAGCAATTTGCTTCATTGGTGCCATTTTTTTGCAGTTTATAAAATAATTAGATGCTTCATGTAGTACTCTAATTCAGCAAGACTCAGCCTTTTCTTTCAAGTCCCAGTTAATCCTCCTTTCTCTTTGATCACAGGATATATGCTTAAATTACTCCTGAAGATGGTATGAGTCTGTAGTGTTCTGCTGCATCATCTCTGCAGGGGTTGTAAAGCCATTTATGAATGAACTAATTAAGTCATTGCAAAACAACCAGGGTTATTCTCCCTTGGTATTTATATAGAGAAGCTGTTTTCTGCAGAGTAAAAATGACTTTCTCATGTCTCAGATCCATGTCAATGACAGATGCAAAAATAAAAAGTGCAGTCTTCTTCCTCAGTTGCTCTTTCCAGTTTGAGGTTGCACTTTACTCATTAATGTTAACAAGTGCTAGACATTACAGTACCTAACAGCTACCAGAGTGCAGATGACTTTAAATATTCAGTGGAAGACTGTATTTCTTTCACTCAAATACAGAATAGGATTTCTAAAAAAAAAAAAAAACTCAATAAAAACCACCAACCCATAGATTTCTTTTTTTCTGAAAAATCAGGACTATTCAAAAATATTGATGAAGAAAAGAAATCTTTGATTTTTTTTTTCTACAGGAAAACCTTGAAAGGAAAGGTAAAGCAAGCAAAATATTTGTGCTGCAACAATAGAAAAAATTCCTGCTGTTCTATTTGGGGTGTCTTTAAAATTTGGTGTTCAATAAAAAAATTGTTTTCCAGAAGTCTAAGCTCTCTTTGCATGGTTGCCATGACTCCAACAGCGTCTGGCTTGTTTTCCTTTCTTTAAATGTGTTTTTGTTTGGTTTTTTTTTTGTTTGTTTGTTTGTTTTATATGTTAGGCAGTTTTTGTGGTTGGGAGGTTCTCCATTAGTACCTTCTAGGCCCAGTGCAAACAAGACCAAGGTCCTTTCGTGTCCGGGGCGTGATTCAGCTGATGCAGGTAAGCACACAATGAACAGCCTGTTGCTGATACAGTGGCTGAGTTAGAGATGTCTCTGAAATGACAGGAAACTGCTGTTGAGTAGGTTGCTCCAAGACAGTCGCTGTGAAGGTGGAACATGCCTAGAAGGTTTTCACTGGGTATTCCCCAGATTAGGTGGTACTTGACCAACACTGAGAGCTGATCCAATGGCCAGCAGAGATCAAATTATAATATCTTTGTTCAAGTTAAATGCTGAGTATAGACTCAGATGTTGCTGGATCAGACATGGACATGGTTTATAAAAATACTAATATTCTACAAAACAAAGGGTGTGTCTCCTTTGTTTGCAGCATATTTTTCCTGTGATTTATAGATAGAAATAGAATAAGGATGGGAATAAAGAGCACTGCTTTTTGTAGTCCCTAGGATATCCTTGTAATCTCCCTTGCTTATGCAGACTATTTTCCATCTGAGTCATTCCTCTGCTCTAATATATTTTATCGATGAGATGCTACAGTATAATAGAATTTGGTGCTTAAACTAGTCCCATGCCTGAGACATCTGATACAGTATGGTCTGTATTTGGGTCTTATGTTCTTTGCAGTCATTCTTCAAATCCTCTCCCACATGTTGCTTGTGACTATTACAGCAGACTTGAATGAATGGTCTTTGTATAAGAAAAATGAAACCTATGGGTTGTGGACATTTTTTAGTAGGGTGAGTTCTGGAGCTGCCTGAAGATGTGTGGGAAGAAAATATGGCAAAAATATGGCTATGACTCTCCTGACAGCCTCCCATTTTGAGATGCCTTCCGTGCAATATTTTTTTGTATTGCTGTAGGATTTCTGTAGTCTGCTGAGGATGTGCTATCTCAAGGAAGTGCTGTTCTGAGCAGGGATGCCTAGAATATGGGCAATACCTATAACTGGGAAAAGACTTGCAGACATTGATCTGGTTAAGCATTGTGTTCATTTTTCAGGTGCAGAAGAGAGTGTGGTGGACAGTAAATCTGATCTTCAGACCATTGTGCCTGTCAGGACCTCTCCTTGGCTGTCTAAGGGATCTGCACTGGCTCTCCAGACTGCCATGAGCCTCATCTCCATGACATCACCTCGGAACTTCCAGCTACACAGCACTGCTTTATCTCCGTCGTTTGTGGAGTTTGACATGTCCATGGAAGGCTATGGGTATTGCTGCTGTTGCTTTTAGTTTAGCTGCTCTGGGGTCTCCAAGCCCTTACTCTAAACACAGTGACTATTCAGTTCTCTCTTCGTCTTAGTCTGTGTACCCCATGGCTGCCTTCCAAGCAGCAATGTTGCCAACATATTTCATTACTGTCTTATTGCTGACAGCCTACTCTCTGCCTTGCTACCGTGATTCTGCAATGCCAGAAGTTACTGGTGACCCTCAGGGATGATTTTGTTTCTGATGATAGGTTCTTGCTTGCTTTTGTATAGGTGTTTATATCTCCCTACCTTGGCCACTGTCATGGGATCCAGTGCAGACCAATCTGTTTCGGGAGGGACTGGCATGGGTAAGCACTTTGGCTCACCTACAGTTTGCTGGAAGCACTGACTTCTCAGCCCCAATGAAAGCATTCAACAGTAGGAATTCAACAGTAGGTAGGAAAGGGCAGCACATAAGCTGTGTGTTTCAAAAGATTTCTGCCTCTGTGTCCCAGACCAGCTCTGAACTGTGTAACTCATACTGCTCAGCAAAATGGGGAATTGGGTGCAGCTTCACAGTGTGATGAATTAATATTAGCAATACAAATTTAAAGCAGGCTTCTAAGAAAACAGTCTTAACAAGTAAGAGCCACCATATTTTAGGGTGATCTCCTATGGAAGGAATAGGAACTGTCACTTAATGGGATTCTCCAATACAACAAAATCCTCTCTTGAGTGGACTGGGAAATGGCTGTACCTTTTGCTTCCTGAATTTTTGTGAAATTTGAGAACTTGTTTCTGGCTCAGAAATTGCTAACTCATCTGCTCCATAGCATGGAGATCTAGTGGTCATTTCTCATCAGTCAGCTTTAGGTCACTTATACATGTGCACAGACTCACATGTTCAATCTCTGTGATATTGTATACAGACAATGAAATCCAACGGAATAGAAATTAAACCCCATAATCTAATGTTGCTTCTTCCATGGTATGGAAGAATGAAACAGAAAGCAGTTTGCTAATGGCTGCACAAGGAAAGCAACTTCCTTAATGCTTTTTTGTTCCTGACTACAGGCAGCAGAACGTTCCCTCCCCCGAGCGGCCTGACACTCTCCTGCTGGTTCCTGGTTAGAAAGTTTGGTCTGGTGCACAACAGCCACCCACTCCGCTTCCTTACGGTTGTGAGGCACATGTCAAGAACAGAGCAAGAGTTTGTTTGCTTTTCTGTAAGCTTCTTGCCACAGGACCTTTCTTTGGTCATTTCTACAGAAGAAGTGGAATTCCAGCCACTTGGTAAGGCTCTTTTCAGTCAAGCTGCAGAGCTGTGTCCTCTTGTTATCTGGAGTTTTTCATTAATAAATTTCCTCTTCTTTGAAGCACCCAGGATATTAATGAGATTTCTCTTCAGTTTTCTTCTTGAATCCAGTTGTGATTTTAATTGTTGCTCATGTTTAATTTTTAAGTTTGCTGTAGGCATCATGAATTACATCAGTATTCAATGAAAAATGTTTGAGTATCACTTATATTGTGGTGTGTAGTTGTAGAGATTGGGCTTGAACCAGTCTGTTCTGTGTGACACTATGCAGGTTTGGAGAGTAGGACTGAGGATCTGGGGAGTGATTTGGCTTCCTAATGAAACAACTCATTTCCTCTCCTTGCTTTCAGAATGTTTTCTGAACATTCTATGCTAGTCAGTTAATATCATTTCCTGTTGATATTTATCCCATTTTCCTTATTGAGTAGAGTAGGTACTTCAAATGTAAATGTGATTGAATATTCCAGAGGAGGTTGGAAATGGAGTGGGAGTAGAGAGCTGGGACTTTTTCATGCACAGCTGACATTGTGTGAGTGCTGATTGCCTTAGATAATGATGAAAATTCCAGCTTTCCTTTTTTCATAAAAGCTACAAATGAATGTAGAGACTTTTATCATCTCATGGATCTGCTAGGAATTTTTTCTGTGTCAGCTAACTCTGTAAATACACTGGGGGGTTCTCCTCGTAGTGAATACGTTGGTTTTGTCCTAGTTCGGGGTAGTTTTGCAGAGTCAAGGCAGATAGCAGGTGTTATTTGGGAGGGTGACACGTTGTATGCTGGAGGGATCTTGAGAGCTGTGAAAGTGGTAGGTCCTGATAACAGACCTTGGGCAGTGTTTTAAAGACATTAGACATAAGAGCAACAAATCACACTCTACCCACAGAGTGTCATGTTCTTTCTGTCACAGTTGAAAGTTGTGTTCCAGAGGCAGGTGAAGATGAGAAACTTTCTGCTGACTTATCCCTTTTTTTGCTGTTACAGATATTATGGAACCTGAGGGTGAGGTCCTAAATCCTTCCCCATTTCCAGGGCAAGCCCAGTTTGGCTGTGGTAAACTTCTGGTCACTGGCCAGTGGCATCATCTCACAGTGACAGTTGCTAAGGAAGCAAAGAAGAACTGCATTGTGTCTGCTTATATAAATGGTCAGATGCTTGGCTCTGCAAAGGTAAAGGCTCTCTGCATCGATCTTGTGCCTGACTTTTGCCCTGCATTGCTTTTCATTTTCATCTCCCAATGTGCCTACCATGACTTTTCAGTATTAATCTGAGAAACTCAAAGCATGGTGATTTACACATGTAACACGCGCCACTGTGCTGGGTGAGTGGAATCAGAAATCCATACAAACAGGGTGTACTTGTGCTGCTTTTCAGAAGCATGTTCTCAGCTTATACTGATGCTTTGAACTAGTTCTCCCCTCCCCCTTCAGCATGTAGCTAACCAGGGCAATTTGTGTGATGATGCTCCTCTAGAGTTGGGGATACCTAGGCTGCAGGTAGCTCAGGGTTTTGCTGCTGAAATTCAGTCATACCCTTAGGTCAAAATTTTCTGAGTTTACTAGTGATTCAGAGGATCTATCAGTTTAAACCCAAGATCTGCAGAAGTTGCCAGCTATAAAAAGTACTTCACGTCAGGGTGTGACCAGAGAGCCCTAAATCAAGGATGACTTGGATTTAGGCTAGAACCTGCAAAGGTGATGAGTTACGCAGTGTCTCCACTCTTTTTTTTTTTGAAGAAAGCTCTTGAAAAGTGGAAAGGTCACAGAAAAATAAGCTTCTGTGACTGGTCAGCTCTTTGCAAGAATCCAAAGGTGGGAGGAATTTCCTCAAGCATCTTATTTGGTCATGTTTCAAGCTGTCCTCTTTCTCTTACACCCTTTCAACAATCAGTCAGTGGTCTTTTTCCTTGCTAGCACACTAAGCACTCAGGAACAGATGGGTGTTCCTCTGGGTTAGTTGTTCAGTCTGTGAGATGATACCAATCCATGAGTACATTGCTAATATTGGTGTACTGGTATTTCCCCTAATATGCAAGTTCTTGTGATTTTTGTCACACAGCAGTCAGTTCTCAGGTTGCATGAAATATCAGGCAACAGTAATCCAAATGCACCTGAAGGTTTCATAATCTACTAGATAAATGAGAATAGCCCCTGGTTTCTATTATTAATATCATCATGCTCCTGGTTTTGCAGTTTATCTCATACTATTTCAGAGATCTGATTTTTTGATTTTGAATACAGTGGAGAAAATGCAGCCTTTTCTTTCTATTATATCTCTGGTTGGTGTGGTGGATTTTTGGTTTTTGAGTGGAATCCTTTTATGAATTGAAACTTGTAACCTTGGTCTCTTCCTTTTTGTTCCCATATTTCAATTCAATCTCAGCATGTGCAGAGCTCACTTGTGTGTTTTATTCTTCCCCTGTAAACACAACCTGTTTAATTCCAAATATACTCTTTCCCATACTTGAGAAAAATGATCTGTCTTATAAATGCCTTTTGGGATCTATATCCATTTCAAGAATGAAAATTTAATTTAATTTGACTTCCTTCAAATGAGACTGAAAGCCATCAATAAAGCTAGGCCTAAACATTACAATTGATTAAAGAATTCACAGTGTGTTTAACATTCAGTGAAACAGCTCATATAAATAAAATAATCCTTTAGTAAACAGAAGATTGTCCCAGTGTTGGGTTCACTGACTTAATGCAAGCCTTCATCTTGATATGTAGTGAAGAAAAGATTGTCTAACAAGTTAGAAATGGACAAAGGTTGTTAAGAATACTGAAGACTATTTTTAGTTGCTGGAGCTGGAGTGTGTTACTGTGTTGCATCAAGTCGAATATTTATTCACTCAGGTGTCAACTCCTGCCTCTTAATATTGACCAGCCCTGTTTTCTAAACGTCAGTAGTCAGAGACCAGTAAATGCTTGGAGTCTCCCATTCTAAGAACAAATTTTTAAAGACAGGGCTAAGCCCCAAAGTACAATATAGTTTCTCTCTACCAAAATATTCCAACTACTTCCTGCTAGAGCTCTACAGTTAAATAAAATAATAGACTAAGTTTATGGAGGCCAAATCATTATTTTGGTACCAAAAATAAATGGCCCTATTTCCTAACCAATGTTAGCTCCAGTGAAGCTTACTGATGCAATTGGACAATCTATATTCTTCAAAAACCGCTTTTTCTCCATTTATGCCAGTACAAAGTGTGATCTTCAGCTTGTCTTTCTGTGTTGACTGTCACAGTCAGGGTTTTGAACTTAGGAAAGGAAAAATATGTCTGGAGTCAAGACAGGGTTTTTCTTTGCCAACACTTGAAATTCTTTTGACTGTGTTTTTGGAACAAAAATTAAGCTTAAACATTCAAAATGCTTACGTTTACAGTACTTCTCAAAGTCCAATTTCTGAACAGTAGTTGATAATTGTTATGGTGGGTTGACCTTGGCTGGGTGCCAGGTGCCCACCAAACAGCTGTATCCCTCCCCTTCCCAGCTGGACAGAGGAGAGAAAATCAGATAGAAAATTAGTTGTAAGTTGAGATAAGGCAGTTTATTAAAGCAGAAGTGAGTTTTAATGTGCACAAGCGGTGAGAAAAAGAATTAGGTTTATTCTCTACTTCCCATCAGTGAGTGCTGTTGAGACACTTCCTGGTAAGCAGGGCTTCAGCACATGGAGCAGTTGCTATAGGAGGCAAGCACTGTAAATAATGAATTTCCTCCCTTCCTCCTCCTTTCCTTAGCTTTTATGTCTGAGTTGACATTATATGGTATGGAATATCTCTGTTGGTCATTTGGGTCAGCTGGCCTAGTTGTGTGCCCTCCCAGGATCCTGGCCACCTCCAGCCCCTTGATGGGGGAATGTTGGAAGCTGGTGCTGATGCTGCCAGCTCTGCTCAGTAATAGCCAAAACTCTGGTGTGTTATCAACCCCTTTGCAGCTCCCAGTGCAAAGCACAGCACTGTGAGGGCTGCTGTGGGAAAATGAGCTCCAGCTCAGCCAGGCCCAAAAAAATTGTGTTGCACAGCTGACTGAGACTTCAATGAGAAAAGAGGTAGCAGGCAGTACTTTACAGAGAAAAGACCCCAAGGCACCCTGAGTGTATTGGATCCCCTCAGTGAATTCCTTCTCTGTTGCAGATGCAGTATCTCCAGCCTTTACCAGGTAGCTGTATTTCCATGGAACCCTCTTCCTTTATTGATGTCTATGGGTACATAGCTACTCCTCGAATTTGGAAACAGAAGTCCTCCTTGACCTGGCGCCTTGGTCCTACATACTTGTTCGAAGAAGTCGTTTCTGTGGAAACCATAGAAGTTATTATTAAGCTTGGCCCTCAGTATTGTAGCAATTTCCAAGCAGTACAACTTCAAGGTATGTGATAATTGTCATATCTGCCATTGTTTGTTTGTCAGGGCAGTGTTTAATTTATTCTTATAATCTTCTGTTAGTGTTCCAACTGTGTCTAGAGATCACTCTAAAAGTCTAGAAAACTGCATTACTGAATGTTGTACAAGACTGTAGTGAGATACATGAGGATCTTGTAAGATACTGTGAATTGGAAAGAAGAGTAGGAATCAAGCAGCAGAGAGAAATGAAGAGTAAAGAGGGATAACAGGTCCTGAGTTGCAAGATTGTGATTTCTGTTGGACAAACATTAAAGCAGAAGCTTACACTGAGACATTCTGCGTTAACAGTGCTAACAGGGAAAAAAAAAGGCAGAAAGGGAAATATGGAGTTGAACTACAAATGCCTGCAGAACAGGAGACAGCACAGGGGAGAGAGGGGTAGGGGGGGAGTAAGTTACATTCCATTTAATGAAGAGGCTTTTTAACTGAACTATGTTGTTAACTTCAATTATTAGCCAGACAAAACATTTCAGTTATTGATTACTGTTTGTTCAACAAATAGTGCATTTGCCTCTGTGCTAGAGCTTGGGGTGAAATGGGATGGTCATTTCTCATTTCAAAAGAGCAAAATAATCTTTCTTGGTGATGCTCCAGCCTGAAACAAGGTAAAAAGACTGGCTGAGAGTACTCCTTCAGACAGAATGCTATCAATCTACATACAAAAAGCTGCAAGTCAAGTGTGGGAAGGGGTTGCTGAGAGAGAAATTGTGTCAAAGTACAGCTCTGAAATAAAAACATTACTTGTAGAAATCAGAAGGATTTGATTTTTTGAATCATTGAGTCTTTATGAAGTCTGGGGGGCTTTTTTTCTGCACAGTTCTTCCCAGATGGACTTCAGTACTAATCACAGATTGTGGCCATCTGACTCTAGTTATGCCCTGTTTCAGGGAAATCACAGAGCAACATATAAGATGTGATCTCCTAATTGTGAAATGATCTCACGCTCTCCCCCTGCACTCCCCCTATTTCCATCAAAACACCCAAAGGAACTTAGGCAAATGGAAGTTTTGACTTTAAAAAAGTTTTACACAATCCCCCCAAATACTACGGGGTTTTTTTCCTTAAAATGGATTTATGACCTTGTTGCAAACAGCAGTGGGAATTTTTGGCAGTGTTGCGTCCTGCCTCTCCACTATCTCATTGCTTCTTGCTAATCAGCTGCAGCTGTGCAGAGGCTTAGTCTGCAGACCAAGTCCTGCTGGAAGGGAAACGGTGACACAGTCTTGGGGCATTTTATTTATAGTTAATCTTCATGTGGTGTGTGAACTAATTTTTTGTCTGAAAGGACTGTGTTACCAGCACTAGTAAAGATTTGTAAGTCAGCTGTTTTCCTAGTCTATAAAATTGTCAAAAATACAACCTGACCTTTTTTTTTTTAAATAAAGGTACATGTAGTTTTTCCAAGTGTGAGCAGGAATAGCAAATTCTTTAAAGAAATGCATATGAAATTTCATATTAAGCTGCTGAACCTGGTACTTTTTAGAAGCTTCCCAAATGTTGTGAGTTGGCAGCTCTGAACTTTTGCCTCTGCTCTCCTTCCACGTAAATCTTTGCTTTGGGTACCGCAATAAAGTTCCCAGATACACGGAAGGCCTCTGAAATGTTTTCTATGTCCAGAAAGTTTGTTTACATGGTGTGGACAGAGAGAGAGGTTTATTCTGGACATTTCTGAGCTTCATGAGATGTTATGAGAGGATACAAAATCAAGGCAAAGCAGTTACCAGAGGACACAGCCAAGCATAACTGCTGGTGGTGCAAGCTGCCATGGACTGTGTTGCAAAGGGTGAATGCTTTTTTTTGGTTATAGTTAAAACAAAGTAAAATTATGTCCTAAACATCAGTTTACTCCAGTTATTTTTCACCTGCCTCTCTCCTGTCTTGCATATTGAACAGTGAAGTTCCTTCAGACATTCACAGTCTTTTTTGTTTTAGGTGAGGACAAGTACAGTGATCACATCATCGCACCTCTGGTGGCAGAAGATAAGATTTCTTTTGGAATCAATGCCGTGTGCTCGTCCCTCACTACAGTCCAAGATATAAAGAGCTCTTACAATGAAGTGGATGGTCGGCTGATTGCCAAAGAGGTCACAAATTCCCCTTGTCTTAAGCAAGTTTTCTCTGGCTTCTAATCAGTTTCCTAGAGCCAAATTTCTGATTTTTTCTTGCCTCTGTGCCTTCAGTGATTTTCTTTTTTTAACTTCTTTTTCCATTCCTTAACTTTGTTCTACGCATAGGTTAATTTTCACCTTTGAAGAGGAATAGATTGGACAGTGTGAGCACAATGTTAAAAGCATTTTTTGAAACAGGAACAGAAGCCACAATTTTCAGGTTTTATGATAATTTGTTTCAGTCTGTGTTTTCTTAATGCGTTCACAAGGACTTTTCACATGCTTAGTCTATCATTCTTGCTAATACCAGGTCTGTTGATATGTGAAAGTAGTGGCATTGTGGGATGTCATTGGTGGGTGAATATTTGTCCTTGCAATCAACTTTTTATGAAAAAAATATGGTTTTCATAGTCTAAAATAATAAAATAATCTAAAGTATTAGAGCACGCATTTGTTACTTTTACTGTCCCTAATGCTACCAAAGTTTTTCTTAAAATGCCTTTCGTCTGTTTTAGATTGGGATTAATTCTCGGGACAGTTCAACCCCAATATTCCTAGCTAAGAATATTGCTGGACACCTCTCAGGTTCCTTGCGGACTATTGGGTCAGTTGCTGTGGGCCAATATGGTAAATGCACTTGTCTTAATGTTTCATATTCTTTTAGGAGTAAAGCTTTTTTCTGTCCAATAATAGATTAAGTCTTTGTAACTTCCTGGTAGAGTAACACTGCAATTTCCTAGGGGTAAGAGTGTTCCAGTCTTCTCCAGCAGCTACCAGCCTGAACTTTATTGGAGGCCCTGCCATTCTCCTGGGTCTCATTGCTATGGCCCATGATGACCACACCATGTATGCAGCTGTCAAAGTCCTGAACTCCATCCTCAACAGTAGCCCCTTGAGTGGAAAACTCATGAGGCACATCCATGGATACCAGGTAGAAACACTTGTTCGTTCTTTCTGGTTATTGTCTTTCCCTTGTAGATATTTATCCCCAAATCTATCAATGGGAATGATATCCTGGCTATAGCCACTTGTGGTTGGAACTTTGTGAGTTAGGAGGGGGATATAGGCTAGTGCTCTATATCCTGTGCTTACAGTCCCTGGGAACCTCTCTAACAGTTTATCTGCTGAAGGAAATGTGAGGACTGATGCCTCTTGGTCAGACATGATTTAATAAACTAAATAAGCCAGTGCAGCAGATTTGTGACTGACGCTCTCTTCACCTTTTACCAACACACTTGATCCCACACACAAAAGACCACTTCTTGGGCAGCTTTTCTTCCTCCCCTTGGCTCATACAGCCTAAGATTCCTCTTTACAGACTGCCCAGTGTGGGGCTGCCAGTGAATTCCTATGGCTCAGTCTTCACTGTGTATGAAGAACTGTGCTGATACAAATAAGTGCTGCCTGAATTTCATTGATTAGGTCTGTCCCAAATTAATCTTTAAACCTGAAAGCTATGGAGATTGAAGGTTTTGGTTGTATGTGAAGTCTATATATGTAATATTGGATGGATTGAGGCTCAAGTATGAAGTTTCAGTTTAGAATAATTTACTACATGCTGTGTAGGCGAAGCAGAGAACTTGAAGGAGCAGAGAAGATTCTTTAATATAGAAGATTCCAAACAAGACTCTCAAGATTAGGGTTTCATGAATGATTTATTAGAAACTTGCCATTTCCCCAACATGCAAATTGTTCATAATTGATCACAATTTATATGAATATATTTATCTTACTTAGATATTGCTTGCCCAATCCTTTCTTGTAGGTGAATGCCTGTCTTTATATTGTGTATGAGCTGTTCCTTTTGATTTTTTTGCTAAACAGTGTTCTCTCCGTGTGACTGATCATCATATTGCAATGGAGTGAAGCTTTTTTTAACAGCCAAGTAATAAATGTGTCTTGATATGTATTTTCAAATTAATTTGTATTCTTCCCAACCTGTTCAAAATGTAATGGCTTTCTGAACACTCTTCTCACAGTATGGGGAAATTGTTGGGTAATCAGAGGTAGGTAGGCTCAGTTGAGAAACTGGCAATGTTTCATGAATGTTTTTCATTTGGGGAGGTAAAATTTAATATTTTTTAAATTAACACCATTTGTAAGCAATTAAGAATACATCCATGAAGAACAGCATAGAACACCTACTGTGGTTATTTACAGTTATATTTGTCTGTTGCTTTTTAAAATTACATTCAACATAAAATGGCACGTATTTTCCTCCTGTTCAATGCCATGGAGTTGCCAGGCTTCTTGAAAAGTTCATCCTTACAGTTCCTGCATGAAATTTTTTGTCTGGACTGAAATCATTTTCTTCATGATGCTCATGCAAAATGCATGCATGCATCTGCTACATCTGAGTAAACTGTACGTTGGTCTTGAATTAAAGAGAAGTGTTGTATGTTAGCTGGTAAATACAGATTTATACTTGGCAGATACTTATTCAGTCTTCTTTTTTCAGTTGCTGAGCTATCTATTGAAGAGGAAAACTCAGCTGCTAAACAACAGGATTTTACAGTTAATGTTCTCCCTAGTGGGCACGGCTGAGCTGGGCTTTGAGTCTTCTGTCATCAAGAATTATAGTGCATTCCAGTATGTTCTCTGCAACTTTGAGGTAAAACTGTTCATGTTACTCTGTAGGTTCGGCTGTATTAAAGATGGCTTTGTAATACAAGGTTTGGTTTGTTCACAGCATCTCCTGGATCCAGTATTTGGGATGGGGTTGTGTGTGCATGACCACGCTGTGGTCTGCAGGAACACTCCCAGAGGGTCTGCTCCTCAGGGCTAGAACTGGAGCTACAGTTCCCTGCACTAGCAGGGACTTCCTAGTGCCTGCAGGTCGCATTACAGGAACACTGAAAGTTTATGATGTTCTCCCTAAACTAGTTTTAGCTGTTTCTCTGATGCAGCTACTGTTCTCACAGCTCAGCAGAGCAGTAAAATCTCTGCTTTCCTTTGTCTTTCAGCTTTGGATGAAAGCACCAGAAAATCTTGACCTTGTTCTTCTTTCCCATCTTATGGAGATCTTGCAGTCCTCCAGGTACAAACATCTGTTTGAATCAGAAACCTGTGGGACAAACTCATTTGTAACCTGAAGCTGGAACTCTATGGTGGATATGAAGGGTCTGATCCCGGTTGGAATCAGTGGATTTTGGGAGTGAATAATTCCTGTATTGCTCATTCAAGCCTGGAGTTAGTGATTTGTTCAGCCCTGGAGATGACTTTGGGGCCAGCCTGGGAAAAGATGCTTGGTTACCTGATTCACATGGAACCACTGCTGTACAATGAAAGTTTAAATATCTGCTGGAGAGGGGAAATCTTAATGTTTGAGTTGACTGTGAAATAATTTTTAAAAATATATGATTGAAGTTGTGTTTAAAATCAAAACACAACCCTTTTATCAATATTCTTAATCATCTGGACTGGAGTTAAATGTATCTAAAGAGATAAAGAGGGGCTGAGTAAAGCTAGATTCTTGCTTTTTGGTAGCAGAAAGCTCTGTGCAGAGCTGTCTGGTGCCCCTTGCTAAATTTTACAGGAATAGCATTTTTTCACTACCAACTCGCTGCTTGAAAATGCAATGTTTTCTTTGAACTTGTTGGAATGCAGCAATTTCTGGGGGAGAGGGCAGAGGAGAAGAGTAGAACACACAAAGTAGTCTTCAGATCTCTGACAATTTGTCTGACAGTGTTTGAAATGTTATAAAGACTATATTGGAAGCCAAAAGTGTGAAGTAGCAGTAAAACCTGAGAATTCTTTTAGCTGAAACTCAGCAAATTTGGTTATTTCCAGTAGAAGCTTTTAATAGTCTTGCTTTTTTTTACAGAGATGCATGTCAGAATGTTGCAATTGCCTACCAGGTGCAAATGGTGCCCAAGCTTGTTTTCCTTTTCAATGATCCTGAAATCAGCAGCTCCAAGATCTCTGTGGTCTGCACTATTCTGTCCCATCTCTTGCAAGGATACTTTAATACAAGGGATATTCTCAGGTAACCTACAAGGTCTCTAGCTTTTCCTCAGATTGCAGATGAGCTATACTTCTGCTAGTGTTGGAGAGAGCTCGACAGTAGAGCTTCCCTCACCTTGTCTCTGGTAGAACACCAGATCTTTGGCAACTGCAGGATCCCCTGATGAAAAACTTTTCGTTCACTCCAACCTTATATTTGTGTGAAGGTGAATTGGGTGATGACTGTTATAATGGTGGCACAGACAGTTCTGTAAGTATGACTGGGATTACTCAAATATGTACTTGATATTTTGTTTCATTAAAGCCTTGTCCCTAAAGTGTCACTACAGTATTACAGTTTGGCCCCAAAGAACTGTGTACCTAATTCTGTTGGTTTGGCTTATATCCCAGCAACAATCCTTTTTGTTCCTGAATTTCAATCAGTTATGTTAGTCAGGATTTCATGAAGCATAGCATTTAAATCCTTGTTTGCTCTTCACAGAATGTAAGCACTGCTTCACTTTATATTCCCAGCCTAACTGCCTCAACCTGTAGCCTATTGAGTGAGGAAGGTCCAAATAGTGCTGTCTACAGCCACCTCATTCCTAGGGAAATGCACTGCACAGATGGAAGCTCTGTTTCTGAAGTTATGTTTTTAATAAAATGTAGAAACAGAGTTGCATGTCAAATCTGTGGACTCTGCTTTTTGCCCTGTTGGAGGGTATGAGCACCTCTAATAGTTAACTGTGGAGTAAGCTAATACATGAACTTGTTGTTTGCCAGCTCTTTTGTGAATCTGTGCTCCTGGATGTATGTTACCTGTATATTCCTACCCCGGGCTTGTAGGAAATAGTTTATTTTTTTCAGATAGGTGGTGAGACAGGTGAGAGTCGTGGATTTAGTGTATCAAATTTGTCGTGTGTAAGCGTTTTTTCTTAAATAATCATGATTTGTTAATCCATGGTAATATTATTAGTTGTCACGCCCATGAGTGCTGAGAGAATGGACAGAGACAGTCCCTGTCCTTCTAGCTCTAGGACAGCAGAGTCTCTAACAGGCTCTCAGCAGCACTGAGAGGCGCTGGAGTTTCTGCTGCTCCCAAATTTGGACTTCTAGAGGGAATTGCTGTGTGGACCATTCCTGCAGAACAACTGGTGTTCTGTCCCTTAAGAAATATCCTTCTTGTGGGCAGAAGAAGATTGTGGGCACTTTCACTAAATGCATATATATCACATTAATCTTTCTATCCTTAGAACCAGGTAATGTGTTAAAGCAGATGAAAAAAGGGTGCCAGTCCTCCTCACAGTGGACCTGCTAAGGTTTCTCTGTTCCCCTCTATATGCTTGGAAACCAAGTGGTGATAACAGTGATGTTGAAATGCCACAGGCTGCTCAGAATCTTTCATATAAAGAGTGCTTTACTCAGTGTTCCTTTCCTCTTGGTGAAAGACATTTAAAGTAGATAGAGAAAACATTCCCATAGCAGAATATATTTTACTTCGACTTGAAGATAGTTTCAGTCATCACAATATAAGAAAGATACTAAGCTATTAGAGAGCATCCAAAGAAGGGCCACGAAGATGAAGAGCCTTGAGGGGAAGCCAGATGAGGAGTATCTGAGGTCCCTTGGTCTGTTCAGCCTGCAGAAGAGGAGACTGAAGGGAAGCCTCATCTCAATTACAACTTCCTCCCAAGGGGAAGAGGAGGGGCTGTCATTTCTCTGTTCTCTCTGGTGGCAGTGACAGGACCCAAGGCAATGGCCTGAAGTTGTCAGGGGAGGTTTAGGCTGGACATTAGAAAAAGCCTCTTCCCCCAGAGGGTGGTCAGGCACTGGAACAGGCTTCCCAGGGAAGTGGTGACAGCACCAAGGCTGACAGAGATCAAGAAGTGTTTGGACAATGCTGTCAGGCACAGGTGTGACTCTTGGGGTGTCCTGCTGAGGGCCAGGAGTTGGACTTTGATGATTCTTGTGGGTGCCTTCCAACACAGCACATTCTGTGACCTTTTAATTTACTTTCTAGTTTATGAAGTTTTCATCCTGTTTCTGAAGTGACTAGAATTTCTAATGGTGGTTGTGAAGACATTGTTAACCAGTATTCAACTTTGCATCTAATCTCCAAGTAATTAAATTAATACCTTTCTGTTGACCACAACTGCTTCACTCTTTCTCTATAAGGATTGGATTGTTCCTTGTTTACACCTTGAAACCTTCTTCTGTGGATGAAAATCAGATTTACCTGGACAGTGTGGCTGAGAGGCCCACTGAAGGTGAGGGGCTGCCTTTGGGGTATGTGTTGTGATAGTTTAACTACAGTATTTCCCTCCTTTCCTAGGATTGCAACATTAGTGCTTCTGCCTCCTGTGGCAGGAAGAGGCAAAATTCAGATTTCTTCATATGGAAAGGGGCAGGCTACACTGAGGTGACCCTTTTGTTCTCTCTCTGCTAATAAACCAGCAGTACATTGGCTGCATTGTCCAGAGCTGACACAATGCTGGATTTCAGATATTCACAGAGAGGAAGGACATTAAATTGGAGCTGCCCCCAAACTAACCTACTGGGCTGTTACAAGGAATAAAATTTCAATGGGCTTGCTGGCTTTTCTGTGAAGACTTTACTACACTTAACAGTTGCAGCAAATAATAAGGCAGAGCTCTGCACCTCTTAAAGTATCTGTGTATTTCTCAGGTTCACACGGAGGAACATCCAGTCATTTGGCCCTTTCACTGTGGTCTTTCAGTTGAGGCCTTATTGTTATTGCAACTCTAAACAGCAGATCAAATTAAGGGGACAGTGGTAACTGTAGTTGGTGTATAGACATCTCAGCTAGGCAATAGAAGTGAGATTGCCTGTTTACATTTCCCTCTCTAGTTAACCTAAGATTGCTTCCTCTGAGATATTGTTCAACATGCAGTCTGAATGAGTTTTAAGTAACTCTAAAGAGAGGACTTTGGCAATGTAAGCACAGGTTGTTTCTAATGTTAGCAGGAATCCTTATGTCTAAAATTTGATGTCTGCATCTTTTTACTCTGTAAAAACCCCTAATGTAAGTACTTATACGAGGCAAATTTGGTGCAAACAAAATTGTTCATCAAAGAAATGGAATATGTTTTGTCCCTTCATTACTCTTTGTTACTTTCTGGTATTTGTAGCCTTAAACCAAAGATCTGGAAAGACAATCTGTCTTCGAAACCAGCTACTGAAGATGCTGTTAGATGTAATATGCTCAGACAAACTTCACCTGTCCTCTGAGTAAGTAGAAACATTTAGGAAGTTAAGTGTCTCTGTCTTCCAGATTTTTCATCTTCCTGGTGCTTAACCAGGACTAAACACACTGATAATATTTGAATTTCAACAAATACTAGGAGCAGACTGGATTCAGAGAGACTTTTTTGTCAGTGATTTATGTGTGATCTTTTGTCAGTGATTCACACAGCTGTGTGGTCTGATCACACATCTGATATCCATTTTGGAAAATGTCTCATGTTTTCAGAATATGGTGAAGGGGGAACTTGGATATTGATGTTTCTTCTGCATAGCAGGGGTTGAAGAAATCCCATCTGTCTCTGAAAATCAAGTCAATCTAATGTGGGATTACTTGCACCCCTCTATCAAAATCATGAGAATGCTGTTACAATAATTCTACCTTTCATAAGTGAGAGGCAGATTTCATAGTGCTGCAAGCTGTAACTCTGCATTTAAACCAGAATTTTGAAATTCATAGCTTGAAAGATCTAGTCTGTGATGTAGTTTGACTCAGTTATTGATACACATTCTCAGAAGGGGCTTCATATTAATGAGCTGTTTTGCCTGACAGTAATGCAAGGTTAGATGTAGCAGGAATTTAATTACTTCAGCTGTGTGGATGAGTCTGTTGTTAAATCGTTGTGATTCTCTGTTGTGGTACATCTTTAATGAGATTTTTTTTTCTAGAGAAACATGAGCTTCTAAATCACTTCAAGATCATTTAAAATAGTATCTCCTTTCTGTCTTCCATCATGTTTCCTTCCATGTGTTTTCATTTACCTGTTTGTCCTAGGGAAAAAGAAAAGACATTTTTGGCACTGGGGCCAGACTGGTTTCTGCTGTTCACACAGAGCTACCTGCACTTCAGCACAGTTGTCCTGGGAATCAAACTGCTTCTGTGCTTCCTCCACAATCGTTTGCTGTTGAACAAATTCAAGGAGGGGATAGTGGCTGGGCGTTGGCTGGAAAACAGCTCTGCAGGGTTGAATATTCTAATGGGTATGTGTTGGTTTAACGTTCCCAAAACACTGCCTTGATCCAGCTCAATGACAGGAGATCACTGTGTACATTATAGCAGAATACCCACTGATCTCAGTGGACCAAGAGTTTAAATTACTTTCTAGGGCAAACTTGTCCTGGTACTTCAGCATATCTGTGCTGAAAAGTGGAAAGTATTACTTCTCCCTTGCAGGTAATTAGCAATGCTGATTAGTATCTGCAGGGAGATGGGCCTTTTTGTGTTGCACAAAATCAGGCTACTTGATAAGCCTTTAAGGTGTTCAGATGTCAACTTGGGCTCTGAAAGCCTTTGTTTCTTAAAGATTTGTTCAGCCTGCTTTTTGATAATTAGACCTGGGGTTCTGAGATAGGGAGGAGAAAGGAAGAAGAATAATTTGGGGAGAAAGCACTTTAACAAAAGTGATAGTGGGAAGAATTGTCATCTGTTAGTGTGGGGGTGTTTTTTAAATTGTTGGTACTGCAGCCTAGCAGACTACTGAGTGTTCTGGGACACAGACAAATGGCGATAAAGTTGCGTCAGTAATCCTTCTGCTGATATGACATTTAATTTTAGACACTTTCCTTTTCTTTTCCTTTAAAGATAATTTAAAAAGTCATCCTCCAGTGCCTGACAATGGCTACTTTTTGATTTTTGGATTTTCTGTATTGCAAAGATGTCTGACTGATCATGTTCACGTCCCTGAGATCTACTTGGTTGTGGCAGAGCTCTTTCTGGCAACTCCACAGTCTGAACCACCTGAAGCAGTCAAGGTATGGAAAAAAAAATAGCAGACAAGCACCTGAAGCTGCTATTGCATTACTATTTTGACATTTTATGCCCTTTTCCATGAGAGGATTCTCAGGCAAGTTAACCCTACTTGGGTTTTGTGATAATAAAAACTATTCATATTTTTTAAATTAAATTAGTTAACTTGGATTTAAGAAAATTTATATTCAGAACAACCTTGTTCATGCAGGTGTTAAATGCGACAAATTTAATGGGAGAGGAAGGAGCTGCTGGAGATAGACACATGTTGGTTTTGTTCTGAGGTAGAGAGAGCAGTTGTTGTCCTTGATGTATCATGTATAATTCCCATCTCTTAATGAAATCTCTTTCCTCCTGCGTAGAAAGATCTTGAGTCTATGTTGCAGTGGATCTTGCAGCACCACCTTAAAGAGAATGTCCTCAAATTTGGGTTGTGTGCAGAGGCAGCTGTGTTACTGCTGGAAATGGTTAGGTTCACCGTGGACAAGGTAAGTGTTTCATTGCAAGGACAGTGCAGTGTGAGTGGCTGAATAAAGAGCCCAGGTGACAGATGCTGGTGGCAGCCTTTACCTGTAATCCCTAGTCCTGCTCTGCCCGCAGAGGGCAATACTGAACATGACAGTGAGCAGGGACTTCCAAGGGGCACAACAACTCCTGCCCTGGGTACCTAGCACAGGATGTGATGGGCTCATGTTTGAGAGACCAGAGACAGATCTTGCCAGACAGACAACACTACTCAAGTTTTTCATTCTTGATGATGATATGTCACCTTTCTGATTGGATGTATATTCAGTCTGCAAGGTGGGGGTTGGCTACTGGTGCCTTGTCTGACTTTTGTGGCTGTGTCATGTTTGCTTAGGAATACCTAAAGAGAAACAAAGATAAGCTTCTATGAATGAGGGGAATGCTGCCTTGACCAGATGCACATTTGTCTGTTCAGCCTATTGCAGATGCAGAAGCCTCCTGGGCAATTGCCTATCCAGGGAATGTTATCGAGTTTCTGAGCTTGATCTATCACAGTTATACACAGGACCCCGTGTGGCACTGTCCTGACTTCTTGAAAGCTTTGGCTATGGTTGCTTTTCATTCAGGACCAGCCAAGGTATGTGTATAGGAGCCAGCATAAACCCTTCAGACCAGAGATGGGTCTCTAGGAGAAAAAAAATCAGTTTACAGTAGACTGAGTGAAACTGTATTGCTGTCTGCTTTCGCAGGGTGGGTCTGAAGGCCTTTTGACTCCTGACGGTCCAGCCATTGCCGAAGGGAAAGGCTGTGCTGATCCCTCCTCTCTCCCACTCCTACCACACCCTGCCAAGAAACAAGTGTGGGATTTTGTGCGAGTCCTCCTGATGCACAGTCTTCTCAACATCCCAGCAAACAAACAAGGACATCCCCTTGAGCTGCTTCTTGAGGTTTCTCTTAACAGCAGGCTTTGCTGTTCTACCTTGCACTGGGGGTGGAAGGACAGGACATATCCTGCTAGTGACCTAGTAAAAAAAGTGCTAACAGTGACAAAAGGAAAGGACTTCCCTAATGCCTCTGCATTAATGTGAACTAAGAAAGCACTGTCCCTGGAAAACAGAAAAGACATTTTTCAGGCAATGTTTAATATTGAAGAAAGGGGTGAAAGAAAATTTCCTTTTCCTTAGTAATACCTGCTAGTCATTGAATTTGTTGAGAACAGAAAATGTCACATGGAGCATCTAGTGTACTGATTTTTGAGATAACAAAATCTCAGTTCTCAAATAAACGAAAAAGCCCTGTCTCCACTTTAAGTACAAATTAATACAAGGTGTAGCAGCTGAGTCTGGGTAATAGATTTTTAACCACTCAAAGCACTCTAGAGAATCAGAGTAGTCTGAAGAAAGGGGAAAATGAAAAATTTAGGCTTCAGCTCCAAATTGTCAATAGTCCAGGTGTCCCAGATGTGAGTTCTGATGCAGACTTAACTTAGTAATATGAATAGTAATGAATATAGCTTGACTGCAATTGTAATGAGTTAAATCCTCTTGTGGATGAATAGCTCCCTAAAGGTTTATATATACTATCCCAAGGTTTGGTACAGTTAAAATAGAGTTTGGATTTCTGACTGACTGAATCCTGGGCCTGCTAATGGAGCTCAATGTCCCTGAGCACAAGACCTCTTGGAAACCACCTCTGAGCCAAATTCTGGCCCTTTGCAAAACCTTGTTTCTGTTCAGTTTGCAGAGGGTGACTGTGCTGGCTATCAGCTAGATGCTGCAGTCCTGTGTAAGATTTCCTGGTTTTCCAGCTGGGAATGAAGTTCTGCCATCTCATCTGTTGTACAGTAGCTGTCCATCTATGCACTCTTGCTGAAAGTGAAGTTGAGCCATATTTCCTCTTTTCCTGCTGTACTAATAGGTATGCCATCACTTTGTAGGCTTCTCCAGAAGATGCCACCAGTGAGCAGAAGAGACTTTTTCAGACAAAAGTTCTACTGTCTGCTATGGATGTCTTTCAGGTTACCAGCCAAGGTGAGGAGAAAATGAGACCAAGAGGTGAGTGGTGAGAATCAGATTGTTTAACTATTGTTTAAATACCATGCTAACTGATATTTAGCATGTAGGTGTAATTTTTACAAAGGTTTGGAAACAATAGCTAGAAGGACAGTCCAGGTCAGCAGGCTCCGCTGTCCATCCTATCTTGCTGTAAGCCAGTTTGCATAAGTTATCATAATTTTATAATTCTTCTGGAGATCCTCTTCCTTTTTTTCATTTTGAGAAGAGATTCTGAATATTAAAAAGGGAGTATGTAGAAAGAAGCCTGGGTTTATCCTTGAATACTTCTGGAAACAGCCCCATTAACTTGTTACTGCTCTCCTTTCTGAGTCGTTAGTTAAACCAGTTATTCATTACAGCATTTTGGTGAGATTGGTTCCATCCTTAAGATGGAGCTGTCATTTCCAGTCTGAGTAAGGTGTTTCTGCTATGCATAGAGTCTTCTTAGACATGTCCTAGCTCTGAGATACTATGGCATGAGATATCCTTCTCAGCTCTGGTAATCTCACATTTCACTTTTTCTTCGTTTCCCCTTGTTATGGAATAATCAACCCTTTTATATGCTCTCCAGGAAGCAGTGATCCTCATGGTACTTCGGAATCAGCTGCACCCCTATCCATGATGAATATTGCTTATTTTGTTCAGAAGCTGGTTGAGAAGCTGAACAGCAGATTGTTTGCGGCTGACCCCAAGCAAATCCCGATCTTCATTGCCAAACAGATTACGTGTGTGAGTCATGTTTTTTCTCCCCAGCTTTTATCAACATGCTGTAACAGGCTGGGTTTTTACACTGAGGTCATGATATTGCAATTCTGAAGAAGATAGCTATAATCCATTTGTTGATTATTGTCATTCCTGTTTTTTTGCGTGAGAACATAGCAGCTGTAAATTATAATTAGAGATAGATGGTGCAGCATAAAGAAAGGATAGTTAACTCTTTTGTGACACTGTCTGTTGGGTATGTACACATTGCTGAACTGGGATAAATTAATCTCTGCCACAGTTCTGGGGACTTCAGCAGAAATACAGAAAAATAGAATTTTTATGTAACAGGTAGTTCAGGGGAATTTTGCTGAAATAAGTTTCCAACAGCTTAAATGAAGTGGGAGGAGTGGATCCTTGGGGAGAAAGTTCTTTGAGCAAGCCAAGTACTCTGCTGTTTTGTGTTTTCACAGGTCTTAGAAAGCTCTGTTTCTCAAAAGGAAGTTTTCCTCAGTGCCCTGTACAGCTGCTTAAACAGAGCCATCCTATACTGCCTATCCAGACCACAACAATCACTGCCTGAACAGTTTAATGTCCTGAATACTCTCATTGTTCTGCAAGAGCAGTGGGACATTATTTTTGCAACTTACAACTCAAATAGTAATTTTGTTATCTGCCTGATGTACTGCCTTTGCCAACTGAACTCGGGCAGGTACAAATGTTCATCTTATTATGTTTCTTTGTATCTCTGTGCTGTACCTGTGGAAGTGAGTGCAGAGGGGGAGATGTCACATAACTTAGGCATATCCAGTCTGGGGAATCACTAGAAGCTGAGATTGAGCTGGATCCAGCATTTCCAGCAGCCTACTCACTTCAGAGTAGTAACTGCAGTTAACAAGCTTGAACTGATTTCAGTGGAGCTGGCTCACAAGTCCATCAGGAAAATGAGCATCTGGAAATCTTCCTAGCATGTGGGCTAGGATCACTTCACAATCATGTAGGTGGCCATTCTCCGAGACATCTGCATGGGGTAATTTAGTGAGATGTATTTTCTGATCCAGCAGTCATTTGTGTGTGGGTACATTTAAAACATATATAGAGGTGTGAATGGATCTTGGGATCTTTGTGTTATTGTTACTTGGATCTGAGCTGCAACATTTTAGTTGTTCTGACATGAGGAGTTTTGCCCTTTGCCATTGGGTAGGGCTAGAACATCCATACCCACTGTTTGCTGTTCTTACAGATGTTGATATAACAGATGTACTCTTGCTAATGTAAGCTGGGGAGTTAGCTTGGAAGCTTAGTTTTGTGAAAAAAAAAAACCAACAAATATTGGCAAGTGCATTTTGCACTTCCATGTTTCTTGTTTCAATGATAACCTTCTGTACTGCTTTGATGGTCTGAATTGAATCCATTAATACAGTATCACACCAGAAATGAGCTGTACTTCCTGAGATCTTTTCTGGATGTTCTTATTCCAGTCAGATAATAATTTCCAGGCCAAACCTGTTAAGATGGGGTAAGGATTGCTTTTATGGCATAAGAACAAAAACTTTTTTAAAAAAACTAAAGTACAGAAGGGTTTCTGTTATACAAAAGCGAAACAGAGCAAATCCAGGGAGTCAGAACTGTGGTATTTTAAAGAAAATCAGAAAGAAAAATGGCAGCTTTGCATACCCAAGGATTTAATTCTCCCAGACAGCAGGGCCTGTTCAGAATTGAAAGAACGTAGTGTGTTACTAGTGGCCATATATGCTATTATTGACAGCAGTTCTGTGACAAAATCCAGATTGTCTGGATACCTTAAGCCAGCCTGTTTTTGGGGGTTTTTGTTTGTTTTTTTTTTAAGTATTACTGCTGTACTGAAGTTACTAATATCTTACTTCCTGACTGGTAGACTGTGGCACAGCCCCCAATCCCACAGCAGAAGTCCTCTTGGCCATGGTGATGTTCTCAATAATCACATCTACATGCTAATAGTATCCACAGTGCTAAATGTATAGCTTTTTGGTGCTGAGTGCTTTAGAAACTGAATGAGTCATCACTGACACAAAAAACTCAGACTAAGCAGTTCAAGTGTAGGGTACAGCAAGATACTGCTTTCCACATAGTGGCAGATACCTCTAGCAAAGGGATTCTGAGTAAAGGGACCAAGTACAAGATGCCAGGGGAGGTGCAAGAAGGCTGGATGCAGACTGGCTACATCAGGACAGCCCTGTGTTCTATCTAATTAGGGTGAATGGTAGATACAAGTGCAGTAAAGTGCAGGGATAAGGCATATACAAGAGAGTGATCTACAGGGTCATGATAACTGCTCCTTGACTTTGCAAACCAGCCTGGCAGTTGTTAAGTTGCCACTTGCTGAAAATTCCATGGTATTACATGACTGGTATAAGCTCTCAAACCTGAAAATACCCAAATGAATACTACCAAATGAATCAAGTAGGACTGGATGTGCAGAAACACCTGTAGCTCTTTCACTGTCCTCATTTTGTTCTAAGTCTGGTTTCCTCACCTGCCCTTCTTTCTTTTTTTCCTTTGTCACAGCTGTTTGGAAGGTTTTGGGGTTGATGCAAAACCAAAGCTGGCTTCTTATCACCAAATTTTCCTTGCACCCAGTGAAGAGGAAAAGGGCAGCTTGCCTACTCCAGATGATGGTAATTTATGGCACACGTTGCCTGTGCCTTAGAGAGAAGGAAAATACCTGTCTTCAACAGTTATCAGAGCAGCTTGTGCAAGTGCCACTTCTTTCCTTTTTGGTGTACAGGCACTGCAGGCACAGCACAGAGGAAGGAAAGTTGTGCTAAAAAATTACTTGTGTTTGCATCAAGCCTTTTTATTCAAAAGTCACACCCAGCATCCTCAGGAGTACTGGGTATCAGTTTGGAGATCCCTCCTCCATGTTATGGCCAGTATAAGGGGCCAGATACATATACTATTTGTAGTTCTATTTCTTTTTTCAAGGCCCATACAGGGTTTGTCTGTTATATGCAGAAGGAAGTGTTTGAGCATTTCAGAGAAACACAGCAAAAAATTAGGGTTGGATTCAGTGTGGTCAGCTGAACCCTGCAGCAGAGCAGTGTTTTTTTTTTTAATTTTGATTTTTAAATATGTATTGGCTTGGTTAAGATGAAACCAAATCAGTCTGGTTTGCAGGGAAATAGAGCAAAACCACTCAGCACTTCCTTGTACAGTGTCCTCCTGCTGTGTCAGATTGTTTCACAACTTGGTTACCTTTGCCCCTCCATCTCCAGTGATGTTTGGCAACATAAAGGAATGTCCTTTATGTGCTTTAGCACTCTATGCATGATAATAAGATCATCAAAATTCTGATTAAATGGTTTTCCAAAGCAGAAACCAGTTAAAACCACATGTCACTCCTACTTGTTTCTTTCAAGGAGTTGAAGTATCATAAAAGAAATGTCCTGCTGTTTTCTGTATTAGATTAACTAGTCTAGCTTAGATCCTATGTAGGCAGTGGACAAAAAGGAACACTCAGCTGACTCCGGCAGTTACTCTGCACCAGTGCTTTTCCAAACAAGATATTTTTGCTTTACCTGTTGCTTGCTTGAAATCATAAATGAAGAATTATTTTTTGGTGTTACTTTTGTTTCCTAGTCCGCCAGGAGATTCTGAGAACAGTAGAAATCATCTGGAAGCAGCTCATTTCTCAGAGGCGGCAGGCTCTGGAGGACATTTACAAGATGGATCTTTCTGTAAAAGGAAATGACAAAGAAAGGGACATGAAGATAACAGAGATCACTCCTTTATGGGAAGAAATTATGACAAAAGCTTGGCAGCAGTTGCTAGGTCTGTTCTTTTATGTGTTTTAATACTCACTGTAGTAAGCAAAAACATTGTGGTAAATGAGGTTCCTGGTGGAAAGCTGCTGTTCCTTGGTTATACCTTTCCTCACCTGCTGAGAAAGCAGATTCTCAGTTTCTCTCATTTAGGGCTGTGATTGCTTTCTGTGTCATAACCCATCCCTTCTGTAATCACCTGGTGGTGTCACAGGGCTCATGTTGTACTGCAAGAAAGAGAAATCGCCTCAGATTGTAACCCATAGGAAGATTTAAAAGGATATATGGTTGAAAGAAGGGCATTGCAATGTGTGTAGTGCTGCAGTGATTCTAAGCTCATGTCTGTATATTGAAACTGATCTATGGCAGACCTGTGGGGGCTTTTAAATAAAAAGTTAATAAAAATTTAAATGCTTGAGAAGTATGTGTTAATTCACTTCTCATAAACATAGAAAATTATTCATCTGGAGTGACACACTGCCATGTTGTTTTGTCTTGTGTAATGGGGATAGAACCCCTCTATTTTCTGACAGACTCAGCTTCAAGTCTTGAAAGCTTTTTTGTCTTTTTTCCCTTGCAGTATCTGAGAAGAAGCTTCTCCAGAATAAAGCAGGGCCAAGCCTGTCCCAGAGCAAGCACAATTCCTGGAGTGAAAGCCTCTCTTCAGCTATTAGGTTCATACCTGGCCGAAATACAAAGGAAATGTCATGCAAATCAGAGGTAAGTTTTGCTCTTTGTTTTTTCTGGGTCTGTCACTGGTCTGCCTTTTATATAGCTCTGGAGAGTTCTTCTGGATTTGGGGGGCTTCTGAGTGTGTCTGTTGGTTGACACGTTCCATTGTAAACTAGACAGCTATTGCAGTTGAGGTTCCTTTTCTAGGCTGCTAGAAATAATCACAAAGAAATAGTGACCTGAAGAACTTCTCTTTGCAGCCTGTTCATATAGTCTAATAATGCATATTTTCTGCATAGGGCCCAGTTATGGCACTTGAAAAACCTAAGCAGCCCAGATGTGTTTGTGCTTACAGGCCTCTGCTTGGGGTGGAGCAAGGTGAGGAGATGCCAGCTTTGCTGCTGCTGTTGACTTGCATCACCTATGTAAACCTTGTCCTTCAGGCACTGAATTAGTAGAAAGGCTCAGGTGTTATCATAGTACTACTCTTACATTTTCTACTCAATATGAAGTATTAAAGGTCCAAATTTTAATTTAGCCTCTAGAGATAGGGAAACAAGTCTTGGTATATAATCCAGGGTTTGGAGGGTATGCATAATTCCTGCTGTCAGCAATGAAGATGTGAACTCTTTTCCATGCATAAGCTCCTCCTTTGCTGAAGGAGAGGGCCATTTCCTTATTTTTGCTTAGCATTGTCAAAAATAGACATGAAAAACACTAGATAGATGTTACTTTTCAAGTGTACTGGGGGTAGAGTAACTAGCTATAGGGTAGGGCAGAAGTGCATTGACAGAATATTCAGAGCTTTAAACCAAGCTTGTGTTACTGTGGTGCTCAACATATTAAGGTCTTTTTTTTCCTCCTGAGGAGACAATGAGTCTGTTATTAGCCTTGCTTTAGGGAGCCTTAACCCTCTTGCTCAAGCTATAGGAGATTGCAGCTTCATGCCTGGTTCACTTCCAGCTAATGTGTCTGATAGTACCTTACTGAGCTGCAAGGTTTTTTCCAGCATGCCACAGAATCCTTCTCAGTCCTTAAAATCACTTTGCTGCTTAAAGAGTGAGCAAGCTCTTCCCAGGTACATATGTGTACTGTGATGTCATACTACAAGAGTGTTGACTATTTGCCCTGGGGTCTGTTTAATTATTTTTTAAAATTAATTTTGATTATTACAGCTGATTACACCTCAGTGAGCAATGTAATTGATATTTGTAAATGTATCCCAAGGAACATTTTGTACAACATGCTTTTTGCTGTTGAAGGTTAAAGACTCTGTTATTGGTTTTTCCCTAAATATGCCCACATCATTAGTTCCTCCAGTGAAAAGGTTGCCATCTGGAAAAGGCAGCACGGAGACATTATTCAGGCACAAGTGCATGAAATTGGTGTTTCTACATCTTCTGTCTCTCTCCTGCAAGGAAGCTGCTTGTAATTAAAGGAGCTGAGTTTGGAAGAAACATTACTCACTTGGTGTTATTCCTTATCATGTCAAGTACTGACAGCTCCGTAGCTCTGATAAATTGTTCTTCTCAATGAGATATGAAGCTACAGTTCCAAATGTTCTTCTCCTTTCTCCCTCTCCCCCCCTTCTCCCTCCAGCCTGTCTTTCAGAGTTTGATGCACTTTTTAGAGAGGTGAAATCTAAGAGGAAGAAAATGTTGAGTTGCCTCTCAACAGCCCCCTTCCTTCACATACTTACTTACATTTAAAAAGTTACATTAAAAGTAAATGGTATTTGTATTTTAAACTTGTATTTTTGATTACTTTGGTAATCACTTTAAGAAGTGCTGTAATGTAATTTTCTATCATTTTCTGTGTCAGGTGACTTCTGTATTCACTACTGGCCTGTCTTCACTTCTGCCAGCTATGGACTTACGTCCTACAGCAATAGGCACCTGGTTGAAACATGGAGATTAAAGGAAAAATAACAGTATATACTATATAGTGAGGAGCAAAGAATTTAAATCCCATAGTAAAATAAAAATATTTGCTCCTAACCGAGCAAAGTTTACTGAGAGAAGTGCAGAAATTCACCCAGGATTTCAGAGGTGTGCCCACTAGAAAGAAGAAATGGGTTGTTTACTGGGTTATTAACTTGATTCCTTTATCAACTGAAAAATAAACAAAGATGTTGAAGCAGTAGCAGTATTTGCTGCAGAATAAAACAAACAAAAAACAAGCAGCAAAACACTTCTCTTAAATTTTTCCCTGTGATTATTTACAAGGTAGGAAGAGTGCTTTTGAGACCCAATCCTCAATCTGGAAAAAACAGCAAAATTCAAATTCCAGCAAAACCTTCAACCCCATGTTTCCGTTGTACTTTCGCTCATGTTCTCCCTCATCAGCAAAGCCAATTTCCTGCTGTTTGGTGGCAAGTATGAGAATTAGCCATCAAATGCAGCTGTGTTTCCTGCATATTTCTGAATACACTGTGCTATCTCATGCTTTGCTTGTGGCTTTGTCTGGGAGGCATGATCATTTAGAAAAGAGAGTGTAATTACATTTCTGGTGGTAGAATGGCAAAGATCTGCTCTGGTAATTGTATTTTCTTGGAAGTCTGAGTAGGCATGCAGGAGCATGAGGAGCATTGTACAAAGTTGGATTTTTTGATGCTTACAGGTGACAGATTTGGGTACATTTGCCGGCAGGAAGGTCTGTAAGACTGAATACAGTGCCAAAGGTTTCAAATCGCTGACTTTCCTGTTTCAAAGTGAGCCTTTTGATCTCTTGCTCTTTTTCCTCTTTTCCCCCTTCTACCCAGTTTTGTTGTCAAAATCTAGTACACGTATTTAATTTTTAGGTTAACAATGACTGTGACTGTTTTTGATGTCATAAAAAAAGCTACAAAAGCAGCAAAGGACCACTGCAGCAATTGTATTTCAGTCAACTGTAAATCAGAGCTTCTCCATGCCCTGTCCTGATGTTCTTTAGGATGAGTGCCTGAGCAAGGTTACAAGCACCACACTTCTAACTGCTCTAAGACCCCGTGCCTCAGAACTGTAGATATAGCTGTTCTCTACAAGAAATGCAGAGCCTTCTCAGACAGGCCTGATCATGCCTGTCCTCTACTGTTTTTGTTGATTAATTGCATTCCTCTATGCCAAAGGCCCATATAACTTGAAATAGAAAAGGTCTTTTTAATCCCATTCTTCAGAATGAAGAGGTAGAGACTTCCTAACTTGTAATTGCAAAGCCAGAAATGTTATTTAAATCTTTTTCTTACCAATCACTCAGTTGGTCTTTTATCAGCTTTTCAAGTTAACTGAGTTAAAACAAGCAAACATCTAATGATATTTCTTTGAAAAGAGCATCATTTGTGTAACATGTTTATCTTCATAATAGAAGGATAATTAACATCACTAATTATCTAATTAAGTTCATTAACTATCCACCAACAGTGCACCGTGAAGTTGACATTATGTTCTTCTGTCAACAAATGCTTTGATTTCTTAGGAAGTAATTAAAATGTAAATTAGCATGTCATTAAATGCACAAGGGAACTTTGGAATCAAATATTCATTTCAAAACTGCTCATAGCACACATTTTTTTTACTTCAATGAAAGCAGGCACTTTACTATTAATGATGTATATTAAACAATTTCCATTATAATATTATTGTCTTGTTTAATAACTGGCTCAAAGCTAAATTACAGCATGCTGTAGCAAGCTCAAAAAAGTTTCTTTAACTTTGAACAAAGAAATTTTCATGTCCTCTTACACGCATATCTGACACACTGCTCATGTATCATTTTCAGATTGTTTAAAAGATCATAAAGAAATAATTCAACAGGTCAGTGTTAGATAAGAATTGCATGAAAACATAAAATATAGAGCTATTTCATATTATGGGATACAAATCACTGAACTTTCTGAGACATGTGGGAATCATTTCCCCATTCATTGAAGATAAGTGTTTAGCTTAGAATTGGAATATAAATGTTGTATGATGAATACAAGTCTTTAGGCTGACTCAGATTCACAGGCCTCTCTGTCTGTCCCCTAAAAATTCATTAGAGGCTGCTACAGGAGATGGTCTGTGCCAGCACAGTGCACAGTAGAAAACATATCCTAGCAAAATTGTTTCTTTCTTGATCGATATCAGTTTCATCTTAAAACCTGAAACACAAGAGATATCACTTATAAATTGTTTGTGGGTAGCTCTTCAGAGGGAATTGTCCTGTTTTTAAACTCAGAGGTCTTCTGTGGGAGTGAAGTCCTTTCATTGAATTACACATTGTATGAAAATATTGCCTGTTATTTCTCCTGCATATTGTTTTAAAATATACATTTGCCTTTCAAGCTAGAGATTGTCTGGGTCAGGCTTAAGCTTGGATATAGGATTTCAGCAAGTGGAATTCAATGTTTAAAGCTGTTGGCACCAAAGTCTCATCTTTCAAGAGCTGCTGGTTGCAGAGTTTTATTTTCACATAACAGAGCTGATGCCAAATGAGTTGAATGGTGTTAACATGGATGAAAGGGGAATTTTATTTGGTTGCAGAAAAACCCTAGAAACGTGTGCTAGCCACTGAAACACATTATTCTTTTCTTTGCTGAATACATAGACAAATAATTTTTCATATTTCTTGGTTCAAATCTGTCTGTTTTCTTCCAATTTTTGATTCAACATTTTATTTATAATAATTTCAGAAAGAAATGGTTTGAATTCAAAAGACTGAAGTGTCAATTTAAAATGAAAAGTAAAGAAGAGAAAATCAAGGAAGGTCCTAGAAATCTCTGCAAGATTGACTTTAAATGTTCTTCTAGGTGAGGGTATAGGTTGCTAACTCTGCTGAAGTCTGTTACCATTCATTTCTTGTTACTCTCATCTTTGCTAGCCAAATTAAAGTTTGCTTGTATCTATCTGTGTTCTGTTTATGCTTTCTGCTGCAGAGCAGCTTGAACTACTTGAACTAAAAAACTCCAGAAGTAGTCTTGTCACCTTTAAGTAATTTTAGGAAAACTTTTATTTTTACGGGTCAGGAGAGAGATGTTTCTTTTTTTTCTGTACTCTGACCTCTAAGCATATACTGATGTTTACAGAATTCTTTCATCAGCTAAAGGACTAGAAGGGCAAATTTTTCATAAATAAAAGCCATGATTCAAATGTAATCAGAAAATGCCAGTGTGTGAGGCTGTTGGACAAATGCATTTAGATAACAGTGTGTAATAAAGCCCCAAGTTACATACACCTATAGGACTTCCACATTTTAAATAGAAATAGGAAAACAGTGAGTAAGAACAAGTGAAGGCAAGAAGAGACTCTCCTGCTATTCCTCATAATGCCAAAGTCTGACCTTCACCTTTCACTTTAGAGGTAAAACCTAATGTTGCTGCCGTAACAGGATGGAAACTGAGTCCTCAAGGGGTTGAATGAATTATCCCAAAGTCACGGAAGCCATTCTCAGAGACATGATTAAAGAACACACATGCCTTGACTCTCATTGTGCTTTTTTGCTCTTAGGAGGCAAGTTATCTGTTCTGCCAGGAAATAATCTGTTCAGTAGTATCATCTGTGGAAGGGCTGTGTGTATGCACGCACACATACAGACATATGGCTGCTACAGAAGTGGACTGGCTTTGTACTGCCTGGGCTTAGCTGGTAAATACAGTGTGGAAGTCTCATCACATGTACACAGCACACTTTAGGTTTACCCTTTGAAACCCACTCCTGTGTGTGGGCACATTTATGGTGCACTGAAATATGGAGGATTTTCTCATTAGGTCTGCTATTCCCCAGCCAACTGGCAATGCCAGGAATCCATCCATGATCCTTGGGAGCAGTTGGCACACTGCATTAGCCTCCTAGAGGGCTGAGGCACGAAGCTCCCATGCAGCACTTAACTGCTGGAACTCAGTCTGTTGAAAAGCTAAATGAATTTTGGCAAAGCAACAATAAAATCCACAAGACAATAACAATTTTGTGATTCAAAAGAGCCTGCAAACAACCCTCAGTGTGGAGAGTGTATGTGGAGGACTAGGATAAACCACTCTTTAATCTGCAAAGGAAACATCATCTGCCTTAGCTTAGTGATTGTTACCTGGGGAGTAATGGAACAATTTTTCCTCTTAAGAAATGAACCTACTTTCTGCCTAGTGCATAGTAACTTACTTGAAAAGTAATCTGGTCTCAAGATGGGTGGCTTGTTGTTTGCACAGGGTAGCAGTGTACCTGGTCACTGTGTCAGGTTTAGTAGCAGGAGCAGATTTGGAGATGTTACACACTTTGTGTCTGAATAGAACAGGGCTGGTGCACTGGAGGCTCCACCCAGGCTTAGTAGTTTACTATAGCACTCAGATGCTTCTCTGTAAAGCTGCCATGGTGCCTGTAATCCTGTCCTCTGTAGCAAGCCTGATGAGGAAGGAATTGATTGACTTAGCAAGAAAGGACCAGAAGTACTGAGCTTTAATTGCACATTCTGGGTAGATGTGTGGAAAAAGGAGGAGCATGAGAACTGCCATGAATACAAAAAGATAGTTTTCATATCTCCAAAGAGTTTAGGCTCAAAACTTTACTGACAGTCTGGTTCTGTGCCTGTGTAAGTCATAGTGGTTCAGGAATGTGCTATGAAAAAATTATTGGCTCTTGATTATGCCTGTAAAAATCATTTGCTTTTGTAAGAAACTTTCTCTTCCCTGACTAGGTCACATCCTCATCCACACTGGTTAGGGCATGCAGTCCAGCAGAGAGAGGTGGCATATGGGGCTGCTGAGAAGAGCAATGCTGCACCACAAGTGGATGCCATTTAAAGTTGAGCTGCTGGGAAATATACAGTAAAGAAAAATGGAACAATTTGCTCTTCATAAAATGGAATTTCCTTGGTGTTCTATTTCATCTCCTTTTCTGCTTGACTCAAGATGTGAAGTATATTACATTGGTATAATGCAATTTTTCTCATTCTAATGATGCTAATTTCCTATTTTCTTCTTTCGGAGTTATGATCCATATAGATCTTAAGTATTTTTAGTTGTCACTTTTGAAGTTCAAGTGCTGCATATATGTTATCTGTGAGTTGACATCTTTAATGCTTGGTTTAAAGGCAAGGCTGCCCCCCTTCACTAGCAGACAACCTGTAGATAAAAGTTGTGATATGCATGCCCAAGGACATCCCTAAACACAGTGATTTCTTGAATCAAACTAATCAGATCTGTTTCTGCTATGCACAAACTCTTTGCTACTGTCACATATGCTATTCACATGCAGTTTCTGGCATCCCTAAGACCTCACTACCTGCTGTTCTGTTTTCTGTGCCCATTAAATACTTTTTAAAACCTAGTGATTGCTTGAATAGTCATAATTAGACTAAAAAACCTTCCTTGTAGAACTGTGAAAGCCCAAGTTAGAGGAATTAAGTACATGAACTCCTCCTGGGATATGAGATCTAATATCTGGTACATCAGCTGTGTTAGAGTACTCTCTGCCACTGGGAATGTAAGAGTAGAAGGGACTTCCAAATTAGTTCATCAAAAGACTTCCCCTCCCACTACTGCATGCTCTCACCATATGCATCTTCTTTGTGGGCTTATCAGGCTGTTTCAAATTAATTCAGGTTGGGTTTGCCCCATCATACACTCCCTTTCCCTGCAGCCATGTCCTAATGACAGGAGGTTGTGCACTCTCCATCCCTGAAGCTGTTCAAGACCAGTCTGATGGGGCTCTGAGTATCCTGGTCTAGTGGAAGGTGTTCCTGCCCATGGCAGGAAACTGGGTGATGTTTAAGGTCCTGTCCAACCCAAACTATTCTATGATTCTGTGATGTTCCAGAAACTCAGCTCTTGGATTCTGTGATCTTCCAGAGACTTGCTTCTTAGATTCTCCATCTGTAAACTAAAGACTTTGCCTTCTTTCCTAAAGATCTCTAAGATGTACTGGTCAAAAGTCCTGCACAAGGGTTATAGCTGTGATGTTATATTAATGCTCTTACTATGTATGTTTATATACTTACAGTATTTACTTGGCTCAGAAGAGCTAAACTAGGAGACTAACATCACTAGTTCTAGCCCTTACCAAAGATAATTTAAAACACATGCTTCAAAACAAGTATGTGGGTATTGTCACTATCATCCATGCGAAAATTCACTTGCCACAGTGAGGGATCTGAACATTTGAACATGTCTCTTACATGTCCAATATTAATTTGTCTTGCTGTTTATTTTCATTTATTAAGAGTTTTGGCACATACTTTTGTGTGCATGTGTATTCTGTAACACAACAAACACAAAGAAAGCCTCCAAGTGCAGAGCTACAGTGACATAATGTTTCTTTAGGAAAGAACTGTGGTATGTGTGTTGTCTGTATCATGCAATTTGAGTATATTATGGCAAGCCTGAATATTAATGAGGTGCAGGAGCGTTAAGTGACCTATATATATATTTAAAAAAAAAAAATCAGACATAAAGCATTCCAAAGCTCAGCAGAGTTTTGTTAACTTATAAGTCACACCTCAATCTTTTTTTCTTTTCAACTGTTTCTCATTACAAACAGTCTCTCAATTGCTTTACTTGAAAGAAATTATAGAAAATTCACACTCTGGGTTTCCTCAGTGCTAATAATTTTCTCTCCTATTTGAGGACTTCATGCAGCAAGAGAAAAAACAGCTTTTAAGTCTGTGACTTGTTTCAGTTTTTTAATAGGAAAATAACTTGTGAATTCTATCACCTTTTCAAGCTCTAAATATTGTCTGGGGAATATGTGGCAGCAAAATTATCTGATTCTATTTACAATGTGATTGCCTAAGGTTGCAAAGTAGAGAAATCTGTATAAAAAAGACTTAAAGCGTGGTTTCCTACTCCAATTTTTAGGAAAGGATTAATCAATAAGACCCTTTAGTATGCCCTTCCCAAAAATGTGTATTATAGTTCTTACATTTACACATGCTTTTCTGCATATGAAACTCAAACCTTGTTACACTACATTAACAATTATCAAAGCTGATGTGTTCTTGTTTAAGATAAATTTTACTGTGGCACTGCTGTATTTAATCAACTCCGTAAACAGTTGCTCTTTTAAAGGATAAGCACCTACAATTTTTAATGGAATCTGTTTATTTGTTAGAAACTTTTCTGCACTAGTTATTCATGAGGCATTACAGTATAATGGTTTTGACTGAACACTTACTAAATAATAGCCTGGTGTATATTCTCCATGTTTATTGGTTATCTTTTTCAGGTTTTGTTTTTGTGTGTTGGTTTGGTTTGTGTGGCTTTTTTTTTCTTCAATCATAGTCATCTCCAATTTTGTTAACTGTTCATTTCACTTTACAACCAGATGGTTTCCCTGTGAGATCAACAGGGACATGTTCATCTGGTTTAAGCTGGCTAGCTATAGCTCATTTGGAAGCCAAAGTGGTTAGTCTTCAGTTGGCCAGATGTGGCTAGCAGAAGTTTACCTTTTTAGGACCCTTCATATGTTTCAAGGGCTAGGAGCTGGGTCAGTGAGAATCCTTGCAATGTAGACTTTGACCTTAGGGGTATCACTGATGACCATGAGTGAAATCCAGTCTATGAGCAACTTTGAAAAAGCTGCCAGTAGAACACTGACTTGGCTTGCATAGGCTGTGAATATCTAAAATAGAGGAACTGATTTTCTACTCGGAATGGTTTTGTCCCAAGTCCGCTTAGAGCCAGGATCTCAGCTCTTCTATACCAGGACTGGTTTAAGAGCACAGAGATGCTGTTGCTTTCTAGGTCAGCCTTTATGGGAGTTTTATATGAATTATGGAATAGTTTTGTGAGGCCGCAACTGTGATTACAGGTTTAATGATGCTTTAAACAAACAAAAATATAATGACTTTCATCAGCGTAAAACAGGAGCTTCCTGCAGGGAAACACCAATAAATGTGACTTCGCGGCAGGGTTACAGACCTGGCTGGCAGCCAGCAGTAATAGGCACAACACCCAGACCTTGTATGTTAACTTAATTAGAGCCCAGTGCAAGCAGCAGCCCGACAGTTTGCTGTGAGGGATCACTGCCAGCGAGGCACAGAGCCCCTCCGTTTCAAAGTTACCTACCTCATCCATGGCTTTAGGTAGTACGAGTCTGGGACTTTCACAGCAAGTTTAGCCTCATGCTGTGACTCACAACTATCTCACATTTGTCAGGTAAGTTCAGATGGATGTGACAGCTTTCATATGGCACTGGGGGCACTCACCTCGCCTTTATAATCTCACTATTGATCCTTACCTCAGTTGGGGTCTCTACAACAGATGATTGTCATTTATGCTATTTGCAGTACTAATTCAGCTGCAAAAAGAGGAGCCTTAAATTCTATTTGGTGTTTTCTTTCTCCTTCTGAGAATGTTCTGAGTAGTTCCACTAATGACCCTTGTTAAGATAATCTCTATGTTCATATTCCTGGTGTAAGTGTGCAACTTGCTCTCAGGTGATTGACTCATCTCTACACTGCCTGCAGGGCCATCAAACTTGCAGACACAGGCCATATTCCTTAACTGTTCTTGTCAAAGACAGAGCAATTAATGCCTGCTTCTGCCCCCCACAGGATTTACACCTGCAGTGCCTTGGCGTAATGTGTTCTCATGTTTCTTCTAGGGATTTGTGTCATGTATGGAACGGTACCGAAGAGTTGGGCAGGAGCTGTATGCTTCTCTGTACAAGGACCACGTACAGGTAAAGGACAGGAATATTGGGCAACAGCTTTCTGTTGCTGACAGGTTACTCTTGGACTACCCTGAGAAACTGAGCATTTTAGAAGTGAGATGAATATAGTGCCTAGAGAATTGCTGAGAGTTAATGAGTCAACACTCCTCTCCTGACATTACTGCTGAAGTGTGATACAGCATCACTCAGCAATCAGACTCCCCACTTCATTTTCAGGACCCTTTTTTCCCTTTGTTTAAATGAATTATTCAACTCTTCCAGTGGCAGAAAGCAAAGTGAGAACTTTGAGCTTTCTTTTTTTTTTTTTCTTTAGTAGCCAGTGAAACTTTTAAAATAGATCTCAAGCTCATAGATAATAAAACATCACAGGTATGTTTCTGTTTCAGATTTGGCCATCAGGGACCAACAAACTTTTGCCTCTTTGGAATTCTCACCTCCTCTCTCCTTTAAATTGATATGTTAGTGCTGCCTAACTCCTTGCACACAACACCTAAGTAGAAAAAATTAAATTTATGCCTTTCTCAGGGGGAGCATAGTACATTCACAACAGAATGATTCAGACTGTTTTCAGTGAACCCGGGTGTTGCCATTTGTCACACTCGTTAGCCAGAAAAAAACAGAGTGAATAAAAACCTTTGTGATGCAGTTCTTCTGGCTCACTGCTTTTGAGATGGAAATTTAATGAATGCAGCCATTTTCAAGTTTGTGACATGCTTTTATTTGTCACTGTATCACCTAGTCAGACTATCACTATTTTATCACTAGTAACATCTCCTGCAGCACCTCCAGTGGTCAGTTGGACTTGTGTTTGTTAGGTCTGCAGCACTCCCTCTGCAGTGGTCCCATCTGGTGGGTTGGGTAGATCCTCTGAATCACCGGGGCGGTGCCACTGGTGGCTGAGAGGAGGGAAGTGTCTAAAAGCTGGCACAAAGTGCTTCTGTCCCACAGATGCAGCAGTGTGCTTACAGCAAAGCAGCCAAGGACTGGATGATACTTGAGGAGCAACTTTACTACAGAGGGGGCCTGTGGAGAGATGCTTCACGATCATTAGAGCCACGATGGATTCTTGATAGTTACGAGGGGCCCTCACGAATGAGGAGGAGGATTCAACACGTGAACACCCAAGTGGCAATGATGCGAATGAAGAGTGAGGTATAAAGCTTTAGAAAGCTTTTGCAGGAGGTGCACAATGTCTGAAATAGTTGCTGGTGACTTTTTAGAATTAGAGAAACATTAAGGTTGGAAAAGACCTTCAAAAGCATAGACTCCAATCTTTGACAAATATGTGCATCTCTTTCCTCTGGTTCTCATCACCTGACTCCTGAACATGCTGTTCCATATATAGAGAACCCACTGCAGGGATCTGGTTTTGGGCAGTGTAATGTATTTAACAGCAACAGAATAATTTTTCCTCTTTTCTTGTATAAAATCTCCCTAGACAGGTGACAGTATAAACTGTCCATACTTTTCTGCTAGTAGTATCTCAGTGATATAGTGCTTCCCAATGTATGCAGCAGAGTCCAGTTAGAAGGCTGCACTGTCCTGTTAGTCATATGCTTACTAGTGCTGCCAAAAGTGGTGAATGGCCAAAGGGGAAAGTGAGAGTGCTTAGAGAAGTTAGAGTGGTTTAAGATGAGACTGAACTGTAAATGTGGGGTATTTACTACTGTCTGTTTCTCTAATGTCAAAATGCCAAATTTCATCAATGAAAGGCTGAAGCATTTTAATATAAGGTTCCCATACCTAAGGCATTTTTTGTGCTGCTTGGATTCTGGCAGTTTTCTGTATACTGAGTAGTATGGTTTTTATCCTATAACTGGCCTCATGTATGATCATCTTTGGAAAGATAATAGTTCTTTTCCCTAAGTGTTGGTGGTTTTTCCTTTTGGTTGCTTTCCAGTGATGTTTATTTGTTACTTTTCAATGAGTTTATTTGAATTTCCAAGGCATTTATTTGCAACATAGTTCTAAATCTCTGTTTTTGTCTGCCAACAAGGTTCTGAGTTACGTTTACCTGTCTGCATGTTCCATTCTAGTCACACCTAGTCTCTTCTCAGGTTCTCCTAGGAAACAGAAAGGAAACAAGTTCTCCTGATGAAGTGAATCCAGGTAACCTTTTAGGGCTACATTGCATCATCAAGACAGTGGACATAAACAGTCAAAGATAAGTGGAATTAGGGTATGGATTTCTAGGTCACAATTTAATCCAGCAAAAAAACCCCTTACTGTTGGTGCTCTGGGCCAAAATGCCACTGTAACATCTGTGATAAAAGTGATGCAAATTTCACAGGTGATATATCAACTATCTTCAGAATTTGCTGCTCTCTTGTTGCCACCTGAAAGGTCTAAAGCAAAAAAACTATTTTGAAGTGTAAGCTTTGGGCACTTTCAGGCACCTGGAAAGCTCCCAATTGCTTAAACTTGGAAGAAGTGGTGTTGGAAATACGCAGTATTGTGTACTTTTTACTGTGATAGGGCCTGGCAAACAAGCGAGTGGAGCTCATTGTTTAGACTCCAAACAAGAGGGAAGCACTGCGTAGTTTCTGCATGAAGTGGTTACAGCCAGCCTTAATAAGAAGGCTGATTGTGCCTTTTCTATCTGCGTGCATTGCATGAGTTGGCAAAACTTGGACACAGTTTGGGCAAGATATAAGCGGGTTGTCTCTCTTTGGGTTTTCTTAAGATCCTTCTCAGCCCATGTCCCTAAACGACTACCATTTAAAATCTTTCCTAATTTCCTAATCTTCTGGGATTATAGGGATTTTATTTGAATTATGACTGACTGCATGTGTCTGTCTTTGGTTCCCTGAAATAAGCATCCTTCTTCAGCAGTCACAGATTTTAATTCTCTTGCCTGTTTTTTTGCAGATAAATAATGCTATTTCCCAAGGTAGAATAGATTGAGTGAAAGACTAAATTGCAAATGCTTTTGGTGTCATCCGGCTGCCACTAAAACCGCAATCTCTTTTATACTGATATAGGAGAGCTGATGTTAAATGGAGCAGACAGGGAGACGGATCAGAAAGGATTGGATTGTAACCAGCTAACATTCTTCCCAGCTCTACATGAAAGCTTCCATTCAGAAGACTTCTTGGAACTGTGTGTGGAGAGACAAATTATATTGCAGGAGTTTGCAGAGAGTGAAAAGGTAGGAAAGATGAACTAGATGAACTTTCTCTGGGGACATGGCATTTTAGAGGGTGAATTGGATATGGAGGCCTATCTGTTCCTTTCAGTTTGGGGTTCAGGTGGATTCAGGCTGCAGTAGACACCATTACTCTGTTTCCTTAGAGCAAATACAGTTTTCCAGCCTGTGTGTTAACTCCTGTACAGACTTTTCCTGAAGAGAAATTAACATTAATTCCTTGAAGTGAGAGAAAAAAAAATTTGGGCATGGCAAGCAAGATATTATCTTATGAGACACTATTGTCTGTATTTGCCTAGCACATGGCAAATTCTGAGACTCTGAGAATTCCTGTGCTGCTGTACAACTTTTACTCGTGCTCAGAGTTTATTTATATAATACTCATGGTCAGAGTTTATTTATTTAAATTTATTTATAACCTCTGGAAGAGTATGCCAGTTTTGTATAGGTTGCTGGTTCAGTGGTGTTTGCATGTCTTCCTGAGGAATACCAGAGAATGTTTCCTTTCCCCTTTCACATGTCTTTCTTTCTGTCTCCCCATGGGTACTGGATAGATTCTTCTCTCTAAGGCCATAGAAACTTTCCATGATTCCTCTTCGATGCTTCCATCATGTGTTATCTATTCAAAACATTTCTGTTCCTTCTTTGCTCTTGTACTGGACTGGATGCCCTTCACCAAGGTTTCTTCCCAATGTAAGGAAGAGGCTTAAGGTTCAGGACCATTGGGGGAGGAGATGAATTGTGGAGTAAATCAGGGTGACTCTTAGGAAGATGGTAACTTTGATGTTGTCAATTTAACTGAGACAACATCAATGAAATTGACAACCTGGCCTATTGCCTGATCTTTTGAAGTGTACCTGTTTTTTTCAGTGGCATCAGTGCCTCAGTGGCCCAGGAGTGCAAGCCAAATACTTGTAGCATTTAAACTCAGACCTCACAGTGCTGTGATAGTTGTACATAGATATAGAAATAGCTGTTTTATTAAAATATCTCAATACCATCATCAGATTTTCTTGATGCTTTGCCAGTGGCTAAGGGGTCACACTTGTGCTCTCTAATATGACTTTCTCAGAGTTCTTGGTGCAATCTGTTTCTGTAACAGAATTCATTTCTCTGCCCCTCCTCCTTTTGCCCCTTCCTCCCCATACCTCTCCCCAGCAGAAGGAGACAGGCATGAAAATGCGAGGCATGATTTCCGTGCACTGATCTCATTTTGAGCCTTCAGGCTGTCTGTCTCTTCTCCGTGTAACTCTGCAGGAAGCCATCAGAAATGCCAGGCATGTTTTTTTCCAGCAGCAGTCACTGCCTCGCCGAGCTGACAGAAGTATTAACAAAAGCAGCGGGGGGTGACATTAGCTGTCCTGTGCTCACTTAGTGCACCGCGGTCCTGCCTTGTCGGTGCCTGCCTCCTGAGCTGTTTGCACTTTAAGCAGGCAACTGGAGCCATTTTATTTCCTGCACTGCTCAGAAAAGTCATTGGGCGTGTGTAAGTGTGTCAGTGTGTGCGTGTTTGAGTGAATGTGTTCCCTTGTACATCTGAATGAACAGAGCAATCAAGAGATTCAGGGCTTTGGGCAATACCTTAGACGATAATGATTCAATTATTTTATGTCATGTTTGCTTCATTGATTAATGATTCTAGTAGCTTGTGAACTGGGTTTTGATCTGTTTTGACAGAAAATGAAAGTTTTTTGTTTAATTTATGATAATTTCAAGCTGATTGGTGTTTCAATGCAAGACTGAAGGTACAAGACTTGCAGGTACAGCACTGTCCTGGTGGAGATTCTGCAGTACAACTCAGTCAGATCTTTGTTACTCATCAGCAATAATATAAGTCACATTCCCCAAATGAAAAAAATTTACTCAGCTCAAGGGCTCTTGTATTTAAAATAATGCAGAATATATAAATATTCTTTATATTAAGAATAATATAAATTTGAAGAAAGGGATTGACACTGTTGACTGTTTCTGGTTGGATAGTACAGAATACTTGGGCTTAGAGTTTAAGGTTTGTGAAAGAGAGGTATGTGCTCTTCTCAACAAAGTCTACTAACGTGCCCTGCTTCTGCCTTAGGCAGAATAGCAAAGTGTTTATTTGTGCCAGACCATATTAGTGATCACAAGCAGGCCTCCTTCATGATCCACATGCCTTCTATACTCACACACGATATCTGGATTTGATGAGGTAGATTTCATAGAAGTCTGGATTTCAACTTTGTCTATAGAGCTGCTTTATGCAACTGCCTGATGTTTCAATATTCAGTTACCTTCCTTTTGGGAAGAAACAATCTTTTTCCTTTTTAATTACTTCAGGAAACCATGTGGTTTGCTAATGTGAGCAGAATTCCCCAGTATTCTCAGTGCAAGCATACGTGTCTCTAACCACATAAAGGCAGGCACTCCAGTTCAGAGTTCTGTGGTTGGCATATGCCCGCAGAGACAGGCATTTCTGTGGGAGAGGTGATGGAAAAATGCTACCTTCCTCTTACAAATCATTTAGAGGGGAAAGAGATTGAAGAGATTTTCATGAAAAATTACCCACAAAAATCTCCTAGGGCTGTTTTTTCCCCGAAACCCAGAATGAAGAAAACAACCTTCTGTGCCCACTAAGTGATTTGAAAATGAAGCACCCCATTTGTTGGTAAAATAATTGCTTTTCAGTCAAGTATTTAAGTGTGGAAACAAGATTTTATTTCACTTACTTATGAATTTAATATTTATGTTATCCTAACATCAAAGACTTGTTTGTGAGGCAGTGCAGGTGTGTTTCAGCTGACCTTAGCTAGACCATGTGTAGTTTGGGATGGCAAGGAAGGTTGTAGATTTGACTCCAGAAATAGTGAGGGTAGGAACAAAGGCAAAGAGCAAAGTAGAACCATACTTACTCTACATATTATCATGTAGACTTTACATGTTCTAGTAAAACCAGTGCCATTTCTGGGTCAATTTTGCATGCCCCCTAAAATAATACAGCTCCTTAGTTCTTACAAAGTTTGGTAGAGATAAGATCATTGAGATCTTAAGAGAAAAACAGATTTTGTGATACTTCTCATACTTATCAGTCTGTTCTCTTAAGAACATTGCATTACATTTCTGAAACAGGAAAGTTCTCCTGTTACGTAAATACCTCTCTAATCCCTTTGTATGTAGCCCTCTAGTCCTTGTAGCTTCAGATGGACTCAGCTTGCAAAATTTTACACTCATTTCTGGATTCTATGCAATTCAGGATTGGGCTAATTTACAGGAGGAGCTCAGCAGTGAGCAGTTTTCTTAGTATGTAAAGTAGTATTAGTGTTTTAAGATTTTGGGAGCAATATTTTTGAGGCTGGGCTAATAAATGATTAGCTACTGCCCCTTTCCTTGGAACAGAGGAAGTACTGGTTGAAAGTTCTGGTTGAAACTGGACACAACACTTGAGTTGACCTTGATGATCCCAGTTGACTGAACTAACCAGTGGACTTAGCTTTTGGAGATGAGTATATATAGAATATTCTATGAGCAGACAAAAATAAGGAACTCCATGCTTCTAAATGTAAGCAAAGTTCTTTGCAATGAACTACTGCTTGATTTAAAATCAGAACTTTTAAATTTTCTGCAGGCCCCACACCATTTTCTGATCTCTAATTTCGTTTGTTTACTTTCTGCACCATCTCTGTCATAGAAAATGTTCCAGAAAAAAAGGCTTTCTTTTCTTTATCAAAACTGGTCAATTCCCAAGAACACTTTGTAGGAACTGGCATATATGATAAACAAAATACTTTGTTGAAAAATTCCCCATGTTTTTAAATTGTGTTAAAAATTCCTCTATTTTAAGGGCCAAATTAGTTTACTTGGGAGTAAAAACAAGAAATTGAGTCTTAGGATGTCAAGGGAAATTTTAAAAAATATTCTAGAATGCTTATCTAAATCTTTAAGACAATTAGGTTGATAGATTCATAGATTCTGATTGGATTTCCGTCAGTCATACAGTGATTTTGTGACTTTGTCCCCATGAACCTGCAGGTTTTTTTGGTACAAACATCTGTTCTTCTGCATCACTGGCTCTGTCTCCCTGCTGTCTCTGTCTCCTGTGTTACCAGCTCCTGGCCTTACTATGCTTGCCTCCATTCTAGGTGACGTTCAAGTGCTCCGTGGCAGTTGTGCAGGGTCATACAGCCCTGGAAGGGGTGCTGCTCTTTGGCAAAGAGCACTTTTACATCTGCGAGTGCTTTGTGTTATCCCCTCTGGAGGAAGTCTACTGTACTCGTCACTGCTTGTCCAGGTGAGTCATTCTTTCCTTCCTTCCAGAGATCTGCTTGGTCAGCTTCAGCAGTGGCACATGGATACCTTGAATTTACACAGATTTCAAGCAGAATAATAGCACAGCAAGAAGTTTGCTGTCCTTTCCATTTGTTAAAAAACTGTTTAACAAAACTAACATAGGTGCTTGTTCACAGGCCTTGGAGGTGCCATGAGAACACCCATCTTCAACAGATGGAGATGGTGGACAGTCTCACACATACATTGCTGGTTTGCAGTTATGTTATAGTGTTGTTAAGGTTTCTTTCTGAGTAACTCACATCTTTTATTCATATGGAACAGTTAGTACAAGAGCCTTTAGCTTCATTGTCTCATAAGTTTTTTGTTTGTTTCTCCAAGACAGAATCGTAATTAATATTTGGCCCAGTCATGATTTATTGAAAGTGATCAATATTGAAAATGAGTCTGTTAGACCAAGCTCTTTGTGCATACTGTGTGCTCATGTGCAAAGCTCAGTGGGACAGTGAGTAGCTCAGCATTTTTACTCCCTGTCTGCTCTGCATCCAAATCTTATGAAGTCTAATATCAGTCAATCTGATCAGGTGACTTAAGGATCGATTGGACTGGATCTGATAAAAGCTTAGGTTTTTTTTGAAGGGATTTTCTGTGGGCTAGGCTGTTGATTGCAATTCTAATACATATACACAACTAAAATAATAAATAATTAATTGCTTAATTATTAATGCCAAGTAATTGCTGTTTACAATAGCTGTGTGTCCATATGATGCTACCCTTGACTTGGGCTTTCAGGTTCTCCCAGGTTTCTTCCCTTGCTGATTCTCAGACTTCAGAGTGTACAAAACATTGCTGTCTGCCTATTTGCATGTACTAAAATAACTCCAAACCTACCGTTAGCCTCCACAGGCTCTTTATTTGGGTAACTAGTAGAAAATCTGCCTTTAGTATTTAGCTTTATTTATTTAGCTTTGTTTTCAGTTTATGTATGCCCCAGTTGACCTTGATATCTCTTAGAATTGTTATTTTTCTTTAGGGGAGGACTTGGATGTTCAAGAGGGCTCTCCGGGTCTTTTTTGTTTCAATTCAATTTTTTAATCTATTTTTCTCCTCCAGAATCAGTGATCCATTTATTTTCAACTTATGTCATAAAGATCATGCTGTGGGAGACCAGATGTGTTCCCGTTATTCGTACCGTGATATCAAAGAGATTCATCTGATGCGCTTTCTCCTGCAGGTAGGAATTAACGTGCTCAGTCATTTGAGGGAAAGCTGCAACAGCAGTAATGGCACGTGACTGAAAACCGCTTGCTCAGTTTTCACTAAGACTGCCGGTATTTTTTTGCTTGAGTATGAAAATGCTTTTGGTCCCATCATTGCTTCATTAGCCTTTGCTAATACAAACTCCTTTCTATACTCACCACAGTGTTTAAACACCCTGACTGGAGTGGTTGGCTTATTAATTGTTGGGCTAACAGTGTTCACACAATGTTTTTGAAAATTAGATTTGAAGTTAATGTTCTTTATTTTTATGGAAGATACCAGTAAGCGGCTGACTTCCAGTAATATTTAGCTCCCAATGACTTCAGTAGTCATGGCATCAGTGTACTATGGGTTACTAACACAGTTACCTGGGCCTCTTGGAATAACTTTCAAGTCATGCATGTGGTTCAATAAAAGAACCATAAGCCAAAGAAGAGGATTCTGTGCCTGTAGCTGTAATACCCAGGATCTATGCTTCACCAGGGGCCTTGGTACCCTCTTGGTTTTGTCTCGTGTAGGTGAACCTGTGAGGAGAATCACAGAAGAGTTGTAACTAGAGCTTCTTGCAACACCAGAGCCTGTACTTGCTTTAGAGGGTTTTGGTACAGTCTAAGGAGTAATTCACAGATTTGGCCAAAATGTGAAGTTTTGAAGCAGCTGTAACTAGGTACTTGTTATTTTGAATCCATTTTTGGATGGTTGAGATTCAGCAGGGAATTAGAAAATAATTTAGAAAATTCAAAAGCTGGAGAAAATGCGGCTGATGATTGTCTTCTGTCATGTAGTATGGTACTAATCCATGAGTCATCCCTGTTTTATTTTATATATAATTATGCATGCAAACTGGGCAATTTTGGTAGGTGACACTTGCCTTCAGGATACAGTATATTGCAGTGGTTAGGTCACTCATCAAGCACGTATGGGAATGGTAAGTCATGTTCTGAGTAACTGTATGAAGCTTACTAAGATCACTGGTGATCAGCCTGAGCAGAACTGTCAACTCTTCTGTTTGGGGATAGCATCAAAGTTGCCAGCAGAAGACTTCCAACTACTCATATATTCACATTTGCGTATGCATGGATTTTTTTAAACATGCAAAATAGAAAATTTTGGTGTGACCCAAAGTGAAAAGTGGAGATGAGTAGAAACAGTCTTTGAATGGGCCTGGGGCAAAGGCTGAGCTTGTTGGTTTGAGGGGTTTTGTTGTTTGGGGTTTTTTTGTTGTTGTTCCATGGTCTTTTTGTTGTTGTTCCACAGTTGTTTTGTTCAGGTAATGAACTGAAAACTCAGGTATTTTTATCAGGCTTGTGCTGGGACTCTATGCCACAAACTTCTTTGAAAAAATATTGTGGAAAAAGAGGAAAGCTGATTCCTTGTGCTTTCCCTGCAGGACAGGTAGATCAGCTCTTTAGGCAGTGACTGTGCCTCAGCTGGTCTCCTCTCGTCCATGCACATAGTCCAGCCCAGAGCAAAGCACTGGCCCAATTCTGTAATGGCAACACTTGAGCAGACCTCATTTGGAAAACTGAGCTCCAGAGCAAATGCTGCAAGCTGTTTATTGTCATAGCTGCTCTCCTATTACCTTTCTGCTTTATATTTTATTTGTGAATCATGTATGGGCCACCTGCCATCAGAGTGTTTCTCTAGGTTTGTATTGCACCTGCCACATTTGGACTGAAACTCATGTGCAGGTTCCCAGACACTACATGTTATTTATAGTTTTACTTGAATGACTTGGGTGAAAAAAAGGACCTCTCACTAAGTAAGTAATAGGATTATATTCAAATGCCCAGCAAAACAATGTATGGAGACCTTCCAGGGAGGGGGGGAAAGGGAGTAAAGTTTTCTTTCAACTTCACTTCCTCAAAATTTTGGTGCAAAATGTCATAAACTCCCCTTTCTCCTTTGGTGCTTCTAGTCAGGAGAAAGTATTTGGCAGTTCTGTTGAGCTCTGTCTTAATTTAGAAAGCAGTGTGGTTGCTTTCTAAAATAATCTCTTATTTAGAATCCCCTCTTTGTGTTATCTTTATCGCCTAGTTGGAACTTAATGCTACTGTTGTCTTATTAATCACACTGAGATTTCACAATAAAAATGTTTCAGAAGCAGCCAGAAAAGGTGAGTGATGGAACCAATATCTGGAGTTTGGTTTTGCCTCAAAGAAGTGCTTGAATTCCTAGTCACCTCGTAGGACCATCCCTACAGTTGAAGAAATTTAGAATGTTAGACATACTTGCTTTAGTTCTGCACATCTGTTTAAAAAATCAAGGTCTTTTTTCTAAAGCCCTGAAGAATTGGACAGGCCATGAGGGACCCTTGGCAGCACTAGGCTTTGCTCTGCAGCTCCTCACACTGTAAATTATTTACCTTTCCAGGAGATCGCCTTGGAAATATTCTTCAAAAATGGTTACTCCAGATTTCTTGTCTTCCATGACAGTGACCGAAATAAGATATTTAAAAGGTAATGACTAGCTCACAATAACGTGGGAATGCTCCTGGTGATGCTCCTGGTGTACCACCCTTATTTATCCTGGTGTCTGTGTCGTGTTGCTGCAGGAACTTTATTTTCCATTTTTTCCTTGAGCTTTAGTGGGTTACACTTTAGTTGTGAAATTTTCCTTTTGCTGACCTGTTAACTCTTTGGAGCATTATATAGCCATTGACTTATCAAGGGATCTAATGTGTAGGACTTTTCTAGCACCCAGTGGTGTGTTGTGTGTCCCTGAAATTTTGACTGTAGCCGTTTTCCTTCCTCCCACTGAGATGAGAGCCACCTCCACCTCACCTTACAGAACTGGGTTAAAGAAGGTTTCTTCCTGCTTTCTTCCAACCCTCATAGTATCACTAGATTCTTTAGGAATACCATATTTTTGTCTCTCTGAATTTATCTTTATAGAGTTAACTTTTAACAATGGCATTTTTTAAAAAATTCTCCTTATGTGCTTGTCTTGTTTAATAGAACTTGAATGTAAGACTATGAAGTGATTAATTTGCACTTTGTTTTCTTGCCTGTTATTGTCTACTGCAGCTCTGGCCATTGTATCAGGATTGCATTCACTGGCCTTTACACAGGAAAATCCACCTCAGTACTAGTGCTTCCTGTATTAAATTCTGCAGCCCGAACTGAGCATTAGTACTGTTAATTTCTAAAGAATCATAGCAATTCCTTCTGCTCCTGAAATCTCTGAACAATCCCTGTTGCATTATTGCATTAAAAAGTCAGTGCAGATTTATCTGTTCTTCCTTTGCAAACAGGCTGCATAGTGTGGCTGCTTAGGATCACCAGGATCTGCCCCAGAGCCAGCTCTTATCTTTGCTGTCTTTGAGTTCTGACAAGTATCTCTTGGGGGGATCTTTCAAAGGCAGTTCAAGACAAGGTTTTGATCCTCAGCTGAAGGTCACCAAAACTATGTATTTCAAGGGTATAGTTTGTCTGATATCATGAACCCACAGCAAATGTAAATATGAATGGCTGAGATGAGAGTTGGTGCTCTTTCTGCCATTTTTGCTAAATAAATGTCTGGGTGGGTTCTTATTCTCGGACTTAAACCAAAAAGTCCATAACCCTGTATGTAAATTCAAAGTTCTGTTGGGGAAAGAAACTGCTTTTATCCAGCCCATAGCAACTCCTTAATATTAGATGTATGCTTTTGCCTGTTGTCTTACAGCTTTGTCCTAGGTTAGAGTCTCAGGGCAATGCTGTGGCTTCCTGAAGAAAGTTGTGAGGACACAGCAGTGATATAGATATGTAATGTGTTCTAGTAACCATTTGCATAACTATAATGTGACCTTTCATATCTCCTATAGATTTTGCTCTTTCCAACCTGCTTTGAAGTCGAAGGGGATAACAGAAGAATCCCTAAATATAAGGTAAAACATTGGATAACTGTAATAAGTGCAATTATGTGAGTAAGTTGCACCTTAAAAAAGCGTATAGAAACATAGCTATTTGTATCCTTCCTTTTAAAGATTCAAAGGTGTTGCCAGAACTTCAAAACACATTCTAGCGTACTTCATCGCAGTATGAAGATGAGTGTCAAAAAGCTGACAGTGCATAGATGATTAATAATTATTATCTCCTTAATATTGCTTTATTGGTAAACTCTACACAAATGGTTACTGTGGGAAGAGACAGTGAGGTGAGGACAGAGCTAATCCATAAGGCTTTTGCATAACGACCTCTTCATTGCATGCTTAGGGCAGTGATGTACATATGGATGCTTTGGCATGTTGTATTAGCTGCACAGTGGAGATTCTAACTTGGCCCTCAGATTTACCATTGCAGGAAACAGGTCTTCTCCTAGTGGGAGGTGCTTGAGAGAATGTTTCATACATGCCATGAGTTACGGTAACTTTTCTCAATTTAGGTATCTGGGGAACACAGCCCTAAGTGCCTAACTGGTGACCTCTGAGATGATTGCTGAGGCTGGAATTGTGTTGAGACCTGAGGTGCACATTGCCCCTGAGTTGTTGTAGCCTGTGTCAGCTGTACCCATTTTAATTTTCAGTCTGCCTGTTGCAGATCATTACCTGTCTTGTAAGTGAGGACTTTCACCACTGAGCTCCAGTCATCAGCTGGCTAAAAGTATCAGTGCAATATGGAACCAGCTCCAGCTAGAGCCTAACCTATGCCAGAGGTGATGACTGGCTGTGGAGCATGATGTATGTTCTGTGAAAACAGTAACTAGCTCTAGGACTTCCTTTCCCCCTGCTTGCTGGGGGCTCAAGAGGTGTGAATGTCTTGAGAGAAGATGCATTAGAGCATCAAGAAATGTGGGCATTAACTGGGCTGGTAGTTATTGGAAGAAACACTTGACTCATGGTTAATCTCAGAATTTGAGACAGGCTGCATGGCTAGGTCTAAAGTAGCCTGTCCTGAATCCCAGTAAGGCTCTGCCTTCAGTTTTACTCCACTGGCTGAGAGAAGTCCTTACACACCTTATACCCTCTGAGAACGTAAAGGGCCTTTGGCATAGCTCTGGCTGGGCCATGTTAGAGAATGAACTAAAGTAAAATAAACGTAACATTTATTATAATCACTGCCTAAGTATTGAAGACAGAAAAGTTGTGTTAAAGTGAAAAGTTAGAGGAAATTACCTCAGTAGGTATGCTTCTCTTTACCAGTCAGAGCTAACGGACTGAGGATTTGATGAGTTTACTTTTCCCTTGTTTGAATTGTGGAGCTGTTTCAGAGTTAGAAAATTTCAAAAGCAGCACTTGGGGCTCTTTCCCCATCTAGGGGGACAATGGCCAACTTGCACATCTTTCCAGTTTTTCCTGCCATACCTGAGACAAGGAGGCAGGCCAGACTAAATTCTTTTCCCAGACACACTATTAATAATTGCACAGTTGAAGCATGGGAAAAAGAAATTACTAGTTTGATACATCATATGACATTAAGGTAATAGAATTTCTGGGAAATCTCTTATCAGTTTTTCCACCTAGTCCATAGGAAATACACAGGAGTTCTGACTCCCAGGCTCTACTCTAGTCATTTAAAAAATAAAGTGCTCCTGGCACTTTATTCTTCATTCAAATATACTTAAATGTTTGCTGTCACCATAGGTTATTATGGCCACTGCCAGCCCTTCTCATGTCACGCTTGAGTGCTTTTATAATCTGCTCATTGCTTGTCCCTGTATATTGCTGTTTGCAGGATGTCAGCACTCTCTGCCCTAAGGATGTGATTTCAGCAAGTGAATGTGTGTGCTCAGGTGCACATGTGCACATGTACATGTCAACAGAAAGCTAAAGTGCTGTGGGGATACCAGACCTGACTTGGTCAACTCAGAAGTTGACTCTTGGATCATGGAAGACAGTGACTCTTCACTTAATTGCTTTAGTCACTGCTTCAGTGATAAGCCAGGGACCCTTAAAAAGAGAAATATTTTTCCTACCCCTTCTACATTTTCCTTGGAGAGAGACTCAGGGGCTGGCAAAACACTATGAGTATGGGCAGTGGTGATGATTGTGTTGTGAAACTTGCAGAATCTGGCACCTAGGTATAGCACTCAAAATCCCAAAGAACTTGCAGAATCTGGCCCCTTGATGGCAGCCAGGATCACTGGTTGTCTATCTCTAAGTGTTGTGTTTGTATTGCTTAGTTACTCCTGAGGATAACACTTGTGTTTGCTGCCTCTCCTGAATTGGGACAGGCTCGCAGTTCCTACACTGACGGTGCCTATTTGAGACTCTTAGAGCTTGGTGGCAGCCACCAGCAGCAGAAGGTTCCCAGGTCTTTGCCTTTTCCTCCAAATGGTATTTACTGAAACTAATTCAACTGTGTCTCACCCTGTGAAAATGAACAAAAATAATATTTGGGGCTTAGTGGTGGGAATGGATTTACTAGAAAAACCTATTTTTTAAAAGATCCCTTCACTGGACACTGCACAGACAAAAGACCCCAAAAGCAGAAACATGGAGAACATGTTGTAGGGACAGGCCCAGATGTAAATAGCCTTTTCCAAATACGCATCTGCTTTAGTTCTGATTTTTATTTTAGAGACTACAGAGATCTGCTTCTAAAACGAAGCTGATCTTTAAACAAGCAGAACTGCAGGAAAGCAGAGGAGGAGAGAGGTCAGCTTTTTATTTGCTTGGACTGGACTTCATGGAACATGGTCTGTAGAGTGCCTTGGATTTCAAGGATTGTCGTCTTTCATTCTCCATTCTTCCTGGTTATCTATTGCAGTGGAATTGGGTGTAGTGAGTGAAGGGAAACTTGGCTTATCTGAGGGGCCGGGTGTCAGGTCCTCTAACTTGTGCAGCTCATCTCTCTCACCCTGACACGTCTGGAGGCAGGAATTGCACAGGTCTTTCTTTTCTACTAAGTAAAGTGATTCTATGCGTTTAACGGTGTCAATTGGCTCGTCTTCCTCTGCAAATTCTGGTAAAGGGTTTCTTTTTACATTCAGTCTCTCAAGCTTGGGGAGCTTTTTCACACTCTTCGGGATGATGGTCAACGAGTTGTCAAAGAGACCTAGCTCAACAAGTTCCTTCAGGGTCCCAAGAGTGGTCGGAATAGTCTCAAGACAATTCAAGCCAAGGTTGAGAGTACGAAGGTTCTTGAGAAGGGTCAACTCTTCTGGTAGACCTTTTGTGGTCAACTTGTTGTTGCATAAATTCAGGAAAGTAAGGTTCTGAAGTGTGCCTATTGCTGCGGGCAGCTCATCAATCTGATTACTATGCAGGTCCAGCCACATCAGATTCTGGAACTTCTCAATCGTGTTTGGAATCTTTCTTAACATGTTTCTGCTCAAATCAATTTCCTCCACATCAGCCAGCTCCAGAAGGCATTTGGGGAAGATGGCAATGCCCATTTTACTTAACTCAAGACGGCGCCTTCCATTAAAAAGTACCCGGACTGCATTTTTGGCCACTTTCAAGGTGATCCTTTTCCCTTGTGGACCTTTTCCCTTGGGCATCTCTCTGCTGACAGACAGACACACCAGACTCTGTGGATAAAATGTGAGAACTCCAATAACACCTTTGAAAGCCATGGCTGTTAATCACACAGTTATATGTTAATATTAGACTTTTGAGAAGTTTGGGATTTTTTGAGGTCAGAACTTTTCAACTGCAAATCTGTAACTCTGAAAATCCTTCCTGGAAGTATTTTCAGTAGGTGAAATTCTAATAATTTACAATATTATTTCATTGCAATGTAACATCTATGTTACATTATAGGGTAAAATTACAAGTGGGACACATTTACTGTCTTTCATTCCTAAATACTCATTTGAGCTTAGGATATAATGAAACGGAATGAAATATGTTATTATCCATCAGCCAGTTGAGGACTGGAGAAAAATATACTGTGGGTCTCAACACAGTCCTTAGAGACTGCATTAAAAGAAGCTATCCAAAATTGTCTCATTCTACCAGATCAACAGTTGCCATTTTTACAGGCCTGGCATTTGCTAACAGGTTGGTTAAATTTCTTGTGTAATGGACTTGAGTATGGGCTCTGCATGTTATTGAACGATTAAAAGTTTAAAGGAAATTGTTAAGAATTTTGTTTTGACCAGGACTCAGGGACATGGTGGGCTCCCAGACTTGCCAGAACTATTGGCAATTTATACATCCCCTACAGGGAAAACTGCAACAGGGATTGATGTCAGTGCTGCTTACTGCCATTTTAAACCAGGCTTAGCTAAGTGTCTCCTCCTCTGGATACCCTAACCTTGTTATTTGGTTCATGCTGTTGGAGAGAGGGTCTCCCTCAGAAAAATGCATATAGGCGTAGTAGTCAGACTTTTGACTCATACTGATACTCAGCATTGTTGGAACTCTGGTTCCATCTATGTCTCTTATCTTTCATCCCAACTCTAACAAAAAAAAAAAAAAAAAAAAGCACCCACACAGCATGTGTTACCTGCTTCCTGAAATGAGGCCTGTAAGAGTATAGTCCACTTACTCTCAGGTTTGGTGAACTCTTTCTAATCAAAGGTCATAAAATACAGCTGCTAATTATGGCTAGTGGCAAAGGAAATTTGCCAGGAAATTTCCAGGCTGATTCCCTGGAAATGGATGACAATGTCCCTCCCAGTGAGAGTTTAGAGAGGAGCACAGGTTACAGCTGAGTAATCTCAGGTCTGGGTGCTCTGGCATTTAATTTTGAAGAGTCAAATTGCAGCTTTGATGAATGATTATTTAGGACAAAATATGGATTTGTCAACAATACATGTCCCTATTAGAAAGCCTTCACTACAAACCCTTCAGGCTTTTTGGCTACTCATTAATCATGTGTGAATACATGAAGGGGAAGCTCAAGCTACAACTAAGGCATTTCAGCTTCTTTTCAATTACATGCCATAGCCCAAAATAATGTAAAAGCATTAACCCAGCTACCACCCACTCTCCCAAGAGCTCTGGAATGAGGCAGATGCTTCAGAAGATACTGGATGCAGTGCTGTGCATTCGGTCTTGCCCTGAGGGTGTGTTCCAAAATAGGTTTTTTGTTATTTTATATGAAAATATTGTAACACAGTTAAACGTTTGTGTGTCGCTCCCATGTTTCTGTCTCTCATGAGTACTTACAGAACCATATTTCCAAGGGGAAATGCCAGTGTTATTCCATCTATATGTTGACTGGTAACTGAAGCAAAGTACTCTATAGTGTAAATAAGTACTCTTTCCATCTTTGTTGATGTTAGTGTAAATAATTTCCCCAGGAGTGAGCAGAAAGTTCTGGAGATCAAAACAGCAGGGTTTTCTAATCACAGCTCACTCATTTTAAGGATTTTATGCAATATTCCTGTTGGCAATTCTGTGAAGTTGAGCAGTATGGGGAATGCCAGGGCCCTACTGCTGATACAGGACACCTGGAGTCCTTTCTGGTACACAGAGGTGGGGTGACTACCATGCTTCAGGAAAAGATCTATAGGGGAGCTTTCTTAAGTGTTGGCAGAATGAAAAGAGACTTTCTGCTTCCTGTAATTGACATGGACCAGGCGACCTTTGGGTCTGACTTTTTCTTTGTTTGAATTTGGTGTTGGACAAGTTGACCATGATATTCAGTGCTTTTGGATAAGTGAAGCTTCTCAAACAAGTATGCCTTTAAAAAATGAATGGGAGCCTCAAGGAAAAACATGTAATTTTTTTTTTCCTAATTTAGAAATTATAATTTCTTTTAAAATGCTTTTAAAAAACATGTTTAAATCTCAGAAAACATTGTATTCAGTTCCTATAAATTTTTTCTATTACTTTTAATTTAAAATCCGAGAGGGAAACATTGAGCCAAAATAGTTTCCTATTTTAAAAAATACCATCTAGGCAAAGAATCACTCAGTTGTGCCGCTGTTCTGGTAACCGGTTCGCGGTGCCGGGGTCCCTCTGCGCTGTGCGTGCCTGGCAGCACTAGAGGGAGCCTGGCGTACAAGGTTGAGTGCTGGAGGCTTGGCAGGACGAATGCTGCAGTTGAACCTGCTGGGTTTGAGTATTTCTCTGTCAATAACCCTTCCCAAGCTGTTACAAAGTTTGAACCTGGACCTTTCAAGTTTTTAAGAAGTCCGAACAAACAGATCAGTGTGATTTTTCTCAAGACAGATCTCTTTGTATGATGCACTGCATAATGTGCAGACTCCAAAGAGTTTCTTCCCACAGCCTTCTTTAGTCAGATTTTTTTACATCCAACTGTGAACCTCTCGGATGCAATGATCAAGTCCCTCGGGAGTGCTCACTCTTAAGTGCTATTTAGTTTGGGTGAAAAGTTGGAGCCACATTTCAAACTTAGAAAAATATGATCTGCAATTCCAAAAATAGGGATTAGTCCTAGAGGACTGCAGAAACATTTTAGTGTGCTTGACAACTTGAAGAGGATGAATAACTGCCTCTGCATGCTTGTAAACTAATTATCAGTGTTTTACAGGGCCGTAGCTGGAGATAATGGAGCTTACTTAGCCATGTCTCATTGTCTTTGGCTCTGTGTAAGAGGGCCCCAGTCCTGTAGCCGCTGATATTAAAAATGCAGGAATCACAGGAGTCCTCCTTGCTTAAATGTTAATTATGCCTGTTCAATCTTACACTCACAGTGCATCTCCTGGAACGGCAGAGGGAAAGGCACATGTGCTGCCCTATCACCTAAGAAACGATGATGACACTTTCCACCTGTTTTCTCTAAACCTGCACCCCACTGCCAGGTTCACCCTCTGAGCTGTTGGCAAGCCTTTTCCTGGGGTGGAGAGTGCTGTATTTCTGTGATAAGGTCTCACTAAAATGGATCTTGACTAGAAAACCCTTTCCCTTTCTATCCACACTTAGAATCTTTGGCCTGGGTGGGCTTTTGAAAGCCCAGAGCTGTAGGAGTGTTTAACAGGCCCAGAGCTTAGAGGTTGATCTGATACTGAAATTAATAGAAAATGTGTGTCAAGAATGTCATGCTGTCTGTAGTGCTCTGTGTTGCTGGGAGCTGCAGGGGTGGAACAGACCTGACCATCAGTACTGACTGTCCATGTCTCTCTGAGGCAAGAAAGGAGTGGGGATTATTCCGTATCTGCACTTAAGCACTTGCACAGGGGTCAGTCATGACCCATTGTATCTTAAGCCCACCCTAAGAAGAAGATCTGATCCTCAAAGACTGCATATTTGGACCCTGAACATCTCTTTTCCTTTCCTGGCCCAGGTGGGAGCAGAACTGGCCTTCTGCCCACAGCACTGCTTGGTGCTTCAGGACCTCCTTCTCCGTGGTTCTGCCTATTATTTTCTTGTAGGGTTGGTGCTTCCTCGTTCACTGCACCCAAAGCAGCACAGAACTATCTTGAGCCCATATTGAACTACTCTGTGAGGAATTTCCTCTGTCTTTCCTCTTGGAATTCTGCATACTGCAGAGCAGGCCTGGCAAGCCCAGCAGAGCTCTGCATTCCCTGCACCTCTCTGGTGGCAGGGCGGCTGTGAGCTAATTCACCCATGGAATAGGTGATGCTATCAGCTGTAGTGAAATACTTGGATGCAGAGCTTAAAACCAGCATTCGTACAGCAAATGATTTTGCATGAAGCCAAGCAGTTCCACTTCCCTGCTTACAAGCCTGTTATCATTTCTTGTTGTTGGATATGATCTGTTGTGGAAGAAATTAATTTATTGACTGTCTTAAATGCAGTCTTTTGCTAACAGGAAGGTTTAGACTAAATTCCACCATGACTAAATAGTTTGAGAAGTTTCTTTTCTTAATATTCTTACTTTTTCAGATGACTTCAGGGCCACGGTACTATCACACAGTGCAAAGTCACTTGCACAACCAAGGCTCACCAAGAATAAGCAAAAACATTGTTTCATCTTAACAGTTCTGCCAGGCTGCCCCCCTGCATATGATCTTACCGGCTAAGAAGCTTGAAAGGCCCAGAGGGCGAGGTGCAGATGTCACAAGCTGCTCGGTTTTTCTCAGTAGTGTGGGCTGTTACTGTGCAGTTCTCCTCTGTCTGCTCTTCTTTGAATAATGAATTAGTCTTTCAGTCTGTAAATAAAGCCATGAGCACGAAACACAGGACAGTTTCCTCTTCACAGGCCCATGAATTCTGAATCGTACTTCCTTGATGGAAGACAGCAGCTCTTGAAGGAGCTTGTGTGAGCGTGCCAGTGAGGAGTGGCTAAAGGGTTTCCCCAACTCCAGGGTCCTGCTATTCAGTGTTCCTTCTGCAGCTTATGAAACTTGTGTTACCAAGCAACAGGACTGCTACGCCCTTGGAGATCATTAGCATAATGGTTGGTTCCAGAACGCAAGATCTAGCTTCAAGGAAAAGAACTGAATGGCTTGCAGTGCCTGGAAATGTTATATTTCAAATTATGTTGAAAGAAAAAGCATCTGGAGCTCGTTAGATGCTGTTAGTCAGCTTCTAACATTGTCTTGACTGTCCATTTTAGTCACCTGACCATTTCATTTTACTTGGCTGTAGCAGAGTGAGAGATACTTGTCTGTGTGTGTGAAAACTCACAACATTTGTGATACCATCCTTAGCACATGCCAAATGGGATAGATGTAGACACAGGAGGGAAGGCTCATTCAATGGTGCAGCAGAGAGGATATGAGCTGCAATTTATCTGTCTGTGCATATGTATCTATCTGTCACATCTATCTGCAATGTCTATCTATCAGTGACCCTTCAAAAGTGCACTTGGTATAATGATTTCCCTCCGGAGCATGTGAATTTATTGAAATTTGTCCTTATGACAGAGGTTACCAAGCTCAAGATTTTAGGAACTGATTGCAATAATTTCAAAATAATATCTGAGAGATATCCCTACTATGGAAGAGGAGAAGCTGAGTGGTTTGTTTAGGTGTTATTCACAGGAGATGCAACATTGAGGCCTCTCTTGCTGATAATAGGACTAAAATAAAGAAGCTGATGGTGTTAATGTACTTGTCTGATTCCAGGGTTGGAGATTGCATTCTGCTCACCTAAACAAATTAACTGGATTTACTTGATGTGTTTCTTCATGACCTGAAGTATTCCTGAGTGCAGCATCTCCACAGTGGAAATGTTATCCCTTTGGTTTAAGCACTGTGAATGCACATGGTGCAAGCAGTGTTCCATAAATGAGGGAGATTCCTTCCTCCCCGGCTAGCCCCTGCAAGACACCCTGCTTCAAGGAGCCCTACTTGAATATGTGTTTATTTCTTATTTTGAATTACATCTCAATTCTTTAGCACAGATTAAGCATAATGGGAAGGTAGAGTGAGGCAGGCAAACAAGGAAGACACGGTACCTTTAGAATAAAGTAATCTAACCGAACACTTTTCTAAGTTTGTGAGGGACAGATTGCTTCACAAGGGAAAGATGGTATTTTTTTGAAGTCTTCTTTCTTCTGTTAATAGCATGACTTGGACCTAAGTTGTGGCTTACCAAAAAGGAGATTTTCCTTACAATATCTTTGGTAATTGCAAAGATTCTTCAAGAAAAGTTGGCTTAGGAGAGCCTTGGCATAGTTTTTTAGACTGTAGTCTGGACGATGGAAGGAAAAAAAAAAAAAAAGAAAATTAAAGCAGTTTTGTGAAACCTAAGAATCTATTAAGTTTATTGTAATTTTAGTATTAATTTTAGTGAGGGCAAAATCTTATTCTTTGAGATTATCTCATCTGCAATGAATCTCCAAATGGGTTGAGGTCTACCTGTCTCTAGCAAATGGCACACTGGCTATCACAAGGGTGAGATCATAGTCTGAAGTTAATGGAAGAGGGATTAATAAATCACTTACATATAGAGTAGCCAAAGGTGGATCATCATTAGTACACATCGTGTTTACATTCTGCCGTGGCTGGTGTCCTACAAATACCTTATAAATTAAGATATAGATAGATCAGTAGGTACTTCTCTTGAGTTCATATAATTTCACTCCCTCTGGAACTTTAGTTATTTATATTTATAAAGCACTTCAGCTTCTTTTACAAACCAGCCTTTGATTATTTATTTATTTTTAAATTCACTTACTGCAGTTGGATAGCTGACCTTCATCTACACTGAGTTTTTGGTGTGCTGTCTAGAGAGGTGTTGGCTGGAAAAATGCGAACTGGTTATCAAGGGGAAGGTGGGAATAGGCTTGAGCTGCCTGTAGTGCAATTCTTGTTTCGAGACCCTGAGTCAACAAAGGAGAATGGAGGATTTCAGTTCTCTGGTGAATTAGAGGGAGCATCCTCTGAGACCCAGAAGGATGGCTTTTACAGGGGAGAGACTACATTTAGCCGTGCTTATTTTCATGACATGGTGAACTTGTCAACCTCTTTGAGTTATGTAGTGGCTCCCAAAGTCAGCAGAGAGAATTATTTTCACCCTTGTATGGTCTTTTTAGCTGTTTAGGGCTTGTGACAAGCAGAGCAAGTGTTTCACTAGGGGGTTATGGCACCCACAAGTCAACATATGTATATTTGCATAACATCCACACAAGACTGGCCCAGTTTAGTCCTGTGTGAAGCATTTTATAATGCTCCCCCCTGCTTTCTAACTCAGCCAGAAATCCAAAATAAACCTGGATGGTTTTAGTGAGCGAGTATGCCCCTGTGGAAAGGGAAGAACCTAACCTGATCACTCTGTAACAAACAGCCTAATCCAACCACACTTCAAACAATGCCAGGAATCCTGGTTCTGTTACATCCCTTTAAGATGCCCTCTCTGAGTTCCAAATGTGTCTTGGAGTCCTTACAAAGGCCACTAGGGCAAAGCTCTGTGAAATGTACATAGAGTGTGAGAAGACTTTATTTTAAAGGGTAAGTTATCATGATACCTCTTTTGTACTTTGGAGTTCCCACATTCATGAGCCATGTGTTGCTCAAACTGGGGGTGCAACACAACTGCCCTAGTCAATAGAATTTCTTCTGATTTACACTGTGTAAATTGTATACTCTATTTTTTTGGACAAAGAGTGAAGATCATATTTTTCTGTACTGGACATGAACTCTACACCTTTGTGTGTACTGGTTTCCAGAAACATAACCTATCATTATTAAGTTTCATATGCTTAGCAGGAGACCTAAGTAAAGCTTAGAAATTGTAGACCATGTGCTAGAATTCATCCTGGCTTTCATGTTTATGCATTCAAAATCCTTCTCTCAGACACACACTTTTCTCTGAAGAGAGTCCTAAGCAAGGGATAAAATAACACGTAAACCGTAGTGTTTTTCCTTTATGTGCACTATTAACTGGTCCAGGATTGAATAGGCAGTAAAACAATTATTCATAAGCATGAGAGGTGGTTGACAAGAATTTACTACTGCAAGTTCAATAAAATGGGAATGATCATAGACTGTCCTGCTGTTTTATTTAGATCTTTGAAGCTACTTGAAGCATTGCTTTGTGGATTTCTAGTGTGATCCAATATAGAGCACAGGAATGAAAAATAGCAGCTAGTTATTCCTGCAGTGGTTTTATAATCTATGCTGAACAGATTTCTTATACTTCATGAAGTGAAATGTCCTGGCTCTTAGCTGGCACTGTAGGCTTTGCTTTACTCTTAAAGGGATGAGCCTCTCTTAACACCAGTATTGTATCACATCAGTAAGCCTGTTTACTTTGGCAGATGAAAAGTTTCTTCAATCTGTGTACTGGTTTTGGCTGGAATAGAGTAAATGTTCTTCATTGTAGAAGAAAATTGTGTTCGGATTTGTGCTGGAAGCAGTGTTGATAATTCAGGGATGTTTTAGTTATTGCTGAGCGATGCTTACACAGGGTCAAGGCCTTTTCTATCTCTCAAACTGTCCCAGGACCATGAGGAGGCTTGAGGTGCATAAAAAGTTGGGAGGGAACACAGCCAGGACAGCTGATCCGCACTGGCCAAAGGCGCGTTCCACAGCAAACTATATCATACTCAGCATATAAACCTGGGGCAATAAGAGGCAGGGACATTCCAAGTGATGATGTTTGTTTTCATAAGTCATGGTTACATGTGATGGAGCCATGGAGATGGCTCAATACTGGCCTGCCAACGGGAAGTAGTGAGTGAATTCCTTGTTTTGTTTTGCTTGCGTGCACATCCTATGCTTTATCTGTTAAACTATCTTAACCCACAAGTTTTCTTGCTTTTCCTCCTGCAGTTCCTTCCTCCCTATGCAGGGAGAGTGTGTAAGTGACTGTGTTGGGCTCATTTACCATCTGGGGTTAAACCACGTCACTTGTCTCAGTATGGTCTCTAGATATTGACAAGAGCAAGTCCATGGTCTTCAAATACTGACATATGTTCTGGTTCAGCACAGTTGAAATGAAACTTTTGTGTCCTCAGAACATTTGATTCTTTCTTATTTTCAAGTGAATTCCCCTGATTTTAGTTGATCTGGTTGTTTTGGTTTTTTTTAATTTAAAGTTTTAATTACAAAAAAGGTGGAAAAGACATATTTATTACTTAAAAAGTATTTAAATGACAATCCACTGTATAAGAACTATGTTAATTTCAAAGTGCTTTGTGCAACAGAAGTCTTTGATATGGAGACTGAGAGACTTCTGTTTTTCAGCCAGCATTTTCTGAATGCTTCAGAAAAGCATGAGCTTTTGAGAATAAGGCTTCAGAATAGAAGCAGACAGGCTTAATGATTCCTGTCATTAGCACTCTATAGCTCTACAATGGCATGAGACTGGGAGCACAGACTGAGCAGTGTGGCTTAACTCAGAACAGCACTAACCTAATCAATGACACTCTGATTTTAGAATTATTTGGTCAATATTGAAACTTCAGCCTTCTAGTGTTGGTGTTCTCTCATTCCTGTGCAATAGGAGCAGGGGGCACAGGGAGCACAGATGTTAATGTGTTGACTTTCTCTTATTGTTCTGAAGTAGGCTGTTTCAATCAAATGTTTGTTCAATACAGGAAGCACTCAGGAGGGGAAAAGACAATGCTCCAGAAGTGGCAGGTAAGCTAAATCTTGGTTTCATGTGATTAAGAACAGAATTTCACCACACAGATGTGTGTGTGTGTGTACATATGTACCTCAAGGCCTAAGCTGTTCTCTCACGGCTGGAGGTGAGGTTGTTGGCAAGAGAAGCACAGTATTTACATCTGGTCATTGCAGAGTTTTTCCTTTTCCTGCTATGAAACATATGGTTCTACTGTCTGGCAGATTGTGTGATTTTATGCACATTTTTAAATTGAGACCAAAGAGAGCCACCTAGTTGAATGCCTGTTCACAGATCATCTATACAGCTAAATCAATGCACAGATGTTTTGCTGAGCTGGGAGACGTATTTGCTTTTCTGTAGCTGTGATCTTGGTGACTCAAGGCAAATGAAGAAATCCATACCTTCTTGCTATATGTAGCACTTTTTGCAGCCTTTTCTGTATAGGCAGTTATCCAGGGTTTTCCAATATCCAGACTGCGTGCATTTGGCTCACTTTTAAATCAAGAAAAAGTGCTCTGTTATGCAAATACAGCATAAAAGTGCTGCATGACTACAGATAAATGCAAATGGCCTGTCTGAAGAGGAGATGGAATGAAGACAGGTTCTGTTGAATGGATTGTTGTATAAAAGGTATTGTGTTGATCTGAATGGCAAAGGATGATTGATTTCATTATTTATATAATTCCTCTCCTGGTGGACCTGGGACCCACAGGCCTGTGAGGGTGCCTTTGCATGGCTTTTTAGGGGCAGAGTCTGGAGATTTTAATGCTTGTTTCCTTTCCCTGCAGAAGAGGGAGGTCAGCAACTTTGATTACCTCATGTACCTGAACACTCTGGCTGGCCGCAGCTACAATGATTACATGCAGTATCCTGTGTTTCCATGGGTCCTTGCTGACTATGACTCTGAGGTCAGTGCTGGCTGCAGAATTCTGTACTTTCAATGGCAGCAACTGCACAAAGGATTGGTGAATGATGCCATTGAAGCAGAGAGGTCTAGACCAAGGTTTTAAAATTCGAAGTAGTTAGCTTGAACTGTACTGATTCCATATAGATTAACTTTATCTTCAAGTCAGCATACTGAGGATTGTGTTCTGTGGAGGAACATCTGTTTAATACAGACCTGGTTAAGGACGTGCTGCATCAGCTCAACAGATAGGCATGGACAGGTCTCTGTGAACACAGAGAAGGAGTTTTGGACAGAAAAGCCTTGAGAGCAATTTTCAACCTGCCAGTTCCTTTATTTGTGAAGTTCCAGAGCAGGGTAAACCTGTGACCTGCTTGTATGAGTGAAACTTCCAGCACAGCCCTGCCACCTCCCACTGTCACTGGGATAATTATGATGTCTAAGATTTTAAAATCTCCATCTCTGCTGGGTTTCTTTTCAGACTCTAAACCTCACTGATCCTCATACATTTCGAGACCTGTCAAAGCCCATGGGAGCACAGACTGTGGAGAGGAAACAGAAGTTCATCCAGCGCTTCAATGAAGTGGAAAAAAGTGAGGGTGAGTGTTTTAGGAGGCTAATAGACAACAGAGGCTTGAGTCCCCTCAGAACACCCAAAAACTTTGCAGAGCTGTGGCTAAGGGAAACACCATGCCAAGGAGAGCCTCTCTCACTGCTGTATACAAACTGACTGACAATTCAGAGAGAAATGTCTCCTGCAAGTGCTGCCTTATGTGCCTTGTACTGCTGCATTCTGTTCTCTTCCCTTGGACAGGAAAAAAAGCTACAACAAAAAGCAATGTTCCCTGGAAAAGCCTGTGCTGTTAGCAAAGCTGCACACATTGGTCTTATTTGTTAGGTAAGCTACTGCTTAGCTTTCCTAAGAACACTGCTGCATGCAGGTTAACTAACAGTTACCTTAAGAAAAGGAAACAGAATGCTGAGGCATTTGACCTCTGGAGATCAAGACATTTTTTGGCACTACTAGAGAAAGTGATAGTCTGGAAAGTTAAGGGCCTTATTCTTCAGAAAATGAAATGTGGAAGGCAAAAAATGAACATAGTTCAGTAGTAGCTGTGCACATTCGATGCACGTATTCAGTGCAAGGTGTGCTGTAGCTCACAAGTCTTTGAACACATCTGCTTAAAATACCTGCTCCCTATTTAGTTGTATTGTGGTAACTGGAGGCTATGGGCTTGTAATGGTATTTTTACTGGAATCTGATTTGTGTGCAATTTTCAGGAGACCTGTCAGCCCAGTGCCATTACTGTACTCACTACTCATCAGCAATTATAGTGGCATCTTACCTGGTCCGAATGGAGCCATTTACCCAGACCTTCTGTTCTCTGCAGGTAAGGGGGCACAATAACTTCCCTCCTGCACCTTATTGTAGCGTGTTACTGTGGCTGTGTAATGATGGGGGATTAGTTCTTCTGACATTTGATGTACTCTACATGTGCAGTTGGGGCTTACTTGGGGCAACATTTATGCCATGAATGTTGAATTCAGTGAAAACATCTTAAGGGGACTATGACTGATGCAAGGGAGAAGGATTATTTAGCTTTGTGAGAGCTGGGGCATGTAAACAAATAGATAATGGTTTATTGCCTGTCTGACGATAAGCTTCTGACTTTGGGGCAGATGAGACTTGGTATGATATTCTATAAGATTGCAGGTCTTCTAAGCCCAAACACAGTCATGTGGCTACTGGCAAGTACTTAGGGCTTGCTGTGGTGGAATAAAGAACATTCTCGGGCCAGGTTAGAGCATACAGGTTCTGGTAGGTGTGAAATGACAGGGATCATGGGATCAACTTCCTGAAGAAGTGGGATGAGATTACACCCAATGCTCCAGAAGGAATATTTTGTCTAATCTTGTTCTGAACTTGTTACTGTTTATACAGTGCCAAGCTGGGTCTCACCATGGAATTAAATTTATGGAAATTGAACAATGTGTGTACCTTTCCCATCTGCCTAGCAGAGAGGGGCACCAAATTTCCTGACTGCCCTTTTCAGCAGGCAGCTTGTAATGCTCAAGCAAATACACTTGGGCTGTAGCAGAGTGTTGTTACCCTCTTTTCTGTAATGTGTTGCTTTATAACAGGGTCTACCAGGACGACTGATCCTCCAAGGTGTATTTTTGAAAGAGTATCTTACTGAAATCTACCTATCCTTGTGGAGAAGTACAAGAAGGCAGCTTGGCCAGAATATTTCACACTTGGAGACTGCTGTATGCATAGTGAGGGATGGCCATGTCTCCTGCAGCTTTCCAAGTGCTTTGCTGTTGTGGATTGGGTTTTTTTTCAGTGAAGTAATACAAATAAAGTGCTGTGTTAATTAAGTAATAAGCCCTATGATATCGGCTGTTACCAGCAGTAGCTGATGGGTTAGTGAACCACCTGAGGCAATGGTTGCCATCACACTCTGTGAGCCATATGTTTGCTGCGGTCATGAATGACTGTGGAGCAGTTATTTCTTGTTGTAAACAACAAAGGCTGCTCCCTGGCACACTTTTCATGCATAATGAGTTAGCAGACTGAGTGAATGCTTTGTGGCTGTGTTTGTGAGTAGCAGGTAACCAGCAGTTTTGTGAGGATAGTTATCTTCAAACGCCACTGTGATCTGAAACATGCAAAAATTTTTATGGGTGTGGATCCACTAAAAGAAACTGTTGAACTCCTCCTGTTGTTACTCTTTTGCTTTTATGTTGGTGCATGTTCAGCTGAGCTCATTGTTGTCATTTCCCCCAGGTGACTGGTCCTGTTGTAGCTTAGGAATTGCTAACTGTGAGACGCTGTCAAGCAAACAGCAGATCTGAGAACTGTTTGATCAAGTCAATGGCAGGTTGCAAAAAGAGAACTGCCATACTTATGCTCTTGGAAGAGTGGTGCTGCCTTTGGGAGCTGTGAAAGCTTCTCAGCATCTTTAAATGTGAAAAAGCTACGTTAATGTCTGCAAATGGATGGTCTGAATACATGACAAGGACATGCAACACTTTGGGAGCACTCTCTGTGAAAAATTGATGTTGGCATAGCATCTTGTCTCTCAAGTCAAACAGTTGATTTGCACCTGGCCACAAAAGCATTGAAGTGAGGAAGCATTGCCTTCAGTAATGGGACTGTACAGGAGAAACCTTATTTCACATTTTTTTAAGTGTATTGAAATGTGACTCTAGATAAAAGTTTTTATGTGCTGTGCATATTGTACTGCAATGAAGGAAAAATTGGCTTATCAAACAGGTATTGGTTGGTACCTACCACTTCACCTTGGTCAAGTGCCTCCTGGGATTCTTTTCAAGAATTGGTCTCAGCACCACCAAAGAGCAGTAAAGGTTTCCATGTTTAGTGGCTTTATTGGAAAGACATTCTAGGATCTGCCCTCAATATTGAGATTTGCTTTTCATCAACTCAGCTCTTGTATCCCCTTTTATTCTTATCCCACTCTTGCATTTCAGCTATCAGGTTGACTTTTTCTGACATTTCCCTCTCAAAAGTATAGAGAGCAGGTTTCCTCTTCATGGTGTTACTGACTCTCAATCAGTCATTTAAGCACTACCAGCAGGTAACAATTTCTTAGTATCTCTGGGTGTGTTTTAAGTCTTTGCACCTTCATAAGCAACTCCTAGAAACACTGAGGTCTTTGGGTCTAGAGTACCACCAAGGTGATGGATGTTTAGTGTTACAAATTTGTGAAGTTCTGACTTCTCTCTAGAGATCATTTTGCCTACTTGCTTTGTATATACCCTGCTGGAGTGTAGTTTTTAAAAGCATATTTTTCCAGTATTTTTGATGACAGTAAGGCCTCTGCTGAAAAGAAAGAAAACAGAGACCTACTGTGTCTAGCTGTAGAAAAGTCATAAGAGTTCGCTGTCTTGCAATCTAAAAGCATAAAGCAATTCTTGATTCTCTTTTTCCCTTTCAGTGCAGTTTTTGCATTCGTAGAGAGAGAAAACTCATTAATTCTGATATAAATATATGCAAATAAATTTATTAATATAGGAAATGGGAAAATCAGTTATTGCTTCCTTTATAAATAATACAGGCTTAAGTTTTAAAGATATTACTTTTCCCTAAAATGAATTAGACAGCCAGGGAAAAAATCACATTTTTTCGTGGTGGTAATATCTTTAACCAGATTTGTCGCGCTAACAGCATTTCCTATGTATATATTATTTTTATTTAATACAGGTAATCTTTTTATTACAAATCATATTGTTTCTCAGGAGATTACCACCAGCTCTCATAAAAGCTGCAAAAAAAGATGAAAAAGCATCAATCACCACCAGACACAGCACACTGTGTGCAGATTAAATATACAAAGCCCTTTAATATGCTTCAATGAGATACTTGTTAGCTGTTGATTTATTTATAGTCCTCCTTCTACTCTGTTTTAATTTCAATTTGAATTTGACTCCAAGGGTCCCTGCCTAATAATGATCAAGAGCAAGATGACCTTGTGCATCAGACTAACTCTAGATAGGCTTGCTCATGTGATTAGCCACTTTTTCACTCTGTCCCTTGAATGGGTGTGGGAAGGCTTCACAATTGTCACTGGTATAAGGAAGAAGGAAAGGAGCTAAAGCAGAACTATGCTGTCATTTAGAGATGAGGCTGGACCAGAAGCCTGACCAGAATTCACCTTAGGGGAAAGGGGGGTGGGATCTTTCCATGTGGAATATATGTTAAGTTTTGGTGTGAGTCTGTCTTAAAAGACAATCAAGGAATGGGGCTTCAGCACTTGGGGTTTATTGACTACTGTCTTCTGATAACTTTTCCATGAAGGCATTTTCTCCCTAAAAAAAGATTTGGCAAAAACTACTTCTTGACTTGCAGTTGCCAGATGGAGCAGAGCAGATCTAAAGGAGTTGCACCCTAAGTGTGCAAGTACTCAGGGGGAGCCAAAAGGGTTCTTAGCATCAGAAACCCATATGGAAGCTGCTGCTGGGCTTCATCTGATCTGTGGGAGTGGGATCCCATCCTCACAGCATGAGTGCTTAAGTGCTGTTTTCCTATATAAGAGATTGCAAGTCAAAACTTCATCTGATTGTTACTTTGCAGAAGTAACAATCTCCTCATCCTCCTTGGCACGTGCAACAGTCTACAGGCAGAGAATAAACTAACTGAAGGTTTTGTTTTCCCAAGAGGTCAGCCATAGACAGAACCTGACTGCATCCCTTATCTTTAACAGATTGACTCTTGCATCTCATCTGTGTTTTAGTGTCTTCATTATACAATCCCACTGGTTTATTCTTTTTGCCTAGGCAAGCATCTTAGAGGATTGAATGGTTGAGGGTGAGCAATCATTCATACATGTTCACTGTACTGCAGAACTATTTAAAGGTACTCATTCTATCTCTGACATCTCTCTTGAGTCCTGGCAGTGGACTGTAGAGTTATGTCCCATGACATATAACCCAAATTAATTAAACCCAATGAGAAATATCTATATTAGCCTGGGAGCACTGCTGCCAGCACCTGAACTAGCTGTTGAGAAACAATTCAGTTCTGTCGCTTTAATACAGTTAAAAAGTCAGATTTCCTCTAAAAGAGTTTGGTGTTTCTGACAAACTCATTCAGGTGATCTCCATAAACTGATTCTTATTTGGTTATTTCCATTATTATAGAAATTTTATGTTACATTAAATTCTTCCATACTCCATGTAGGGTTCCATATGTAAAGGTAAATGTGGATTTTCACAAATGCATACAGCATCTGAAATCCCATTAGGAAATTCTGTAGGAAAAATGGTTTCATTAGAAGGCATATATCCTTCATTCAGTAAATGACTTCTATTTTAATTTCCCCTTGAGGCCTTAGTTCAGAACGATGTCCTGGGATACCAAGGCCACTTTTGTCTAGTGTTTAACTCTCATTAATCTAAACTTATTCAAATATTCTCAAGATGTGAGGTAGTTTATCTCCTTCATTACTTACCAGTTCAGCTCAGGTCCCAGGAATTCTTTTTTTCTCCCCTCTTTATGCTATCCTTTCTTCCCATACAGAATGACCAGTCCCTGCACACTCCTGTGCACTGGGCCTTTCCTGTTCTCCTGGATCTAATTAATGTTACTTCAGTGGTAACCTCCCCTTCTCCAAGGATTTTTTTCACATGCGAATTGCACATAAGATTGTTCACAACTGTTCAGGTCACAAGTGAAGTGGTCCATTGCTTGCAAATCACTCTGGGATGAAATAAATTAATTGCTTTCAGAAGCATTAAAAATGGACATGGGGATATTCTCAAGCTGCCCATGATGGCTCCTGCTTGCCTCTGTTATTGCAGGCTGTGCTAAGACTCCAAGCTTTATGGCCTTTCAACATACATATCTACAAATCAGGACTAAGACAGCTCCTCACAGGACAGTATATGGAGCTAGGACAGATCTTGAGACATGCCCTTATCAGTCATGTGATAAGGGGCATTGCAAAATTGGCTAAGATGCTTTTAATTTAACAGAGTACTCACACTGAAGTCTTGTTGTCTATCTCCATTTCACAGGGTGGGAGTTTTGATGTTGCAGACCGGATGTTTCACAGTGTCAAGAGCACATGGGAATCAGCATCAAGGGACAACATGAGTGATGTCAGGGAGCTCACCCCTGAGTTCTTTTACTTGCCAGAGTTCCTAACCAATGCAAATCACTTTGAACTTGGTAAGTTCTAGAAGGAACATAAGTCTTCCTTCCAGCATCCTACCAAAAAGAAAGATCCAGATCATATGTTGAGAGTTGGTATCTGGCCTATGTGGATTAGTCTTTCTAACAATGAGATCAATTTTTATTCAAATAACACTACAGGAATACAAGCTTCTGAAACTGAATTATGTCAGAGGAACCAAGTTTCCAGCCCAGGAAGAAGCAAGTAGTTCTTATTCATTTCTGGGCAAAAGAATTACATGTTTTGTCACACAGAAGTGGAGTTTTATATAACCAATGTAGTTGACTGCTTTTGATAGTTTGGCCTGTATTAATCACATTTGTGTAATTATTGAAAATGTATTATTCTTTTGGAGATATGTCAATTGTTAAATGGTGTTGGTGAAAGGTGGTTTTGTTTTTGTTTTTTTTTAATCTGCATGAGATCACAAGGTGATTAGTTTCCAAATGTCCTCACTCTCGTCTTCAAAGGTTCTGCACAACTCACATCAACTTGATATTTTTTCCCTATCCTCAAGCAGCATCACAATTCCCTCTGAATGTCCACTGTCTCTAGACCTTTCTGCATCCATGATGAAGGCTCAGAGAGAATCCACAAAAAACACTATTCAGATATAAGCATGGCAGTTCTGACTCACTTCATTTTACAGGACTTTGACACCATTTGCAATGCTAAGCTGCTTTCTTTAATAGACACTGGTTGGTTAACAATTAAGGCAGAGGAAAAATACCTGAATAATCATCCTGGATTTGTGACAGCATAGGCAACTTAACCCATTGAAATCTAGCTATGATTGTATTAAGGTATCAGGGAAATGAGGCATGCTAAAAGATAATAATATTTATATATTTATATATAAGAATAAGGAAAAAAAAATCACTTAGAAGTTGTTAAAAGATAAGAAATAATTGGAGTAGTTTCCTCCTGAGAGGAGGCCAAGAAACAAAGCCTGGCTGAAATCAAGATACAGAGACTGACCTGAGTGGAATTGAGTGGGGGGACCCAAAGGGCTCTAGAATCTTGCCAGTAGAGAGCAAATATACAGGAAGATTTTAAAATAGGCAAAGCCAAGAACCCGAATCTGTTCGCTGCTAAATTGTAGGGAAAGTTGTGGTCCCAGACCTGAACCTCAATTTAGATTTGAATCCATCCAGTTGCACAACACTGTGCTCTGAATTAAGAACATATGCTCACCTTCTGAAAGGAATCAGGCTGCAAAGGACTTGAGAATAAAATCCCTCTCGGTGGCTGCTTTGGTAGGAATATTTGGTGGTTAGGCCCACAAGATTATGCATAAAAAGAAACTTGTGCAAACACATTTGTCTTGTCTGTGTTTGCATTCTGTACTAAAATGGTGCTGAGGACATGCATATTTTTTCTGTGTTAGTGACAACTACTAGAACATCTTCTCACTGCTTTATTACTGGATCAGAAATCCCAGAACACTGGTTTTTCAGTCTTTTATGGCACTAAATTTGATGAACCTGAAACTGCATGTGGGAAAACCACCTCAATTTCCTTTGACTTCAGTGTTTTACTAAAGTTGTTCCTTTTTTCAATGTGTCTGCTTCTTGTTTTGGATTCTCCCTTTGTAATTCCTGCAGGCTGCATGCAGGATGGAACAGTGCTGGGAGATGTGCAGCTTCCTCCTTGGGCAGATGGGGACCCCCATAAATTCATCTTCCTGAACAGACAGGTCAGTGGATATAAAGATTTGTGACAAAATGCTATCTGGGTCCCACTGAAAATGAAGCTCTGAAGGCCAGAGTCACAAAAGCAAATGTTGGATCCAAATGCATCCTGCCTTTGTGAAGTTTGTGTTGGTTCTGAACTTTGCATGTCTCTTTCTCTGCCTAATGATTCACTTTGAATCAAAGCAAACTTGCCAGACCAGATGTGGATTACTTGTTGGTTTGTAGCATGAACATCAGCCCACAAGCATAAAAGAACATAATATAATGCACAGGAATTTATATGCATACAGTTCCATGTTGTTGCTAACAATCTGTGTGTTCATTTAAATTATTTATTTCCATCTCTGAGTCATGCCAGAACTAAAGGGTTTTTTTTTTTATTTTGGGGGATCGAGATGGGAGAAACCTAATATAATTCTCTGCCCTTAATGGAGTCAGCCTTGGCAATTTGAAAGCAAATAGCTCTAAGGTCCTGAGACTTACTGCAATTAGTGCTATCTATTAATAGAAAGTCTTCCATGTGATGTCATCTGCTACATAAAAGTGAATGCAAGTGCAATTCTGTATGAAGATTGTTGCATTGAGCTCAGACTTTGCAGGATAATATCTTGGTGCAAGTCTCTCTAGTGCTTCTGCATTACCACATCAGATCTCTCCGGGTGAGCTGCATGTGTGAGTGCACACAGACTGTTGCTGTGTGAATATATCATGTGTGAATATGATAGCTGTGATGAATATATGCTGCCGTTGGTGGGGCTGAACAAACAGCCCATGATTTCTCAAGGTGTTACATTATCCTGGTTTGTCATGTTGCTTCAGTTTTTGCCTCAGTTGGTTCTTCTCACCTCTGCTCTGCAGGTCCTGCCCTTGGGATTTCAACTTTCTCCCTCGATAATCACTTCATACATGATTATATCCAAACCTGTGGATACAACCATCTTTTCTATTTTGGTATCTCCAATAAACCTCTCCTCAGCTGACCTCTCCAAATGCTGGCTTAAATCTTCTGATCTCCTTACTACCCTAACTACTACTTCTTTTGAACAAAATCAGGGTCATACTCTTATTTTGTAAATACTTTTCTTCACTCTTCTCTGGACCATTAACAGCAACCACAATGCTCCCACTAAGTTACCATTTCTTTCATAGAATTATAAAATGGTTTGGGTTGGAAGGGACCTTAAAGGTCTCCTAGTTCCAACCCCTCTGCCATGGACAAGGACACCTTTCACTAGACTAGGTTGCTCAAAGCCCCATCCAACCTGACCTTGAATATTTTCAGGAATAAGGCATCCCCAATTTTCTCTGGGCAACCTGTTCTAAATTCTAAGCACCCTCACAGTGGGCAATCCCTTCCTAATATCTACTGTAAATCTACCCTCTCTGTTTAAAGCCATTCTCCTTTTTCCTGTCACTACATTCCCTTGTAAAAAGTTCCTCTCTGGCTTTCTTGTAGGCCTCCCCTTAGGTACTGGAAGGTTCCTGATGCCACAAACTCTTTGGCTTGTGAATGACTGAGTATGAGAGAGAGCCAGTTCAACTCTGGTGACATTCACACATGCTCAGGTTACGCCTGTGAGTGAACATGGATATGATCTGAGCCTGTGCTTGCCTACTTTTTTTTTGTGCAGTAATCCTGCCTTTGGTTTTTGGGGGTTTTTTAAATGACTGTTGATTATATAGTGAGATATTTCATCTTTTCATTTAAGAGATTAAGAGGCTCTCTTTAGTTTCTATTTTGAATTTATGACCTGAACACTTCACTTTAAATCTGTGTCAGAAGAATAATGCTAAAAAATATTTAAAGGAAGCTAAATTTCTATCTTGCTGCTTTACCTGTTTTGAAATGGATAACTCTTGTTATGGATAACCCACTAAAAATTTTGTCTTCAATCATTTTGAAAATGCAGTTACCTACCAGAGCAGCTCTTTTTTTCTTTTAGTTCTTTTTTTGCCAAAGAACTGAAATGGAGATTAAAATCCATGTTCAGAATGCTTTATTTCCTGTGCATACACAGTAATAGGTATTACTGAGACAGACATCTCCGAAGCTTTGTAGAGGCTCAGAGCTCTGTTCACACTGAAAGGTGGTGGAAGGGAAGAGAGATCTGAGCTTTTGTCAGTGCCCATAACCACATGATAGAGTTACTAGGAAGAAGGAGATCCTCATCTAAGTTTTGTGTGCTCTGTAGACTTGCTGCTGGCAGTACTGTCCTTGCTAAAATGAAGAGTTGAGTCCAGTGAATGCCCTATCTCCTACCTATTGCAAATTGGTTTTGGCCATTTAGGTCAAATATGCAACAGTTCCCCTCATATTCCTCCGTGGCTCCATGGAAGGCATGGAGGTTTTGGGGCTGTCTGGTTCCTTTCACTGCTCTGTCTCGTGGTCTTTCCAAGGCGCTCAACCTCTGTTTTCCAGTTCCCCAAATATGGGAAAGGCAACACTGTCCTTCCCTACCAGCTGTGCTGAAGACAAAAAGCTGAGTATGACTGAAAGATGCTGCAATTTTACACTGATGTTTTTTAAAGAAAAGCTTAAGGAGACATCCTGTCTATTCCATTGTGATTTGTTTGGAGTGTAAACTACTGAGCTCCTTACTGCTAGTGTAATGGTGAACACTCCAGAGGCACTTGGATACAATGGAGAGATCTGCTTTTACCTTGTGCTTTAGAGTAATGGTGCAGTTTGGAAATGAAACTACAGTCATCGCTGCATAGCATGGGTTTGCTGTCACTGTAGAATGATCTCAGATTTTGTGAACTAGATTTGTTTTGGATGAAATGAAAGAAAAGCTGCACTCCAGTTGTGTGCTCCAGATGCTGGTAGCATTCAGCCTGTGGGAGCAATCTGGATTTAGTTGGAAGTAAAGCCCCCGGAGTGCATTTAATGTGGATACTGGGTGCTCTCTACCATTTGTCTACAGAACTGCTTCCACTGGGCTGCACTATTTAATAACATTGGCACAGCTGATAAATTAATTTAAATCTCAAATAGTAACAGCTTAGCAAATGAAAGATCATGTTTATAGACATGTGTGTTCTTAATAATTTGCCAGACCTGATCAGATTTCCTATACAGTCAGTGCAATATTATCTCTTCAACCATAGCTGATGCTAGGTACTACACAGGGGAGTGCAAGAAATCTTAATTAACCTGCCTGGGAGACTTTGTCTAACCCTGAAGTGATGAGTCCGAGATCTTGAACTCTGAAACGTGAGGGTTTCTGTCTCCTCCAATATCATCCACAAGGCTGGTGGTACTAATTACTGGTATTGTGGCCATTTTTAGGAGACTTCACAATGAGTTTGGTGCATAAAACAGATTGAGGTTGACACTTGTTCTGAGGTTTGACTATTTCTTTCAACAATATGAGAGCAAAGAATTGTTCTTGACATAAAACTGAACAGCTTCCTGTTTCATGCTTAATAAGTTAGGAATCTACTCCACTAAATAAATGTATTTACTTCCTCCCTAAACCACAAGTTCTCCCTCCCTGGCTGGGCTTGCCATAGTGCTCAGTGAAATACTGAGAGGCTGCACAGTTACAGCTCTGTTAGCTGCTCTGTTTTGCTCTGGCAGGAATGCCAGTCAAAATTTACAGTTTGTAATTCATGGACTAACTGCTTTTATTAATAAGAATGAGTTCTGAGTCTGTTCAGGGACAGATTGTACACTGTGCTTGTTCTGTGAGCTGCCCTGTGATCATTATAGCTGTGGGCAGGGTCATTTACACCAGCTGCACTGGGCAACTGTCTGCTCTGTGAAATGAGCCATTGTTCTGGATCCCATTAGTTTGTTTATTTCTGCTGTGCTTTGGGTGGGCTGGTCTGCTTGGAAAACCTTTCACTGAACATCAGGGATTACTCAGTCAAATGATTCGGAGATAGGAAAGTGCTTTTAATAATGCTTGACACTGCTGCTCGAATCATTGGGCAAGGCTGTTTGGGAACACACAAAAATTTGGTGAGGCAGGTGATGGCAGGAACAGTAGTATTTAGTGAAACCCCAGGGGTAAGACCAGCTAACCTGGTGGTGGGCACAGGTTCAGCTTGAACTTGTGTCCCCTGCTTATGAATTTGCTGTCTGGGTCTTCCAAGCACAAGTTTTCCTCTGAGATTGCATTTCTATGGAGCTTTCTATGGAGCCCACATTCAGGTGGATATATTACCTTGTAGCATCTCTTCCAGTCTTTTCCAGTAGTAATTGTTCATTCTGGTCCTATTAATCCACATGCCAATCACTGTGGGTGCCAAGATCTGTGGAATGCTTTTATTTTGCTTTGTGGAACCTACCTGTGTTGTCTCTGAGGATATCAGTCCTGGTGTCTGTTAAGTCAAACATGTGGCACTCTGTCCTTCTGTTTCCTGTGGGGGTCCAGTTTAGTCTCTTTTAGTGTTTTATGAGGATGTGCTGAGAATGGTGGTACTGGAGGAACTGAAAGTGTGATGATTGACTCGCAGAGAATTTGTCTCCAGCAAGGACTGGAAAGCAGTAATGCATTTATAAGGGATACAGTCTGGCAAATCAAGTCATTTTGTTTTGGTTTCAGGCACTGGAAAGTGACTATGTCAGTGCACACCTTCATCGCTGGATAGACCTTATTTTTGGCCACAAGCAGCACGGCTCAGCTGCCGTGGAGGCAGTTAACACCTATCACCCTTACTTCTATGGAGACAAGATGGACCTCAACAACATTAAAGATCCTCTGATTAAGAGCACTATCCTGGGATTTATCAGCAACTTTGGACAGATACCAAAGCAGGTACCACTTTATCATGAGAGTAGGGAACATAATCCATCTTGATCTTACAGTATTTTGACTGGAAACCAGTAATAGTAACTTAAATCAGAAACATCATCTGATTTAAATCTGCTGAAAGATGATCTATAGGCTTTTCCAGATTGTGTTCTACATCAGTATGCACCCCCACTTTCTAACCATGCTGCTCCTGTTGTATGCCACACAGCTGCAGCATCAGCTCTGGGTTCTGCTCCTTCAGTACAGTCACACAAGTAATCACAGGGCTGGGAATGGGTATAGGCAACTAAAGCTCAGCTCAAAGTTTCACCTGTGCTTTCTTTCTTGTCCGGAATTGCTGGGATTAGCTTTCTGTCTCTCTGAGGGTGTGATGTAGTCTGATGAAAACATAGTATGTGTAAGATTTTATTTTAATTAAGAGGGCCTTGTATGGTGGTCCTGGAGACTGTGATGAAGGATTTAAACAGGTGTTTCTCCTGCATAGTCTTGCAAATAGAGATTTATTTTTCAATGACGTTTCTTTGTTCTAGCTCTTCACGAAACCACATCCATCTAGGAATGCTCAAGGGAAAAGTTCATCAGGAAGAGAGACTGGGCTGTTCCTTCACTCAAGTGGAATTCTTCCTCCTTTTGTGAGCAGTCTGAAAAATCTGAAGCTCTCACCAGTTACCATAAAAGGTGCTGCAAGGGCTGTGTTCCATTTTCTGAGCTAACAAGTACACAATTCTTGGATAGGATGAATCTGGATTTTCAAGATCACAAAAGTAGTCACACAGCTTTGTATGAGCTGGTTCAATCAAGATTCCTTCTGCCAATTGTGATTTTTGTATCTTTGTATTAGGAGTGGGCACTGAAAACTTCTTCAAACCTCTATTGTAGAGTTTGGAACAAATTTTTTTAATAAGATGTCACCCTCTCCACATGGATTTATGCTGTCCACTGGAGAGGAGTGTTTCCACTATTGTGTGTGGAATCTCAGTTTCAGAGTGGATTTATGTCTGTGGGCCTGGCCACAGCACTGAGCCCAGATGTGAGAGAGTAAGATGTGTGAGCCCAGATGCCAGCCTCACCACACAAGCTGTGCAAGGAGAAAAGTTAATATAAGTGCTCTAAACCCAACAGAATTAAATATTTTCTCTGTCTTGCCAGACTATCCCAAGGGAGCTATTGGGCAAATTGTTCATACAGAGAAAGGCATTCTGGCTGTTGAGAAAAATAAAATTTTGATTCCTCCTCTTTGGAGCAAAACATTCTCCTGGGGATTTGAGGACTTCACCTGCTGTTTCAGCAACTATGGATCTGAGAAGGTAAATAAGAAAAACTCTAAGAATTCAAGAAATTAATTATATGTTGTTGTCTTTGGCTGGTTTGGGCATCCATTTCAGAGGCTGTTGGGGAGATGGTTTCAGAGGATGCTGTACAGGACTTTCTCACAGTCAAGCTTCTTAAGGAATCTCAAGTTGGATATTCAAGATAGTTCAAAATTATTTTACACTGCTCAAAAACATGGCATTTGCCTCTAAACTATCTCAAGTTTTCATTCAGTGATTGTGTTGTCCATAGGTCGTAAGGACAACACAAGGTCTCCTGGTCACTGATTAGAAATTTCATTGTGCAGAAATTTCTGCTGGAATTAAGACAGAACCATCTGTCAATTCCCCTCTGGCCCCAGCATAGCCCAGTGCATTCATTCAAAATAATGAAGTTAATACTCTTCTTTGCTGTTAAAAATAAATGGTCTATACCATCACACTGCTTGTTAGGGCACTTCCTCTGCCATAAATACACTGATTTTTGGATGTATTTGGGACAATGTTATGCAAAGAATTCTGAGTTAGCTTAGGTACTAGAATAGCATAACATGTAATTCAGCAAGATACTGACTTGGATATTTGTGCAAGTGGCATTCATTATGTTTTTACAGACATACCCAAAGTCAGTGGAAATGAAAAAGCCATGAGATATATTTTAATTTCTGCTCCCTGTCTAATAAAATCAGTGCTTAGCAGTTCATAGTGTTGCTGCAGGCATCAATTATTCAGTTTGTCACTTCAAAACTCAGGGTGACGCTGAGCATAGTGCGTGTGATTACACAGTCATTGTGAGCAGTAGTTGGGAGTCCAACTTGAATTTTCTCTGGGTCAACAGTGCTGGTGGACGTGAGCTTATAAGAAACTTTAGTCCTTGCAAGTAGGTAAAGGTTTGTTCTGTCTGTGGTAGGGGTTTTGTAGCTCTGCCATCCAACTCCACCAGAATCATTGACGCCAGGGTGTTGTCCCAGTTGTGTGGGGGAGAGCTAATGCAGAATGTGCAGAAGGATGCTTGTGCTGTAATTGTAGCAGTGTGTAATAGACCTGACACTGCTTTACACTGATTTGGGTACTGCTAACAGAGCACAGAATGGAATTTAATGCTTTGTCTTTTGGCTTTTCAGCCTAAATAAGGGAGGGTTGCAGGGCTTGGCAGTAACTCCGTTAGCAGTGGACATCACAGCCTGAAACTTCTTTTTAATCTACATGGACTGTTTGCCTTTTGTTACAATATGGTGGCAGAATGAGCTTTCCTGAAGTTGTGTAGGAAGTGTGGCACAAGAGGAATCGGGACCCACATCTCCTAAGACATTAGATACTGAGCTTTGTTCAGCATTCCTGTTTGGCCCCTGGAAGATGGCACAGCTGCATGCAGCCACAGCTTGTGCATGTCCATATGTTCACAGCTGTGCTCACATAGAGACTGGTTATGATGAGCTTTTCTTTCTTAGACTTAAAATATGGAGGGTCAGTTTTGAAAATTGATTCTGTCATTTGATAATAGTAAATACATCGTATCACCAGCTAAGCATTTGACTTCAAGATGCTTTCTTCTACAGAATGTGACTACATTTGAGTGCATGGCAGACTGGGGAAAGTGCCTCTGTGCCGTGTGTCCTTCAGCAACTACCATAATCACATCTGGAACAAGCTCAGTTGTGTGTGTCTGGGAATTCTCCCTGATCAAAGACAAAGTGAAATGTCTAAACCTGAGACAGGTAAGTACTGTGCCTCTTCTGCTATGGAAACTTAATGAAACCCAGAAGAGAAGGTTTTTATCTCTCAGATGATTGTAAGAAGAAGCACCTTTGTTGAATAAGAATGCAGGAAAAACCCAGTAATAAACAGTATCATGTAACAGCCTGTATCAGGGCAGGAGCTGATAATATGCCTTATACCAACAGCTCATAGCTATGAGTGCCACTAGGTGGATTTTTTCCCTTTAGTAGCATTTTCAAAATTCATTGTAATAAAAGAAGTAATGAAGATAAGGCATATTTTCCTCTCTTGAAGTACAGCCCTTGGGTTACTTTCAAAAACAAGTATCACCTGGAGATGCTTATAATTTGTTCTGGGCTGCTACAGCAATGGACAGGATCTCTAAAACATCATCTAAACTTAGCTGATGGAGATTCAGGCTCAGCCAGGCAAAGTTCTTGATTCTTTTTTCTCAGCCTGAATTCAGAACATAAAACACAATCTGTCATTGTGAGGGAGGGATGCAGCCAATAAGAATGCTGTAGTTTTTGTCCTCATTATCCAAAGCTCTTTAGTGGTTGTTGACTTAGAGCTCATCTATAGTCACCAACCACATGTCCAAATGCTATTTCACTTACAAAACTGAATTCTCATACAAGATTTGTGTGGTTCAGCTATGGTAAGTTCTCAGCTTTGCAAGTAAAACTAGAGTACACCACTATCATATCTGGAAGGTAGCATGGGGCCCTTCTTCCCTAAAGAAATGAAGAGACTCTTGATTAAAAAACTCTGCTACTTTTAGGCAGACAAAGAGATCATTGATCACAAAGGTCGCCAAGTGTTAGAAGCTTCTTCTGTTCATTTGTTCTGGAGGGGTATTCAGATGATATTTCAGTGCTCTTCCTACCTTAAGGCAACACATATTTTATTTGTCATTAAATGAAGTGAAAACTTCATTGTCTGCTGGGATGCCAGAGAAGTATTTAGATGTTCATTTATCAGAAATTCCTCTTGGAATTCCTGTTGAAATTAGCAGGGGAAACTGTTTTAGAGCAGCCTCTCTTTTGAGGTTTATGATGTTTAATGCTGTAGAAGACAGAAATATGAGACAAGATCTGATGACCTTTTAATCCAGCTGGTTATTATTCCAAAGGAGGACATGAACATAGAAATGGAAGAACTAGCAGCAGAGAAAAGTATAAGCAATAATTTTCATCAGCATCTAAACAATACCAGTTAGTGGGTCAGTCTGAGTTTCAGGTAACCAAGGAGGCTGTCTTTTATCTGCATTATAATGTCTTCCTCTCTAACAATCTAAAATCAGCTTTGCTGATGTGTTCCACTGTGATTAATTTGGTATTACCCAAAATCCACAAAGTGGTATGAGATCATGCAATGACAAATTTTGTATTTTTCACTTTACTTTGCTAGCAGAGACTTTTTATTTTTTATGACTGTCTGGACTGGATGTAAACTTGAACTATGGTTCTAAATGTCTTCCAGTGAATTACTTTCTGCTTTCATGTAATTCACTGTTTCATGGTGGCTGCTTTTTCTGCTGAACAAAAAAATTTCCTGAGAGAGTGAGCTTTGCTTAAGAACAGCTTATGTGCCATAAAGTGGATGCTATTCACTTACCAGCTGTCTCATGGGACCGACACATTCTGGTTCGGAATGTAGTAAAGTACAGAAACTATATTTCTGCAGAAAAAGTAGCTTTTGCCTCTCTAGAGGGATCTGCTTCCACAGTTTTGTGGAACGCTACAGATTGAGCGTAATTGCCTCGGTATTGATCCGTGCAATTTACTAGCAGAGGGATCTGTGCGATCCAGTCACCAGAATTTCTGGGCCAAATGAAACACTTGAGCAAGGTGTGGCTCTCTGCCTCACAGACCTCTCAGGAAAGTGTGGAGTGTATCTGTAAGGTGTCTGTGTCCTTGTCAGCCAGTCAAGTTGAATGGTCAAAATTGGTTTAAGTTTTCATGGACTAAACATTCCTGCAGTGAAGCTAGCCTTCTTTTTTGTCTTTTGATATTTGTTAAAATACCTTGGAGGTAGGCCTCGAGATCTTTTTGCAAATATGTTGCAAGATATTTCCCATTAAGGAAAAGTCTGTCAGTCTTTGCAGAGTGATAATGAAAAGATGTAGGGAGCCAAAAGCATGAGACCTTTTTTCATGAATGTGCATTGAGACTGCTGGGTTGAAGCTGATATTGTAATTATGTGCAGGTCTATCCGTCTCTTCCACACTCAGCTTCTATTTAAAGTGTTTCACTGCCTAGTAGGCTCTGCATGGGTTAAAATAAAAGAGAAAAAATGCTTGGTGAAACTGGTGCAGGAGCTTAGCTTGGCTTGATTTGGCAGTTTGGATGCTTTCACACTGGATATGTTTTCTTTTATGCTTTGGAGAAAAAGGAAATTTTGATCCATTGAACCTGCCCTGTCCCAGCCCTTTTTGCAGAAGTCTTGCACAATTCTCAAGTATGGGCACTTGCTTATGCCCAGTCCTTTGTAAAAACAAATGTTCTACAGCCAGTCCAAAGCTATCACTGAGACTTCTTTTCCATGCTTAGGTGAGAGTGTTTCTGACTTCTGAAAACCACAGTTAGAGACCTAATTTTGTGCCAGTATTTATAGCTGACATTCTTGTGAATGGAATAAGCCCCAAGCTGAAAGTCACCCCTTGAAGTTGCGGGTCACCTTCAGTGATACAGAGCCTGCTGCAGCTCAGCTTCTTCACCACTGGATTAATGCTTGATTGCTGTTGTCCTGGTGACCTTGGCAAGTGGCAGCACATGTTAGCCAGCAACAGTTCAGTCTCACAGTCACATGCTGGAAAAGAGGATGAGGTGTGTCCACAAAAGCCATCTGGCACATGTGGCTACCCTGCTTCAAGCTGAACTGAGATATAACCTAGAAATGTGCTAATAATGTCATAGAAAGAAAGCCAGCAAGCAATATGCATTTCCTTCGAAAACCAAAAATGAAACTGGTGGGTCTGTAAGGCAGACCCACCAGTAAGGCAGCTAAAAAATGAGCCCTGAAAGGCTTTTTAGAAAAGCTGTGAAGAACTTTTTCTCTGCTGCCCTACAGGTTTTACTGTCATTTACTGTGGTTATGTAGCAGAAGTGTACACTGCTGTCACTTAAGAACACTGCATAAAACAATTGTTAGCAGCATGCTTCAATCCATACCTTCTATCCGTGCTGTTAAATTGCCCAAAGCGTGTTTCTTTTTCAAAGAAACTGTTTAAATAAGGCTAAGTTTAACTGGGCACTCTTTATGTCTCTGAACCTATAAAACAACAACAAGAGAATGTTGTGTAATGATGAAAGAGAAAGGAATTCCTATGTGGCTTTAAAGCAAGAATTCTCCATAAATGCTGTTTCTCTTCTTAACCAGTATTAGAAATGTATTAGTACTTATTCAGATACACAAAAAGATAAGACTGAGAACATTACTGAATTACATCTTGGTAAATTGTATTTCAAAAAGTTTTTTAAATATTGAGAAATTTCCAAGCATAAATTTTAGTTAAAACTGCATGGACTGAAGTGAAAAATGATTTTTTTTTTCTTGCTGAACACAAAGCATTGTCTTAGAGTCTGATGGGTAGGCCAAGGGGCCTGAATCACCATGTAATTTGGGCAAGTCATATAATCTCTTGGACCCTCAGCTTTCTTGAACTATGAGTTGAGGACAAGGATCCTTCTCTGTAATATCCTTTGGTATTTTCCCCTCATTCCCTCTTTGGTTCTCCAAAGAATGACTAGGTTGCTTGTTCTTACTAAGCAAATGAGGTAGGACTGTGGTTCCCTAGTAAATCACCCACCATCTGCTGTGGTTTATTGGTTGGTTTTTCCCCGCCAGGCCTTGTATGGACACACTGAGGCAGTGACCTGCCTTGCTGCATCTGTATCCTACAGCATCTTTGTGAGTGGATCGGATGACAGAACCTGCATCATCTGGGACCTGAACCAGCTGACGTTCATAAACCAGCTTCCTGCCCACGAGGAAAGCCTGGCTTCTGTTGCCATCAACAATTCAACAGTAAGATCTTCATTTATCATCTTTCTTCTGATGCCTCCATGAACATTTCATGATAATGTAATGGGTGCTTTTCCCAACATAAAAACATCCTGAGAGTCTGATACATTGATTTTTTTTTTTTCTTTCTACTGAGCTCGCTAATAGTGTTCTTAATGATGAGAGGCAAGCACTAAAAGCAACATCTTAGACTGAGTAGCTAAGTAGAAGCATCTGTGGATAGATAGCAGGATTAAACAACTCTTAGTTTATGGAGCATGAAGTATTACCCTAGTACCTCCTGGATTTGGCTCACCCATAACCTTGTTGCCCCTGTTATTTCATTAATTTCTTCTGACATTCATGCATCAGAGCCACATCTGAGCTGCACATTCATGCATCTGAGACATGTTAGACTGCAGTCTGCCAGCTCAGCTGACAACTGCCTTACACCTTTGCAGTGATAATGTTGGCTTTTTCCTTGTTTCTACTCCCAGGTGCAGGGAGAGCTCCTGATAGCAGTGGGTATAAATCTGTTGAGGTCTGTGCCTGGCCAGAATTGCATGCATGTTGATAGGAAAATATTCTGTATTGGATTTTACTGTAAACACTCTGGATGAGATTTTTTTTCTCCCAACCTTTTACTCCTAAAAATGTTGCTTTAATATTTGTTTTTTCTCTCTCTGCTAATATACTAGAACAGGGTTTCAGCTGCTCAGACAATTCAAGGTTGAATCTAGTCCTGGATATTGTACAAAAGCAAAATCCAGTTCATAGCACTAAGAAACCAGGCAGATATTCTCTGTTTAGTCTGTGCCAAAACAGTCATCTCATATCAGAGCTTTATTAACCATGCAGTCTGATGGCTAGAAGTTTGAGGGTGGGAATTAAGTTGTCTGTTCAGTGCCAGCTCAGCCCCCAGTCCTAGCAGTCCTGGGTAGTGTAAAGCGGCCAGTGGCCTCAACAGGCCAGTTCAGAATATCTTGGTGGTCCCTTATGAAGTGAGCTGAAGCAGTGCCAAGCATTCAGAAATGAGGGGGTGGGCTGGCACAGAGCTGCTCCAGATCCCAAGGGCACAGAGTTCTCTCCGTTCTGTACCAGCCAGTACAGCAGCCTGTTCAGTCAGTGTCTGCTCTCCTGGAACTGTCCAAAAATGGGACAGTCTGTGCCAGCAACAGTCTGGTGACTGATCTCCACTTTATTGGGGTGCAAATGGTTAAGCTGTTTGGATAATAGTATATCAAAAAGTTCATTTAATAGAGAAAAAACCTTAGAAAAGTATGGTTGAAGCTTCAAGGAAAAAAAATAAAAGGTCCGTATCTTGTAGATTAAAAAGTTCTTTTTGATGTTAGCAAAACAGACACTACATTCTGAAATGTAATTTTTGTTTAATTCTTCTGTATACATTTATGTAAAGCTACATGAAAGCAGAAACAAAGTGTTTCCATTGTGCTACAGTATTTTGATTGACACAAAATTACATGATTGGTAACAAGGGTTTTTTCCTGAAAAATTCAGAATGATTCAAAGCAAAGTTTTGAAGGGAAAAAAATTTCAGTGAAATGAGAACCCTATACAGCTCTTCCTTATGTGATTGTTGGTGTTGCTTGAGCATCTAGAAAGTTCCATCTGTAGATCCAAACGTCATGGTATTTGTGTAGCGTAGACACAAAATAAGAACTGTCCCAAAAAGTTCATAAACTAAGGAGGATTGTAAAAGCTTTCTGTAACTAATTATTTCAGTTAGCTTTAAATTCCTGATCCAGACCTGAAAAGCACTGCAGGTTATTGCCAAATGCCTGGACATCACGTACTCTCATACAGATAAGTTAGCTGAAATTTAATCTCTTGAATTATTGGCAGCTCTGTTTTGAACATGCTATCATTTTTTATCTCCAGAATTCTGCTCAGCAGTATGAAGAGCCCTGGCCCCAAATGAGGCAGGGGTGAAGTAAGGTGTTAGTTGACTTAAACCAGATGCATGCTGCTAATTTAAGGGCACATTGTCCTTTCTCAGCATCAGAGGACTTTGCTGATGAGTTTCTAATTAGCTGATTCTTAGTATGGATCAAGAGTAGAAAAGTTTTGTAGAATTTCAATTAATAACTTGATCAAAATGCACTTTTGATTAGATCATTTACAATTGCAGTACTGGCTCTTGGTTCTGTGTGCTCCCCTAAGGACTTACCTGTGTATTTGCTCCTTATAAGCAGTCTCAGGTAAGGCTGCACCTGCATGGAATGGAGGGGAGAGGTGCTGTGCAAAGGATGTTTTCTGCATCACAAGTGCAGGTCACAGGATGCAGAGCTGGTCATTGGTCAAATGCAGAACACGGTGCAGAAATGTGATGACAGTGAGCTCCCTGTGAGGGGCAGAGGAGGATTGTGAAATCACCAAAGGCTTTGTAGCTAAGCAGGTGAACACCACATCCTTGTTTCAGGGAGTGATTATTTGTAAAACTTATAAGAGTACTAGTCCTGACCCAGAACCTCTGTTAGGCACTGCTTGTGTACAGCCCCTGACCCTGATAGCTAGGTCAGTCTGTCAGTCTGCTTTTTTTACTAAAAGCCTGGATTTTATGGAAAACAGAATGGGAACATTTCCTTAAATATTTTCATAAAAAAACAACCCTTGTTTCTGCATTATCTTGCTAAATCTGAGACAGTTGTTCCTGGTTTCTGTGATGTAAAAATGTCAGTGTTTTTCATGGAAAAAAATAGTAATTTTTACTTTGTCTGCTTTATACCATCTGCCCAGAAGAAAAACAATGGTCAGAATTTAAATCAGAGCAATTCAGCAATTTCTAATCAGCATTTAAAAGTTATGAAGAGGATGAGTGTAGGACTTTGGGACATTGCCTCTTGCTCTGTTGCAGGGTGACATTCTCTCTTGTGCGGGCTCTTACCTGTACCTGTGGACAGTCAATGGCCAGCTTCTTGCAAGCATCAGCACTGCCTGCAGCCCCACCTGCCACATTGTTTGCTGCTGCTTTGCTGAAGTGATGGATTGGGACACACGCAGCATCATCATCACAGGAAGCACAGATGGAGTGGTGAGGGTAGGTGGATGGAAGAGAGGAAAAGGAATACTCATTCCTCTGATTGTAGACTGGAGGTAGTGTGTTTTTATTCTAAATGGAGGGACAGAGCTACTAAAAGCCCATGACACTTTCTTAACAGTGCAGCAGAGGGCAGAAAATGAAAATCAGAGTAAAATATTTGTTTCCTATCAATTTTTATTCTCCTGACAAGATAACTTCTTGCCATACAGGGAGAATTTTGAAAATGTGCTGTCCATTCTGGGGTGATTCTGAAAGCAAAAATTCTATCACTCCTCAGAAACATGTTTGAATATGGTTTCTGAGAGTTCACAGCTCAGCATATTAAGTCCTACTTTCTCATGAGTAGGAATTCACTGCTGATTCTGCCTCCAGTATGGTAGGTGAACTTCCTGGGTTACTGGGATTTTCCATAGCGTGTCAGCCTTGCAACCCCACCAGCTCCCTGCATACATTCCTCCAGTGTGACACCCTGCAGCACAGTGACAGAGGGGAGACAGCTGCAAAATCCTGTTCTGGTGTTGGAAGTCCAATTCCCACCCCTTGCTGGGAAGCAGGAGCTGAATCGTTCTCTCATTGTTACAATCCATGCTTTTTTCATTTTTACCCCCTCACTGGCACAGCTGTGGAAGACCAAATACAGCAATACCCCAGAGCAAGGTGCTGGACTGAGAGTGCAGAGCGGCGCGACGGAAGAGCCGGGCAGCACAGGTATGACCACAGCGTGGGCTGGGAACTGCAGTGGGACTCTGCTGCAAGCCTTGTTTGGTTGTGAGGAAGAAGAGGGGCTGTGAGCACAGTGGTGTGAAGGGGAGATGGTGTGGGCAACTGGTGCAGTCTTACTGTGACCAGCAACAGTGGTGGGTGGCAATGCCCCACCTTGGAGACAGAGAGCACACCTGAGCCAGCCACCTCATAGGCACACCTGGATGAAGCTGAAGGCTTTTTCACAGGCTCTCCCATGGGTTCTGTCAACCTCAGAAGACCAACCTTCTGCATGAACCTATGAAAGCAATGGCTGGAAATAGTCCTGGCTCCAGAAAGTTCACTGCCTTGGCACCTCTGCTGATGGCCTGCACTAAAGTATCCTGGCATCACATCAGAGTGAGCAGTGCCAGATCCTGCTCTGGGATGGAACAGAGAAGTTTGTTGTCTTTGCCACCTTAAAAGAAGTCAGAGGTCCTTCAAACTGGTGGGAGGCCAGCAGCAGGCCCTAGTGCTTGGAGCTGTTTATTCAAAGCTGTGTGCAGCTGAAGCTGATACCATGGAGTTCTCGCAGAGCTGAGGTTAATAAGATCGTGGGACTGTGGTGCTGATTGGTACTAAAAACAACTCAAGCTCACTTCTCTGTTCTAACAAATACAGGAGCTGAAACCTGTCAGGAAGCTTTAAAGGCACATCCTAAATAGCACGGCTTTCTTCTTTTCCCAGTGCTTTTTCTAAGAGAAAGGAATTGTGGTGTTATTACGTATAATTTACTTCACTTATTTGCTGTGGTCCTCATTACAGACATTCTCTATTACTTCAATTTTACAAACACAATTTGCATAAATATAGAGCTATAGATGTAACATCTGCAAAAAAAAAGAAGATATTATACAGTAATTGGGCATTACCACAGAGATCTTCAGAAGTGCTCTTCATGGAACTTGGCATCAACACTACTTAGATTGCTATGTGAAAATATTTCCAATGTGTGTCTGTATGTTTAATGGCCCACCCAGATGCTTATCAAACCTTTTGTCATGCCCCAGAGTAGCCAGAGCCAGATGCTTCTAGGAAAGGCGAAAGAACACCTGAGATGCCAGATGTGAGATAGTCTGGCTGTGGTAACTTCATATTTGTTTTTGTTCTCATCTCTAATCGAAGATTGCTTTACAAATAAGTCAAACCGAAAGACTTAACTCTCTTTCCAAAATTCCTGTGGTATTCTGTAATCATTTTGTGGATTCTCTTTACCTATAGAAAAGTCTCCTTTGATTTAAGAATTTCTGAAGTTCTTGTCTATAACTTCCCATGGCGGGTCTTACCAGGTACAATAGCATATGCATGTTTTTTAACAGACTGATATTTTAGCTATTTGTAAAAAGTATATCTTAAGCAGTTTTCTAAATGAGGACTTAAAAGCCATCCATGGGAGCACAGCAGAACACTCTTGATTGTGGTTTTTTTTCCAAGCGGAGCATAAAAGATTTGTGCCCACCCCAGGTATCTGGTGATGTGTAGAGACAACACCTGTTTGCACATGGACATAAGGCTGTGTGTTTTCAGCTGGATACAGAAACAGCATTCTTTAATAAAGAGCTGAGAGGCGTAATCAAAGCAGGATCATACTCCCTTAACCTATTCAGATGACTTCAGAATTATTTTAAATGACCAAATATTCCCGTATCTCAGTCTGTGCCTTAAAATAAAATTAATACAAAACACAGTCATTAAAAAGACCAGAGTAACTGTGATTGAGTTATGTTGTTAGGTGTGCGTATGTGTGTGTGTGTATGTGAAACGTCCACAGCATTTAATTATTGGTTCTGTTATGAGCAGATTTAGATAAGTTGATAATACCAGGGCTTTATGTAATTTCTTTTTACTAGGCAATTATGGGCTGTATTATATCCTGGCAGCAAAGTATTGTGGGGCATCTTATTAAGCACAGAGCCAGTGAAAACTGATGAACAATTTTGCTGAACTAGGCATGCAATTTAGAAAGCAATAATACACAAATCCAATTTAGCACACAATTGATACCGCCGCACGTCAGCACATGTAACTATCATAGCCACAAATTAAATTGGGATGGGCCTATTTTGCAACAGCACAGGCCAAGATTAAATATATTTGTTCTCAACTTAACAACTTGCTGACCGTAAATAATAACAATCCCATCCATGCTGCCCCCTAGACGCTTTCTAAGTATTTATTTTTAAACCACACAACAGGTAACAAGTGTGGGAAACATCTTGTTCTCTGTCGGGAGCTGAATCCCAGCGTTGCCCTGACTGGCAAGGCGAGCAGGAGGAGCCCGGCAGTGACGGCGCTGGCCGTGTCCAGGTAGGGCCATTGCCCAGGGGGGCTCTGGGGCTGGGCTCCTGCTCTTCCTTTGGTTTGGGGCTTTTGAGAGCTCAGTCAGACCTCTTGTAGCCAAAAGCAGCCCCTCAAGGAGCTGGCCTGGCTAGGTGCATTAATGAAGGACATTGTGGGAGTCACTGGACAGGTAGGAGACAAGCCAGGAGCAATGGCAGGTTTTGGCCAGAATAATTGTATAACTTAGTAGCTGCTACACCATCTCTGCAACACAGAAATAACTCCAGTCTCGGGAGTTGCTGGAGATACTACCTCCTTAAAATGTGAACAGGAAGTTTTTGGCCAAAGGACAACTTTGTTGTTCAACTCCTCTCAGTTTGCACAGCTGGCAGTATTTTAGTTTACTCACAGCCCTCCAGCAGTCATGGGGCTGTAATATTTGTTGTTATCTCCTACTCCAGGATGTTATGATGGACTGTGAAACAGTTACTGTCTCTTTCTCCGAAAGTGGTGAAATTTTGACAGTTGATAAAACGTTCCTGCATTCTGCATGCTCAGCTTTAGAGCAGTTAGTGTGATGTTGATGTGCATTGAAAGGGGGAACATTTGGGGTGAGGGTTAGTTTCATTAGTGTTGGTGGCACTGCATGCAGCAGAGATTTCATTGGCTGAAGCCAGGACATCATGCTAACAAGTCTGAATTCTGAATCTGGACAGCAGATTATTTAACATCCATAGAATCTCGGAGAAGGGTAAGAGCTTCTGATCTGGTTAAGTTGTCCCCAACTCACCCACAGAAGTCCAAGAAAATTTTGGACCCAGTTCTAAGCTCAGTCTTTGAAGTACCAAACTCTGAATATTCTCTAACATAGGTCTTCAATTTTAACTTTAATGTACACCCCTGAATATTGCATCCTCCTAATTTCTGTAAATACAGAAAAAGCCTTGATTTGTGTATTCTTCTTAAACACGGTTTTCTTTGTCTTTTTCTTTCTTTCTCAAGAAATTCCTCCAAGCTCCTAGTTGGTGATGACTGGGGAAGACTCTGCTGCTGGTCTGTGGATGGGTAGGAAGAAATAGCCAAGATTTCTTGGTTTTTCAACCTTTTGGATGGAGAGAAAATTTACCCTTCAGAGCATGAGAGAAGCAGAGAAACTGGAAGCCTCTGGTTGGGGAATGAATCTTAAGGGAGTTGTTGGACTGACCCTGCAGTCAAGCATGATTTAAATTAGACACTGGACCCCAAAGTTGTGAGAGAAACTGACAGATATGCACATAGACAATGAGATTTTTGTAGTATTTGTCTTGGGAAAACTTTTGTATTTAAAATGGTTTTTTTAAGATACTGAATTTGACATAATACGTTGTATTTCACAAATATTATTTAGCAAATAAAACTGCCTTGATTATGCCAAAGAGCAGTGTAGCTTAATAATAACATATTGTATTTTTAATATCATGAGATAAAAAATACGTGGGCTTCAAACAGGTATGTTCCAGTATTTTTGTTCTTCACTGATATTCAAGAATATTAATATCCCCATTCTTATTCTTCCCTTCTCCCTGAATGTGCATAAAAATGTATGTATGCCTTTTGAAAAGCTATTTTGTTTGCAAAGTGAAGTTTGGCATTCCCAGCCTGATGCTCATGCCTTTATCTAGCCCCACTGTGAACATGTGTAAATGGTGCAATGTTTCCTATCTCTGACTTTAAGGCAGGAAAAATATATGGGATAGGTGAGGAGAAAGATCTGACACGGCTGGTCAACATATTCATTCGTTTTACTTCTTTTCTGTCTTCTTTCTAACCTTGTCCTTATGCTCTCTGGAAGTTCACTATATTAGACATACTTCAGGATTTACCTCCACAATCTCCCTTTATGGTAAAAGTGAGCATTTGTAGAAAATGAAGGCTAAGACTATAGTGTAATAAATTCAAGTGCCATTTGTGTCCCTAGTGGGGATGGAAAAACTGAAAAATCAGCCTCTTTAACATTTTAGCATAATTGAAAGGAGCTAAATTGATAACTCCCTCTCCCTTCTGCTCCTCCTTGACCTGGTGAAGAGATTGAATACCTTACCTTGCATACAGAAGGGCTGAGCAGCCACACAGGCAGAGCAGCATCCTGAGCACACCGACGGGGTCAGAGATGTGCCAGGAAGAACATGAAGGACATTATGGGCATGAAGGCTCTTTTGTTCATACCACCAAACACATCCTTGAGCAGACAGTTCCCTGATTTCCAGTGCACTGGGACTGGATAGCACTGCAGGAGTGAAGCCCCATGTGTGCTGCACATGAGGAACTGCTGTATACCAAAATCTTGGTGCTAGAGACTTGCTAGCATCATTAGGAAGAATCTGGAGTAGAACACAGGTTTTTACCAGTCTTCCTTTAATTACATGATCAACTTTCTTTTTCCTATAGGACACTGCTTAGCTAATGACTCTTCTTTTGAATTATGTTGCTGAATGAGCAAATCCTCCTGTAGCAAATAGCCCCCTTCCCTACAGAGTGCTGAGACATGTCCCCACCACAGCCCCCCATGGTTCGACCTGAACTCCATAGTGAGTGAGGTAATTGCCTGTGGAAAAGGCACTAATTAGGTGTAAGCTCATGATGCAGGCATATAAGGAAGTCCACGTTATGGCTACACAGATGCCCTGTCTGGTCTTCCTTTCTGACCTCCAAGTGCATGACTTGATGAGTCAAATACTAATCTTTGTGTGCTCGGGGGAACATACACTGAACACAGGCCAAGACACACAAATATTCAAATCAAAATATGGAGCAAAGGTGAACTGTGCCTATCTTTATTTGTCCTGAGGACTGGGGAGAGGTCAATTGTCAACAAAAGTATACTACTTCTTTCCTCTTCCTTCTGCACATTCCTTAGAAATAAGCTATGATTTGGATATGTGGACAGCAAGACTTGGATTCATGTCAACTGCAAGCACAGCTTTACTGAACCATGGTAAGGGTGATTAAGAGCTGTGAAAGAAGGTCACTACCTCTGTTTCCATTTACCTGGTAAGCATCTCAAATAGCTTGCAAATTGCCTCCTCCCTCAGCCTTTTCACGCAGCCTGTCTTTGCCAAGAGCAGATGCTCCCTGTTCTAGAGCTGGCAGTGGCACTCACTGTGTGGCCTGGGCAGCTGCACTAACGGCTCCAATACTCCAGACATCAGCCTGGCTCTGTTTGGTAAAAGAAAGGGCCAGCTGTAGGCTGGCCATGCATGGATTTGACAGGCTCGTCTCCTTGTGCTTAACATCAGCTCTCTTAAATCTTCAATAGTTGCTTCAGCAGCATTTGTTTTGAATCACAGAGAACAGGTCCAGAGTGTGCATGTGTGAATGGAAGTCAGCAGGTTAAATGTTTTCCCAAGTCTCCTCATCTTCAAGGAGCTGTAATTTGGGAGAATATAAAAGGCAGATGACTAGAAGTGGGTTGCAATTTCGTCCTGGTAAAAGTTCTCACTAGGAATGATTTGCTGTACAACAAGGCTTGGTTGAAAAAATTTTGGATTCTTCTCTAGCTCCAGAGAATTTTTCCCAAATGAGATAAATCATGGGAAGAAACACATACTGTGAGTACCAAAAGCATGACTCGGACTGCACAGTTAAGACACAAATATCAGCATGCTGCAGTCATCAAATTTTCTAGGCCTGATACAGCCAGTGTGTGTGACAGGGGTAGAGTGCTACCAGGTCAGTCTCTGGGACAGGAAGTTTTTGCTCAAAATTTGTAATAAGTCATTGAAGGATCATCTGAAACCAGCCCTCTTGCAACCACCTGTTTTAATATTTGTTTTGATCTCCTGCATATTTGGTAAATTATGAATGTCCATGAAAATGTCCAGGAAATTCCATCAGCTCTGGATATGGAGGTGGCTTTGCCTGATAAATAGACAAGATGGGTGCTAGGTCAGGGGCAGTAGTGGTGTGAATTGTGAGTATCCTGATGTGACACATGCTTGGCATGTAGGGGTAGCAGACCTAGAATATTCTTGAAAAATGAAGTATAGCAATTCCACAGTAAATACTTATAGCACAACTCCATTGTCACTGTAAGTGGAACAGTGTGAACATCAACAGAGTGTTATAATTATCTCAGAACCAACTTTTGCACGGGGTAAGTAGCTCAGGGTGAGAATTATCCTTAAAAGAAATCCAATGCCATTAGGATAAGAAATGCAGAAATAAGTTTTAACTCTGCCCTATGGGGAAATGAAGAAGAGAAATACGGAACAACCAAACCTTTATGTGACTTTAAAAAGCTGTTTAATCTAATTGCATACCATAAACCCTAAAATGCCTTAATTACACTTATTTGGTTATTACACAGGCTATCTTGCTTCCTTGTTCAGCAACAGAAGCCTTAGAAATATTACACTGAGCATTAATTAGAGTCTGATCTCTAGTATTCTGCAGGCTAGTTAACACTCATGAAGCAGTATTTGCCTGTGCACTGCAAGGCCTTTGCATCCTCGAAAAAGAGAATTTACTTGAACCTTTTTTGAGAAGTGTGTGCAAGGCAATCTGTAATTCCCACAGGAAAATTTCCCCTGTTGTCACTAAGTGCTACCCTTCTCAACTCAGGGATCAGTTGTTGCATTACTGGTGTCCTGTTTGGATGTGTGCATGCCAGTTACTGTCATTGGAGTCAGCCAGGCTGATGGGGGGTGTGAGAGGGTACAGGCTGATGTAATTCCTGTGGACGAATTCCAACCCTCTCTATACTTTTTTTCTGACAGACAGTTTGTTATCAGAGCTCCTCCCAGGCATCAGGAGACTCATGAAAATTTGCCACATGAAATTTTTGAAAGGGCTCATCTGAAAGGGCTCACAGTCATTCCCTGCACTAGGATTAAACGTCTTATGGAAGTGTGGTACCCAGAACCAGGCAGACTTCAGCAGTACATTGGAATATTAGTGACCATAATATTTGCTGTCATGACTACTGAGCAAATGTAGTCCTTTCGATGAGGCCTCACCATCTTTGGGTGGTGCCTCTGTTCAGCAGTCACTTGATGTGTTTCGTATTCAGGTGTTGCAACTCTATGCATGTGGAGACCCCGGTGTAGAGCAGTCACTGGTTTCAGGTCAGAAATTGTCCCCTTGTTCAGTTTGGACACAAGGCTCTCAGGACTTTGTTTCACCCTTGCACATATGTTCTCTGGCCAAGAGAGACAACAAAATCCCCTGTTCCCATATCTACTCCAGTTTTGATGGGATGCTCTGCTCTCCTGAGGGGAGCACATGAAGTAGAGCCACAGGGGTGAGAGTGCTCCTTGGCCCCTCCAGTGCTCCCTCCATTCCCTACCATCTCCTGGCTGTGGCATCTCCAGTGGAGAAGTGGTGCTAAGTTAAGTCTCCTCAGCCAATGTCCATGTCTTTATACTCCCTACTTTACTGACACTGCTGGACTGACCAAAATCAAATGCAGTCAAGGTGCAGTCATTTAAATTCCCACCTTTGACTGACACAGTTGCAGAGTACCAGATCTAGTAAGCAAGCAAAAAAAGGCATATCTTTGTGTGAAAGTTGGACTGTGGATGTGGTAAACAAGAAATTCCAATAGTTATGCAAATAACCAGACCTGCTGCCAGACTATGAGATTATTTGGTTGAGAAGGTAAAAACCTGATTTGCTCCAAAGCCTTTGTCTGTCTGGCAGGCTGGCTTCAGCCAGCCTTTGCTGGCTCTTGTTGTGTAAGGACATATTTGCCACCTTGTTGTATTGCAGACTGGTTCAGAGGGGAAGCTCTGGGCTCTTCAGAGCCTGATTATGAGCTGAATATATACTCCATATCTGGGCTGTATATTTACAGGCCCTTTTCAGTGCCAGTGCTGGGACTATGATACGTGGGAGGAGGGCCACTAGAAATCTACTGAAGCAGGTCTAATTGAACCAAATAGACCAGCTCAGTAGAGTAGAAAATAGTCCTTATATATCTACCCGAAGAAGATAATGACCTTTTAAATAACAGAGGCAATTTTATTTCAACACCCCAATTACTCTGAACTCTCAAATGTCAAAGTGCCAAGCACTTTCAAAATAACTTAATTTAGACATTTATAGCACTTAGACACTGCTAGTTTCTTATCTAACCTAATTATGGGTTGTACAGGAAATTGCAAAGCATCCCAATTAGTGTTATTTTTTATAGTGATACATAGGAGTGGCCTTTGCCATTTGCTCTAATCATGTGCATGGTGATTTACTAATTTTGGCTTTTGTGTTACTTCCTCGTCTATCCCCTGGTTGCTCTTTGAGAGCAAGCAAGGAGGAAGTAGAGGTAGAAGTGAGCATAGCTATGTTTGCCTGAGGGATTTGAAGGGCATATTTTCCTCTGAGAGCAGAGTACAGTTGCAAAGCAGGACCATTTAAGATGAAGAGGTGCCATGTAGAAAGTAACAGCTGAATAGTAAAATTGTTGACCTTCCTCTGACCTGAGTACTTAGGCCATGATTCTTGGCTTTTCTTATGCAATGTCCACCTAGATTTAATAATGTTAGATCACATCATTGGAGAAAGAAAAACATCATCTTGTAATTAATTACACATCTATAAGTATCAAAGCAACCCACTGAAAGACTACAGAGAAGAAAATTTCACCGAGTATAATATGCTTTAGTGTGAGAAGTGCAGAAGAAATGGATTTACCTCCTTTTAAGAGGAACTGCAAGACCAAATTAATCCCTGGCCTAACTCTCTGGCTTCAGCCCCACAGGACTAGTTCAGGGGAAAGAGATGTGTAAAGCTGCTTAACTGGTTGCCTGAAGAATCCCTTCACAGACAGCACTGAGCAGTTTTCATTCTAGTTCCTGTGCACAGCAGGCAGAATCAGAGGTGGAGGAAATGGTACAGCACCACTGAGCAGTATTCAGTGACTTCTTATTTGCTTTCATGGTAAGGGGAGAACATGCATCCAGTTACTGTTTGAAAGTGACAGCTGTTGCCCATCCCCATGTGGTTTTTTGCCCTGTATATTTCATGTGATGTTTTTGTTCTGTGCTGTGCTCCTCCACCCTCCCCAGTGTCAAGACAAAGTTTGTCTTAGCAGCCATAAAAGTTCCTGCAGGTCTCTTCATTCCTCACGGTAACCCAAAAGTATCAATGGCTAATTTCTCAAGGAAAGATGTGGGGTTGTGGGTAGTTATGCACTGCTGTTAATTGTGCCCAAGATGATGCTGGCCTGGAACAGGAAGGCAACAGCCCCAAGGGTGATCTTGTCTTGTCACAGCTCTATGTACGAAGCCCTAGAGCACTCTTGTGTTCTCGTTCACTTCCTTATGGCAAAATATTGCTACAGACAAATAGATATGATTTTAACAAGGCTTAACTCAAATTAAGTCCATGAGGGAAAGGTTATGCTTGACCAAACCAGTCCCTTTTCCCTAAGTTTTTCCCTAGCCAGGACCACAACCCGAGTGAGATTGCCTAGGGCTTCTGTGGGCATGACCTCCTACTTCCTGGGGTAAGATGCAGGGGCAGATGCTCACAGATCACGTCTCAGATCCTCACAGCAGGGAAATACAGCTGCAGTTTCTGTCCCTGTTATGTACTAAAATGAAAACCTGAGCAGGTCTCAGCAGGAGGCTCACCAAGGGCTGCCAGAACATTTCTGACCATAGTGGTGGAAGACGGAAAAGCCTTTTGTGGGTTTGGAAACAGCTCAGCAATGCTGGTAAGGAACAAGAGAGACACAACAAGGTGCTGAGAGGGAGGATTCCTGAAATACCTATTGCTATGCAGGAGTCTGCCATTGACATGCAGCCTTTTGATCTGCCCAACCAAGGTAGTAAAATAGAACCAAACCTGCCAGTGGAACAAAGCACGTGGAATAATGAGTACATTTCACATCGGTGCAGAAAACTCAGGTGACCACTTACTATGCAGCAAAATTCAGGAATTTTTTCTTTTACCCTGGCAGGTTAGACTGAAGCCAAAAAGGATCTTTGCACTTGGATGTCAATCACCAGAGGTGCTTTGGAGAAGCCCTCTAAAAGCAGAATTTAACCTACAAATTAAACATTAAATGCAATCTTTTCTGTTCTGAGTCCTTCTTTGCCAGCAGCAGCTGGCCAAACCCTGGCTAAGGACACAAGTTTATTGAACTTTTTCATGAACAGAACCCCACAATTACGTTACAGTTATACTAAAACAAATAATTTGCTTGCAATAGCGAAGATAATGACATGCTGACCACACCTACCAATTAGAAAGTTGTAATAATGAGTAATAAAGTACCTTTTCCTTGGGCTGCAGATTCAACCCCCACACAGACTGCAATGCTAATATGATTTACTCCTATTTGCTGATGGAAGATTCTAGTAATAAAATTTAATGTGGAGGAACAGGGTGCATTTAACCAAAGCTGTAAACATATCTAATTCTATTTAAAGCTATAGGGTGCAGTACATTAACGTTTAACAATCTGATATTAAATTGGTGTGAAGCTAATAGAGCTGTATTTGTTAAGATTTCAGCACAAAGCCATGTTTTACCAATGACAACAGAAGGAGTAACCAAAACAGTATGACTCAGCAGACTCCAACTGCTGCTTAATAAGGTTCTAAGAGTCTTCATGGGAACTCCTGTCATAAAAGAACTGTGGGCCACCTTCAGCTCTGCTGCTGTTCTGCTAAAGCCAGAGAGTTAGGCCAGGGATTAATTTGGCCTTGAAATTCCTCTTAAAAGGAACTAAATCCATTTATTCTGCATTTCTCACACTAAATGTAATTGTCTCAATTGTACTCAATGTAATTGTCTTCTCTGTAGTCTTTCAGTGGGTTGCTTTGACACTTACAGATATGCAATTAATTGCAAGATGATGTTTTCCTCTCCCCAGTGATATGATCTGACATTATTAAATCTAAGTGGACATTGCATAAGAAAAGATATAGGACATGTCTGCTCAGGAAGATGGGTGTTCTCCTGAATAATATTTCTGGCCTTGTTTCACTCAGCTGGTCTGTTGCCTTTCAGGATTCTGCTGCCATCTGAAGTCAGTTCCAGATAGAAAACATTTGAAAAGCCTGGAATTTTCTGCAGAATCAGGAATTTAATTCCAAATACTGTGACTTTCTAAATGCTGTGTAAAAGATAAACATATGTCTTCCAATCTAGGAAGCAATATCCTTCTCTAGGAAGCAATAAACCTACAGAGACTAAGACAACAAATCTTACAAAAAAGATAATTTATTCAGTTCAATTAACTATTATTTTGGGGAATTAGATATCAAACATAAACAAGAATATATAGGATAATAATACATAAAGAATGGTATTCGTTAACATGCTGGGCACAAATATATAGTAGAGGATTCTTCTGAACAATACGCACAATGGCCAGTTCTATGGAAAAGAAATATTTGTAACCAAACCTGAAAGTTCTCACAGCTAAGTGGTCAAATCATTAATGTGTTAGGATTTTAAATGCCAAAGTAGCAACTAATAAATTCTATATTTTTCTAAGGCCTTTTGAACAGCTCTCTGCATTACAGATGTCCTCTCTAAACAGTCAGTTAAACTGGCTGTTCCAAAATTGATTCCTGAATGTTGAATCACTCATTAGCACCAATTTGGTTTTGGTCAATGAGTTGATTGCTGTTGTCCCTGGAAGTCAAACACCTGATCAGAGAACAAGGAAAGATACCATGCCCTTTTGGTGGGTGATTAAATCCTGGGATAGTGCAAAGGTGAAACAAACATCTTTTTTGACAGCTCACAAACATTAAAAACTCAAATAATTATTAGCAAATCTATTGATGAAAGCTGGCCTTAGTTTGGAAAGAACTGTTTTGATGAGGAATAGAATTGGAATTAGTACAGTACATAATGGTCAGCCTGATAAACTTAAATCCCTTTTTTATAAAAGAGATTTTTATCCACTGTGGAAGAAGATGACTGCATTTCATATTTACAGATCGTGGCTAGACAGTAACAGATTATGTGTGCTGCCTAATCTCTACCACTGTTCAAAAAAGTTAAAAAGCAGTTTATACAGACTTGCTTAATCTGGTGAACCCCTCCAGAAGGCAATGATGTGCTCTGTCATAAGGTTGCCCTTGCATGCATGTCCCCATCCTTGATTGTCCCCCCATCCTCCCATCCTCCTCTCCTGCAGAGACATGCAGTAACAGGAACAAGAGCATGAGTGTTCCTGTGATGATTCCCAGCTGTGCTCTGAAGCTGTTCTATCACTAAAGGGGTGTGACCTGTAAGGGAAGAAGCAACTTGAACCATCTTAGTTATGACTCCAGAACCCAAGGAGTGCTACTCCAAAATCCACAATAAATACTGCTGAATGAGCAGCCTGTCATGGGGCTCCCTCACAGACCTGGAAAAGACCTGGCACGTGCCAAGTGTCATCTCCCCATGGCCTGATGGTGACCTAAAGAGCCCGTGCTTTTACATCTCCATGAACTGCAGTTACTCAAGGGTTAAAGCTTCCCAAGAGCTGAAAGATCCTGGGTATTCAAATTCTCCCTGAGCTTTGGGGAAATTCAGACACTGAAGATACATGAGCTTGGAAACATCAGACCAGCTATTCTTCATGACTGAAATGCCCAGGATGGCACAGAGTTGCTCATTTTCCACAAATGTGTATCAAAGGAAAAGGAAGAATGCCTTCTCAGTTATCGAGAGGTTAAGAAAGAGGAATGTTACTTTGTGCCCTCACATTAGGCTCATTTCCCTATCTCCTGAGCCCTGGTCTTTCCAAAGAAATAACTCCAAAGTCAGCAGGCCTTTACAGAGTCTGTTCCATACTGAAGGAGAAGCTGTGTAATTTTTTCCTCTAGATCAGCAGCTCATTAGTGCAGGCTACAGGACGAAACTTCTGCAGATTTGGAAACACCAAACTAAACGAAGACCAAAAGCAGTGTCCTGGTTCTCTCAGTTTTTTACTCACTATCAAGTTTTTTTTCCTATTCCCAATCAGAATTTTAAAAAATCAAATCCTGGGAGTTGTTCCCAAGCTATGAATATTCTTCCTTCAGTCATGGGAGTTAAACTAGAAATGTTTCCTTCAGATTATTTTGAAATATTCTATTTCAAACACCATACTAAAAGTAACATAGGTTTTTAAAGACAATGTCATTTAGAAAGGGGATTTCAAAACATAGAGCACACACCTTTTTAACTATTTCTGGAGAAGGGGAAAAAAAAAAGCAGAAAAAGTAATTGTAGCTTTTCCTTGGCTGTAGCAAAAAGTCTCAGCTTTACTAGGTTAGTATTTTTCTGATGGGGCAAAATGCATTAAAGTGGCCATTTTCCTGGTCAGTGGTCTTTTCCTTCACTAGCAGGGCGACGGGCACGGATCCTGCCATTAGTCCTCCTGAGGCTTGCTAAGATACTGATGTTTGCAGCTGGACTCATCACACTAACATTAAACAAGGAATAATGTTTAGTGTTAAAAATGCCCCAGATGGAACTTCAGTCCATTTCCAAAAAGAGTACAGAACACTACAAAGGGTATCTCTGGGATGTCACTTGTTGACCAGCTGCTTTTTCTATGATTACTTTCAACTACATCGCGTTTAAAAGTCTCATAGAAAAATAGAAGTGCATGAATGGAAATAAAAAAATATGGACATTTGTATGATTTTTATAAATAAACAGCACAGCAAGAATTAAATAGAACACAAACAAAGGACATTTATACAGGCATGAACTATTACAGCTTGTTCTCCTCAAAGAGTATTTGCGCGTAGACTGTCATACTGGAGATGCCTTTGGCTTCCTGAATTGGCTTCATCAGTTCAAGTTCAGCATATGTTAAATTCTCCTCTGCGATTTTTGGCTGCAAAACAGAACCAACAAATTCATTATAATGTCGTTAACACTGAATGTTAATATCTTATAACATTAGGTATGGTTCTTCTCTCACCCATTCTAATTCTACTGTGTTGTTAATCAGTTTACACTGCATTTGAGCTAGTTCACAGAAAATGAAATAAAAATAATATTAAAAATAGGAAACAGGGCTAAGTAGGATTTTCAGGTTTGCTTCTAATTTCCCAAACACAGAACATTTTGACAATTCAAATATTACAGATTTGAAAGATGTATGTTAGCAAAATGTTCAGCCTCCTTAATACTAAATTTCCCAATTTTATTTATTGCAGATTTCACAATTTGAAAGATATATGTCAGATGTGCTTTCCAGCTGTAAACCTTGGATCAGTTACATCTCTAATCACAGCCACTCACAGAGCCTCTCAGTATATTTCTTAACAGAACCAAAAAATGTTAAAAATATGCAGAAGGCAGAAAAAACTGGATAGAATACTGCCATTCCAGTGGAATTTCACCACTTCTGCCAAGCTATAGATGCGTTCAGAATTTAGAACAAAGCTGATACTACCAAAACTCTCTGCTGTATTACAATGATTGAATTTGACTTCAGACTATAAAATTTAGCTAAGGGAGATGGTCAATAAAATTTACTGAACAAATTTCTCATGTGTGGCAGAAGCTGCCTACTGATATTGGCAGCTTCATCCAGACTCAGGTGGCTTAGAGGAGGAAAATCTTATATTGTGCTCCTCTGTATGTTTTGCTGACATTTGGGAGTGGGTTGATCATGTCTAATTCATCTCAGAAAATAAAAGAGTTGCTGAGGAATTGTATGTGAGACCCTCAATACTTGAAATGGATTTCTGTTCATCTTTAGAAGACCTGAGGTCTGTGCTCCCGGAAAAAGAGTGAAGCTCTACAGCCCTGTGCAGGTGAAGAACTGGAGAATTTGTTCTTTATCTTCTTGAGTACTGTGTCCTACCCAAATAACTGGTGTCCTCAAGTTGAAGTGCAGAAGACAATTAAAAAACCAAAACATTTCAGCCATGCAAATTTTTGCAGTCACAAGAAGTAACCATGAAAAGGTTGCATCTCTCAGACTAGAAAATGCTTTGGAAGTTGTAAATTTAAAACTGGCTCAAAGTTCATAAACCAAGGTATTCCTCACAGTACTTAAATGTTAGGAAGAAATTGTAAATATTTTCCAAGGCCTAAAGTTTCACATTTTATTTATTGCTTATTTATTTCTGATTTAACACATATTATTCCTGTTTCCTTGAAATGTGTTTGAATAATTATTTTATTGTCTTCTGCCTAAAAAGATAAGCATCTAATATCCTCTGAAAATAGTCCTTGTGCTCCCCTGCTTCCTGTCCTCTGCACTTCTCTGGAATCCTCTCCTTTTGCCTTGACACTTGCTCGCACTCAGCATTTCAGGTTGTGAAAAAGTTTACACTTTTCCAGCATTAATTTGATCTTATTTCTTCCCTGCAGATCAAATCCTCAAAAACCTGTGCAGCTGCTGCTGCAATTGGTGTCACTGATGTCAACTGATCTGTGCAATGTGAGTATAAGCCCTTTGCAGGACACTGCCTGCAGGACTGGTACCTTTGCATGTCACTGTTCACACTGTCTTCCCTCCCTCCTCCCCTTCCATGTGCCACCCTATTTGATCTCAACTTCTGGTCCTCATTCACTATTAAATGCACTGCTGTTGACAACACACAAAATTTCCTACTTTCACTGAATTCTCTGGTGTAAAGACAAAAGGAATTCCTGTGGATCCAGACAGATCTTGACTGTAAGAGGAATCAAATATATATTTTCTTTATTAATATATTAGAACTGAACTGAACCACAGTGCTTAGAAAGACATCTCTCCTATCCTGACCTTGGCTTAAAGACTTGAAAAAAACTCTTGGTCAACTGCTGTGATACCTGAAAAATTTTTATATTGGTCTTTTCTTTCTATCCTGAAAGTATTAGCCTCAATTTCTAGGCACTTCAGTTGTTTTTTGCTTTTATGTTAAGTTAGAGATTCCTTTTGAGATTTCAAATGATATGTGCCTGTCTATTCAGTTATGTAGTACAGAAGCTAAATACAGGAGTTGCATTGAGGTGGACACCACAATAACACCAACAAATGCTGAAGATTTTATTTTCAGTGTATGACACTGTTTGAAGGTATTGGAAATTTTGCTGTCAGCTTTAGTGTCACATCAGACCTTCAATGCATAATGATACACTGCATGTGAAAAGCCTCCTAAAAATGAATCTGATAAAACTTTTGAAACAAAGCTGTTGGTTACAGCCAGAGTAAAACCCTACATTTCCTAAGTCTGATGCAGACATCTGTTGAGGTAGAAATATTTTCATTGTTCCATAGGAACCAGTTGTTCAGGAAAAGCTAAATCTGTGTATGTTTTCCTCTTTATTGTTTAATCATATTTCTTGTTATGTTTCCATTTAGAAAATGCCGCATGTCCTAAAATAGCCACCCTAATGCCCAGCTCATGTAAATTTTAGAAGTAAGATTTATGAAATCATATTGTCCAGGTGTTTTATTATATTATCTCAAAATTGCATTGTTTTCCAGTGTAGATTATCTCTTTATTCTTACCTTATTCTATTATGTTTGGATATGAAAAATAACACTAGATTCCCCAAAATAAGTCATTGGGCAGTAGTGGCTGATGTGTTGCTTTCATACATTTTTATGATGTTCCTATAGTAAACATAATTTAATAAAGCCAAAACACACTAAATAAATAATTGCATCTAGAAAAGCAATAAAAGCAAATAAAATTAGTACTTTCATAAGTGGAAAAGGTACTTCAATTACTGCTACAAGCAACAGCACACCATAAAATGTGTAGAATAATTTCCCTTATGCATATTTCTAGTATGTAATAATTTGATTGAAAATATGAGGAAACACACAGGAGGTTCAAAATTGTGAAAGGTATACAGTTTTCAGCAAAAGATGTGTAATAACAGTGTATGGGAGCCAACAGTACTTTAAGTACCTGTGGTAGGCAGGTTTTTATTCCATACGCTCTTCTGCACTTCATTTATCAACCACACGTTTAATTTAATTTTGCTGGTTTGTTTGTCCAAAACCAACTTTTTTGAGCAGACAGGGGGAAAAAAAAAAACCCTAATTCTACTATTTCATCTCTCATTAGGATTGGATATTGTCTTGGCAGTGTTAACCTGGAACCGTGCCAGCACCTCCTTTCTGGAACAATTGCGTGACTTTAATAACTGGTGTTATAGGTGGGATGGAGGCTAGGGCAGAAGAGGAAGAGACAATGAATGACTGGCCATTCACCCCTCTCTTTCTGTCCTGGCTCTTCCTCTGGGATCTCTAGGGCTACAACATCCTTTTCTAAAAAATTGCATCATTGTTCTAAAATAATATTGAAATTATTTCTTCAAGTAGGATTCTATTCCAATGTGGCATTCCTAGATACAGTATTTATCTTGTATGTCTGTTTTCTCATCTTGGGATCACATACTTTGCCAAAATATAAATTAGGAAGAGTTATGATTTTCTAGTGTATCTTCTGGCAAAAGCAAAATTATTCCTCTTCCAGGTTTCTTCCAGTTTAATTTTAGTTTATTCCAGTCACAGGGCTTCCCACAGGCAACTGTTCAAAAGATTTCACTTATAGGAACATTCTTCTTATTAAGCAATCTGCAAGGTCTGTCATGTGAATATGTAAAAGAAACTAAAGCGTGTGTATGTATAATTTTGTTTTTATTGGGTTTGACTAGTATATAAATGTGTTAGGAATTAACTATAAGGGTTGGGGTTTTAATCAAAATTATTCTGAATTATATTTCATAATTACCAGGAATGTCAATTTTGCTCCTGCCAAGCTTAGCTAGTTTGTTTCTTGGCAGCCTCAAGGATGTTTACTGTGAGCAATGTCAAACTTGAAAGTTCTTGAAGTTTTAACTAAGACTACTCTTATCCAAATTTGTGATCAGGTATGAAGAAAACAAGCAAATAATAACCTCATAAATTTAACTTCTCTGGAAAAACAACTGATGCCAACTAGAGACTGCTGCAATCTCACTGTTCCATGACCACACACGTTACCATGAAGATGACAAACCCAATGTGAATTTTTAGTTTACTATCAAAAATAAGCAGAAAAGGCCTGACTTCCCAGTTCATTCCAGTCTTATTTTAGAGACTCTTGCTGAAGACATTCCCCTTTGAATTCAGTGTCTATATAATCACAGGTAATGTAGTTTTTGTTTGAGATATGATACAGAAAGACTTTTACACAAGGGAAAAAAATACCTATAGATGAAACTGAATTTTCGGCTCTGAGTTTTCTGGATTTAACAAGCATATGTCCCAAATTGTGCACATGGCAGTGGGGCTGGAACTAGATGATCTTTAAGGTCCCTTCTAAAGCCATTCTATGATTCTATGAAATTCCAGTCAGAGCTTCACAGCATTTTTAGCAACTCCGGTTTCCTGCAGTAACACTTGGAAATGAAACTCCACCCTCACTGGCATGCCCTGCACTCAAGGGTGAATGGATAGGTCAGCAAGGACAAAACCCTGCCAGTTCTGCAGATGTTTGCTGGTGTGATTGCCAGCACAGGGCAAACTGCCCCCTGTGGCCCGGCCATGCCTGCCGTTGGAGGGACATGTGGTGCCCGGGGACGCTGCAGGGAGTGCAAATGGGCAAGGCACAGAGTCAAGGGGGGCTGTTAATGTTTGTTTGATCCAGTCTCTAGGAATTGCACTTCTCACCAGGTTACTCCACAGCACCAAGCAAGCAGCCTTGCCCCACTGCCATGAAGGAGTTCTTCTTAGCAAGCACACTCTGGAACTACCATTTTTTTCCTCTCCCTTTCTCTTGCAAAAGCCAAACTTCACTCTTTGGCCTTTTTCCTTTAATGTTTGAGAAACATTCTGTTTTGTAGTCACAGTTGGTAAAAAGCTCCACAGAAAAAATGCAGATAGTGTCCAGATGGCACAGCTCAGGAGCATCCAGTGTCACTGCTGAGCACACTCCATCAGAAAGTGTCAAGACAGGACTCCGCAGGTTGGGCTTGTTACTGCAGGAAGAGATTGTTGGCTGTCTCTGTATGCATGCCCAGAAGGGTGGAAACTGCCTGCCGAGTGCAGCCTAAGGGAAAGGGGGGAGCCCATCATCACCTCTGCATATCTCCTTTCCAAAGCATCTGGTTTTTACAGTCATGGAGGGGATGGGATATGGCTGCCAGCTTGGCCATCACTGCAGGGTCAGTGATGGAGGTGAAAAGTGAGGATGTGCTGAAGCAAAGATCCAGCATGTTTGGTGGATGGGCTGCATCTCCCTTGCCTGGGCCACTGGAGAAAGCACATGCTGGCAGTGGGGTCAGGCAGGAGAAAACCCACTGTAGCTTCAGAGAAAAAAAGGATTAACCTTTGGCAGTCCTGTTTTCAAATCTCCATTGGAAAATCCCTCCCTTTATAAAATGTGGCCTTTCTTGTGCTAAAATCAGTAGTCTTCCTGAGGGCCATGGATCCACTTAATGCTCAAACCCTAAGAACTTCAGTGGGACGACTTCCTCATTAAGATAGAACCATAACTCAGAAGTCAGAAGAAGATTTTTTTTTTAACAACTTCAAGTGTTTACCAATGTCAGTGACTTGATTGCTAGCAGAAAGCCAGAGGAACAGAGGAGCTTCAGAAATTACTTCTGCAGGAGTTCTGAAGCTAGATCTGCAAAACTACTTATCCTCTAGAAATCCATCTACTGGCCAGTAAAAGTGCTGAAATATCAAGAGAGACGTTCAGTGCCAAAGCTAAGTAATATGACATTGGAAAATATGGAGAGTAGTAATTATGTCTTTTAGTGGCATTATCAGTTAAAAAGGGCAGGATTTTTCCCATTAAGACACTTATTTTTTACTCCCTATAGAATAAAATGTTTCCTGTACTCCCTGAGAAGAACATCTACAACAATTTGTGAAGACACTTTCACCATTGCATCTAAATTTTGTTATTGAATCTCACGGAAGTTATGATTACAGAGTCAGGGACAAAGATGATTTGAAAAGTCCCACTGAATGAGCTTTGGGAGAAGAGCATCCTCACCTTTGCTAATGCTCTATTGCTTTTATAGTTGCAGTTATTCCTAGACTCTATACCAACATTGCTGGAAATCAGGCTGATTCCTTCTCATCTTCAAAAAAAGCCAATGAAGCAATTAAAAATTTTCACTTCACTGGTGACACTTTTGTTACTCCAAACATGTCATCACACAGAAATAATCTACAGTGGGATTTTGTAAATATAAAAGTCTCAATACAGATCAAACAAGAATTTTTACATATTTATACAAATTATTCCTTCTTGGGAATAAAGATAGCAACTTCAATCTGAATGGGGAAGCAGGCATAACTCAGGATCTTTGAGTATGTTGAGTTCCAAGTGTCAACCTAAATGTGCAGATGAAATTTATGTCCTATGGACATCTCACATCCTATGGAGAAACTAAAAAAAAAAAAATATTATTCATCTCACAGAGTGAGGAATTATGAGAACTAAATGGAAATACTAAAGAATAGCATGGAGTCAAGGGAAAAACTGTTCACCACTCCTTTGTACATCATATGTATGTTCTTACTGAAGTCTGTGGAGATCAATAATGCCTTAAGAAATTGGGAGCTTAAACCATTGCTTTTTGTTACATGTTGTGGAGGAAGCAATCTTCTAACAGAGGGTGGCCCAGCTTTTAAATTAAAGTCATCCAATAGAAGGGAAGACCTGATTGCTCCCAGCTTCAGAATTCACAAATTACTGAGCAGATGTATTTCATTTCCTTTTTCTTTCTCAAGGAAAGGGACAATGGTACCTACAGTTAAGGCTGTTGAGGAATCCTACTAGTTGTGCAAAATACTGACTGCTAGAAATTTCCCTCCGCCTTAGATAACCATAATCCCTTCCTGTTTCTCAAGAAGCTTCTACATCATCATCCTCAAAAGCAGATCTCAGTAACCATGTAGTGCTGGGCCACTGGTGATCCAATCCATGCTGAAATAAACAATGCTGTCTACGCTGTGTGAGCTGAAGGCAGAAGGGTGCTTCTCTTAAATAGCTCAGCACTATGGTCACCGAAAGGACTCTGCTCCAAAAGTCACACAGGAACAACATGTGCTCTGTGGTGGGGAACAAGAGAAGCCAGATACCCTCTATTCAACAGAGAGGGTATTCAAGAGGTTAGTCAGTGTAGGAACAGCAGAAGCCAGCTCCTGTGGACTGTGACATTTACATGGACGTGTTTGAAGAACTAAGCCCAAGGGGATAATTTGTAACACAGGAGATATATACCTGATTTCAAAGTGTGATATTTATATGATATAGCAGAGTGCATGTCAGTGGCAGAATCAGAAGATTCCCTATAGCCTGTCTTATCTGGGCTCCCTTATTCTTCCTCCTCTTAAAATTTAGTGTGAAAATGATGAAGTCAACAAAAAATTTGCATAAGTAATGATTTGAAGGCTTGATCCAACCTGAAGTCGCATCCTTTGCATTGGTTGTAGTGAATCACGCAGGAGCTCCTATGATTGACTGTTTAAACCTTTGTGAAAAGATACTAAAGCCTTTTCATTTAGATGATGTTCTGTAACTGACACTCTTGGGCTATGACAGCTAATCTCTACGAGGCAATGAAAGCCTTACCAGAAAATTTGGTTGAGGAGGCAGAAGATTTATCTCTACCAACTCAAAGGGCTAAGTACTTAAGGCTAGAGCAGAACAGCCCATAGAGAGAAGAGTTTGTGGGCCCCCAGAATTTTCTTCTTCGTAATGACTCTCTGTGCTTCTTGCATGCTATAAAAAACATCCCTTTTTGCATTTCAGCATCTCTATTTCCTTTGATCTGTACACATTTCTCATTGATGCTAATAGAGAATGACACTGATGGGGAATATTTTTGCAACAGGGGGAGCATAGAATTGTTATTCTGGCTAAAGCAAAAGCAATATGACTGAAGCAGAGTATTTAAAATGCTTTACTCAAAGCTGTGCAATTGAACTTGGTATTAGGCTTTCTCTCTCTCTTTTTTTTTTTTTTTTAATTTTCATTGAGATTATGTCCATATTTTACCCAGGTTATTGTGTTCTTGTAAAATTATACTGCAACCCACTCTAGCACGTTAACAACAAAAGAAATTCTCTAGCTTATTATAAACATCTTTCAAGAAACCAAAAGCATATGTCCTCTGGAAATAATTTTGCTGGTATTTAGGCTATTACAAAAAAATTTCCCAAAACACTAGAATAATTTTGTAGTGTTCCTTTACACTCTAGCTTGTTAGCTTAGGTTTTCTAGAATATTCTCCTGGTGCCCCAATATAGTTCTTTCCTTGGGTTGCACAGGGAAGCTGCAGAAGTAGTCCAGAAACTCAGCAATTTGTGTCTGTCTTTGCAGTAGTGATTATGTGGTAAGTGTGTGCCATCAGTGAAAAAAGACCTAGTTTAGACACCAGCTGTGCAATCATTATAGTTGGAAAGAAAAGGTTATTTTATCCTGCAGAGATTTGGCAGGATGATGATAATTTTTTTTTGCCCCAAAGCAGATGGAAAATTTAAAATCTGAGAATTTTTTGAGAATTAAAATGGGGAGACAAGTTTGCTGAAAATAAAAAAAAGTTTCATTTAGATGTATTTGAGATGTCTTTTTCTCTGTATTTTCTGCATTTTTTTGTCTTTCTTTAAACTTCTTTAACTTCAATTAGTTTAATTTTGCTCACTGAAAAAAAAAAAAAGTAGTTTAAAAGCAGAAAGTGTGGATTATTTTTTCCTGAAAATACAAACATAGACAACTGTGTTGTTAAAGGAGGCAAGAGGAACAGAATTGGGAAACTGCTCTGGGAAGTGCCCTGCTTCTGAATGTGCCTTATAGACTGACTTTGCTTTAGTTTACTTTGTCCTTTAATGCACTTTATTGCTAGGTGAGTCCGTATTTCTTGGATCACTTTTTAACTTAAAACTAACTCACGTCCATAGATTGTGTACTTTCTGTGGGCTGCTACGTCTCTCCAGGTGCACTCTGAGGTGAAATATGGAAGGGAAGAGAGCAACATGTGGTTACAGCTGCCAGACCAAAGTCCAACAGCAAGGCATTAGAATAGAGTTTGCTGTCTGCATGCAGCGTATGGATCCTCAGCTGGGCTAGGGGAGACAAAACTGATTTTGTTGTTTGAAAAGGCTTTACTCCTGCTCACCTCCAAAGTGTTTGGACCTTGACTGGTGCTGCGTAGCAGGAAGGGAAGAGCAACAGCTGTTTGTGGGCTATCCTTGGACTTATTCCAGAGAGAAAAAGTATCTGGAAACAGATTTCCTTCAAGTTCACCATGTGTTGATGTGCTTTACTGAGTGCTTTAACTGGTGAGAGCTTTTCCTAAGAGGGCTGAAGACTGCCTGATTAGTGATGTGCCCAGGCGCTGGGCATGGCAAAGGGTGGCTGTCACCCCTGGTGCCAAATGCTCTCATCTGTGTCTTTGTCCTCTTAGCATAGCTTTGGCCTGCCACAATTACCTAAGGCAACATGAGGCCCTTTTAATGGAGTTTTAAAACTCTGCCTCTTCCTCTATCAAAGCCTGACCCGAATGAGCAGAGTCTGGCCAAGGGACAATGCCAGCAGGACCCGCAGAGGAGCAATGAGCTCCGTAGCCAAGCAGTAAAATTGCCTAAGGTATTAGTTGAACTGTTCTCAAGTCACCTGGCATTATGCCCAGGTATCCAAGTTGTAAAAAGTAGAGGTTATTGACTGACAATTGGTGGGAAGGCTCCCAGTTCTAAGCCTCACCTGAAAGTGAAACCATCGCATGGCATTTGAGTTATTCCTGTGACATAATTTTAGGCACCCACCTTCACCTAATACAGAGAGTTGGTCTCTCTGGGATCTCTCTATTGCCAGAGAGGGAAGAAAGGATTCCCAAAAGGCAACTCAGAGCAGTAGTCTGAATTACCAGGAGCATCAGGCTCCAACTCTAACTCACATCTCTTTCTATTGCCTACACAGGGAGCATAGCAAACCACTGCAGCTATAGGCATCTGAAGTGAGTTGGTACAAAATTCTATTACCACTGGATTTCTTGTCCAGGCACTGCTTTGTCACAAAAGCAGAGAAACATCTCACCATCCATCTGATTTATCTGGCATGTATCTGCAAGGGTATTTTTCAAATAGAAACTCATACCCAACAGAAACTGTTACATGAAGATTTTTTTCCTTAGTATGAGCTGTATATATCCATCTTATTCCTGCAATTCAAGGCATTTCTGACTTACACCAATGAAGTGCAGAGTAAGGCTACCCATTTCTCACTTGAAAAGTCTCAAAAGAAGTGTGAACAGTACAGTTATGATTCTGTCAGTAACTGGTATTTTTTTTCCAAAACACCAGCTGCCAGAAGCACGTGAGAATGAATAGCAGGTTTCATTTAAGGACAGGCTAAGTTTGTAGACACGACAACTGTTAGAAAGCTGGAAAGCATAATCCAGTGTAACATAATGCTCAAAATGAAAAGAACCAAGGTAATTCATCACTTGAAAAATTATTACTTGAAAAAAAAGGACATGTATGATTTTTTAAGGCAATTCATAATATCTGAACCTGGAGTTCTGGCAACATTACAGCATTTGTCGTGAGAGAGAAGAATATGCAGAAAATTATGTCATAGAAAATTACTCACCAGGATCAATTTTCTTTGTGGTTTCAAGAGCTTGGGCTTCGGGAAATTATTGGCAATTGGAGCTACAAAAATAAATATTAAGGGTCATTTCATATTATTATCATTCACTGTCATCTTTAGAATATGTATTAGCAATTTATAAATTACCTATTAATAGCAAATTAGAAGCAAATGCATGTACTTATATATGAGTTTAACCATATTTCAGGTGTTTTACAAGGAAACATAATGAATGTATTGAATTAGAAAAATTGATAAGATTAAAGAATCTGATATGCAAGACATGCTGTTTGTATGCAAATGCTAGAGCAAGTATACCCCCTGAGAACTGATCATTTGTGACCTAACCCACAGTAAATCTTCAGCATCTTTCCCTCCTCTCTCCCACTGGCTTAGCACTGGCAGCGTTGCTCACAAAGTACACCCAAGAATTTGTGAGACTGACCCCGGAGTTGCAAATCCACTTGGAAAATGAAGTCCCCAAAAGGCTGGTCTTTATCTGCTCAGTTTGCTTGACTTCCCAAGTGCACCAGCAGTTTTAAAGAGTGCAATGTGCTGGCTTCCCTCAGAATACCCCCAACAAGTAATTTCAACTTGCCTAACTTTAATCTTCTCTTTGAGCAGGGTGAATATTGCTGCAGAGGTTCCTCCCTCTCCTCTAGTTAGTGGGAGCTGAGACCTCCTGCTTGGACTCACTGAGTAGCATCTCAGAATGGCTAAAGCTGCAGGGAGGTGACAGCCTGTCCCAGCAGCAGGTACAGGGCATTTCTTCCCCCACAGATGGGAGCAAGAACAGGCCACCTCACAGGCAGAGACAGTGGCAAAGTGCAGGATTCCTGACGTCCCACGCTCTGCTGTCCCTCCATGGTTGTGCTCAGGATTTGAAATACCTCTGTGCCTCTGTTTTCATACCTTTTGCTGGGATGGCTGGTGGCTGCTCCAGTTTCTCCTTCTCTTTCTTTTTCTTTGCCTTCTTAGGCTGTAGAGGAGACATGCTCGTCACACTGGTAACTGTCTCCCCGGAGCTGCAAAGCACAGGCCCAAAAGTGAGGGGAAAAAGAAGGCAATGGAGGGAAAGTTTGTCCCTGTGAGTTCATGCAAACATGTCACCTTCCACTTGTGGGAGTCTGTGCCCAACAACCTGGATTGTGATCTGGGTATATAATGAAAAACTTCTTACGGGGGTTGGAAATGCTCTGGGTTTTGCATTTTTTCAGCCACATAGTATGGCTGAGAAACTCAAAGAGTCTCACTCATCCTGGCATAGAAAATGCAAACTGGCAGGTTTAAACAAGACCCATTTCATAGGACCTATTCCTTAAAAGCATTTATGACCCCACTGCTGCACCCAGGGTGAACTGCTGCGTGCCTGCCCTCGAGGGTCAGAGGCTCAGACAGATTACAATAGTTGCACAAGCTCCCATGGGAAGTGTATGGAAAAGCAAACTCTTCGACGCCGATTCTGGGCTAAGACCGGCTGAGGGACTAGGAGAGCATGCAGCTTGTCTTCAGGCAGCTCAAAAACCCACATCTGCAAAATCTGGCTTCTTCAAGGGGGCCAGTGTGCCCAGGGAATATAAAACAAGAAGCTGTGCTCCACTCTCTAACTTAAGCATTCTCCAGTACATTTGTGCAGAAAAGGTGCTCTTGGCTACGAGGGAAGAATACGAGTTATACTGTAAACAGACTCCTATCCAGGAGAGCTTCTGTGTTTGGACTATTAGAGTTTAACATCCTTTAAGGCTGGCTTTATCACCTCCCAAAGGCTGAGATCAAAAATCTTGCTTTGAATATTCAGGGCCGGGAATGCAGTCAGGTTGCAGCGAGTGTCACGGCGGGTCAGCTGAGCTGTGGTGACTGACTCTGCAGGGGCTCCCTGCTGGCAGCTAAGGGGGAATAAAATTGTACTGGCTTAAGTGGTAATGCAGGGAATCTTAACTTACAGCTGGGGTGTGGGGAGAGTGTAAACCATTTAATCATGAGGACTACAGTGATGGAGGTGACTTGGTAAGCAGTTGTTGCTCAGCTGCATCTGCCCTGGGCTCACCCTGGGGAAGGTTAGGGCAGTATGGTCGTGGGGACCTTCCTCTTCTGTGCTGTGAGCTCCACCATGCCAGGGAACACAGCCAGGGTCTTCATACTGGTAACACTGACAACACTTATTTCACTGAATTTTAAATAATTTGTCCCAAGCTCCTGTTCCTCTCCAGATCCTTTTGTATAATGAAACATTCTCTTTATTTTAACAGAATAAAATATTCAGACTGGGCCAAAGACTTAATGAAAGTTCAGATGTCTCAGCTATTGCCCACACAAGAACAAAAAAATTACAGACATAACCATTTTACACAGTTGTAAATCCAAATGAATGTCACTACCATTAGTAAAATCACTCTGGATTTACACTTGTGTGGATTACAAAAAGACTCTGATTTGCTGGTTTTCCTGAGTTCTGCTTCTTGTACTCAGTCAAAAACATAGGTTTGCTGCCAAACTTTCTAAAGAGTGTTTAAAAAATAAAATATGTTTGTGATTTACAAATAAATCACATCTTAGGTAAACTGAGGATTGGATTGAAACAATTTCTAGGTCTGCCTGCTCTACTATGAACCTATTCCACAACAACCATTTGTTTCTACACTAAAATCAAGATGAAATGGTTTAAAACCAGCAGAAAATGAAACTGTTCTGCCTGGCTTCTTTGTACAAACAGCAAACCACGAAGAAGAAAGACTACCAAAAAGGAGATGAAAATGATTTTTTAAATATTTTTCGTTTTAATAATCCAAGGTCATTAAGGCAGATGTGTAGCATAAAGATGCTGTTGTTCTGATATAACTTCTTTAGGCACAACATATGAAAAAGCTTAGTGTCAATTCATTGCATTAGTTATTATTGCTGCTTTGCCAGGAAAAGTGAAGCTACAAAGAAATGTATTTGGGACTTGCAGGTTTCTTTTAAATGCCAGGGCCACACAGGGTTAACTAATTCTGGGAGATACAATAACTATACTTGCTGTCTTAGAACTGAGCTCCTCAAACCAAACAAGGAGGCTCAGAAAAGACTCCTTGGCTCTGAAACACTGCCTCTTTGTGAGCTTGTCTTGTTCTATGTCTAAAAGGAAAGTTAGTTTTTTATCTCCAGCTCCTTCTTCAGCCCCCTGGCTTCTATTTCAATGGTGTCACATTGTGCATTTCCTGAAGGATCTAATGAGTTTTTAGAGCAAGAAAAATACAGGTGTTTGGGGAAGTAACCTGTGGAAGATGTGTAATAATCATGGAACTGGGGCAGTAGTTTCCCTGGAGGTCATGGCTGTTGCAAGACCTGGGAAACAACTAGAATTTTGGGTTTGCTATCCTTCTTAGAGTCTAGGATGTGGAACTTTTCCTGCTGTCACGTAAGTCAGCTCTCTTCTCTTGTCAAAGGTCTGCAGGGGGATGACAAAAATTCACTTGAGTGAACTAGGAGTTACTTGGATATTTTCCAGATAGGAGAGCTGTGTGGAAAGGTGCCAGGGATATCTGGATTCTTGTTTCTGGTTCTGTGTGGCAGAATTTGCTCATGTAATGTGAGACTGGCACCGTGGAACCAAGGTGTCTCGAGCGTTCTGAGGCAAACACTTTATTTACCTCCAATCACTAATCTCCAGAAGAACAGTCACAGAAGGACTAGAGAGTTCAGGCCAACACAAATATAAAAGACAGAAAATATGTTCCTGCTTTCAAAGCTTCACCTCCTGGGGGTTTCTGGATCTGAAAACTGGCAAAATGATCCAATAACAAGGAAAATAATATGAAGAAGGGTATTTAAAGAAAAGAAAACACCAGAAAATTGAATTAGGTGGTTTGGAAAACTAAAAATAACTGTACTATTTTATTTAGGTAGTTATTTTTAAAATGTGGTAAAGAAATGGGTTTTGGTCAACTCTTATTTTTTTTCCCCTTAATTTTTTATTGGTCAAGTAGCAAACCAAAACCTAAACATTTGCTTTGCTATACTCAGGAAATCTGGATTTAATTTTCTTTTCTGCTACAGCCATTTTGTGAGACTTGGGGCAAATCACTTAGCCCATTGTGCTTTAGATTCCAAGTAAAAGCAAAAACATCATTCTGATGTCAAGACATAAAATATTTTAAGATGCTTAGGCGTTACTGCAGTGGGAATAGAGACATTTCTTAGACACCAGACTATTAATGTTTTGGAAGTGGATTCTACTCTGTGTTTGAAATATTACTAAGGGAGTTGGCGTTGAGCTTCTCTAATCAAGGCCGAATTTTGCACAGTAGTAATTTTAAATGACAAGAATCTCATGCAAATTAGTTAATCAATTTGGCCTAATGGATATTTAGACAGTAGGTTTTGGGTCTAAATGTGTTGAATTAGGTTCCAAGACAAGGAATTTGCAGGTGAAGAGCAATGGGTTCAAAGGAAGTGATGGTTTGTGTTTTGAGCAGAGGGTGGAAAATAAATGGTACCAAGTGTGAAACATAACAATTATGATGCTGGTAACACTTTCATAGCTATTTAATTTTAAAGCCCAGAAGTCAGTGCACTTTAGGCATGCATTTGTGTGATCGAGGATTTCATTAGCATAACTTGTCACACTGAAATACATGAAACCGTGTTTTTATCCATATAGAGTCATCCATTTCTTTCACTTCTAGAGAATCTGTTTTATGGTGAAGAAATCACATTGGCTTGTTTTCTCCCCACTATTCAGCCTCCTAAGTACAGTGTCTGCAGCAGTATCACTGCTACATCATCTATTCCCAGAGAGTCAGAGTTTGTAGTATGCATTTTTTCCTGACTGCCATGCTCCATTTTTTCAGTTGGGTCTCATTTTTTCTTCTCCTTTTATGTTCCCTACCAATATACTTTGATTTCCTCCTCCTCCTCCCCATTCTTTTTTTTGTTTGTTTGTTCTTTTGTAATTCCAACTTTGCCCCAGCTGTTAATAAAGAAGGGGAAAAACAAAAACATCCAGGAAAAATGAGAACTGCTGAGCTGTCTCTAAATTTTTGGGTGGTGCAATGGCTGGTCAAGGTCACAGAACAAAGATCTGTCCATAAATAACGTGAAAGTTTTGGTTTGTACTGGCCTCTCCTGAACCCTGTGCTGCTTTGTTTCCATTTCACTTCCATCTGAGTGCCAGTTAGATTGAATACCATGATAATCCGATGAGAATGCACTAAAAATCACACTGTATGAGGATCTGGGGTGCTAAACTTGGCATTGAATCCCACAGTGTCTAAAAAGACTATGAGAAACAGTATGTGACACCAAGAGGTATGGGATTTAAACTGCAAGGCTAGGAACACATGGTTTCTGTCACTGAAAACTGGGAAACAGCTGTGCTTCTGTGTTGTTATGAGGCAGCCCTCTTTCATCTCTTTTGTTTGTAAAATATTTGTCATATATTTTTACTGCAGTTCCAGTCCAATATTCATATCAGGAAAATCATACAATGGAAATCAGCTTTATAGCCACACCATCAAAAACATTTGTCAGCTGATGGTATTTAAAGGGACAGTGATTAACACTGCAGCGGAAGAAGAATTCTTCCCATCACTTGGAGTCTTCAGCTGGGAACAGACTGTGGACCTTGCAAATCTGCTTTTGGACCCCACTCCATGCCTGGGAGTGGGAATCGCTGGGTAACATTGTGATTTGGTCTGTGTGCATGAACAGTTTAAGTCATTACCCTCCCATGAGCTGTTGGGGAACCCTAGAAACCCACACAGAATCAAAGTAGGCTTCTTCAGAAAGCAATTTAGAGCATCAAGGAGAGACTGGTCACTGGAACACCTGCAGGACCTACAGCTTGCCCAGGTAGATCTCCCTTTTCATGCACAGCAGGCATATTCATGGGTTAGGGATCTGTGACTCTTTATGTTCCCATAAGCTTTTGAAAACATTACTTCTATTCTTCAGCATACATAGCAAAACAATTCCAGAACTGGTACCTTGGTTTAGAGTAAAGAGATGTGTAATCTCCTACCTGTTCTGGGGGCATTTCACCAGGTAATGCTTCACTGTTAAAGAAAAGAAAGAAAGAAAATGTGGCTTCACACCAACATAGTTTATGAGTTTCAAATGAGCACTGCAGACAGACCTGTGCTGCTGAGATGGTGGAGTTGTCAGGCTGTTACACTGGGAGAGTCACCATACACTGTACTGTGCTTTAAAATGCAGTCTGACTCGAAGTCATAGCTAGTCTTGGGAGAGGGGAATGTATTAAACTACACCAAAAATCTCCTGTGGAAATGCTGGGCAACACACATTCCAGTGGTCAGCCCAGCCAAAAGACAGCTTGCTAAGGAAAAGCACAGCAGGCCAGTAATTTTACTTTGAAGACTTTTATTTCCCTTGTGGTGCCTGTATTTATTTCCAGAAGCCTGAAATAAACCATTCACCCACAGGAGCCACGGCTGTTCCTAATGTAAGTCAGATTGTGGCCACAGGCATAAAGGGATCCCTTCTGGGATCAGATCAGAGGTCCAGTCCAGCCACCATCCTGTCTCTGACAGCTGTGTGTGTGAGCTGTGTGAATCCTTCTACTTCGTATTCCTTTGAGTCAGTAGTCCTGAGTAATGGCAGCTGCCCCCACTGCAGCCTTTTAGGAGCCAGGGTTATTAAGCTGCTCTTTTGTGGCTTTGTGGCTTCTATGCCTCTCTTAAAGGATAGGCTCTGGCTCTTCTGGTCAACCTACTGCCAATTTATATCTCAGAAGGATGAGAGAGTGCATCCCTGGGTCATGATGTGAAGTTGAATGCAACACAGACATGCCCCTCCCTTCTCGTTCTCTGTTCTTTGAAGGACCATGAAAACCAGACAACAGAGCACTCACATGACTGTGCCCCTCTCTATGGGAAAGCTTTCATATTTGGACTTGGCTGAATTCTCTAAGGGAGCTATCCAGGTCCCAGGAGGTACATTTTGGTCCTAAGGAAATGGGTGCTGAGAGCACCAGGAGCTGGGACTAACACAGCAGCAATGTTTAAGCCAGTGAAGGCAGTGCTTCCATCTACCTGTCAGGCCTTTCTTAAATGTGTAGGAGAACGGTAGGCCCGATCCTTCGGGAGTAAGGGAATGCTCACGCACAGTGCTGACACGTTTTTGAGCATGCAAATATGCAGATATTTGGGTAGTGAAGAAAGGTTTTAGCAGCTCAGAAGAACCTACTTTTTCTCTTTTGTAAATCGTTATTCTATATTGTATACTATTTCAAAATTAACTGGTGTCGGTTCAATGACAATAGACCTTTCCTTCAGGCTGTTTGTATGCTCACAGCAGTAAATTGACAAAACCAAGCAAATTCTAACCCAATGTCTGCTCAAGAAAAACTGGGATACATCAGTCTTGTGCTTGTGGCTTCAGGGTGACTCACCATGACCAACATACTTAAGTGTGGGTACTCCCTTGGCACAAAACCTTTGTCATCACTTAACAGGGTAGGAAGAATAACATCGATCTTGCTCTTTCCTCTTGGCAAGCAGAGTTGTTGGGTTTAGTTAGAATCAGAGTTACTCTGCTAAATGCACTACCAGGAAGATGGAGCCACAGCCTGAAATGTGTTTGTGGTCAAGCAAGGGCTTCTCTATACATCTATTTCTGGCTTACATGTCTTCTCACTTGTGTATTTGAGTCACCCATTCCTTCGTGGGATCTGTGCAGGCTGCAGAGGCAGCAAAGTCATGATTCTCTCCTGTCATTAACACAGCAAGTCACTAACCAAACTCCTTCTCAGAGCTCCTATTCAGAGGTGATCCTTACACTCTGCTCTGACATGGTGGCTGCTAAGTGTGCTGGTATCTCATCCTTGCAGCTTGTGTGAGGTCTCCAAACAAACCACTTTTGAACTAAAATGAAAGTAGAGCCTGTACTGGTAACGCCACAGATCTGAAATAGCACTTCTGTTTACAACAACACTGCTTTGATGCAGCCTCTCTGAGAAACCCTCTCTGAGGCAAAGAATGAAACAGAAACCCTCTCTGAGGCAAAGAATGAAACAGGAACCCTTGATCTTGAAATATTATTATGAAAACAGATTTGAATGTTGAAATGATGCTTTAGTTTCAGAAAATATTGCAAGTGAGAGAGTGATAATAAAACCCCTCAAATTCCCAAGAATATTGACAGCTACTCAAGAAAGGAGAATAAAATAGAACAGAGTTCAGATTGCTTTGAAATCCCTCTACATATTTGGAGAAACGTGACTCATGCAAAATTTTAGCTTCTGGTCAGAATGCAACTTAATGATTGGTCTCCTCTGAAGGAAGTTCCAACTACCTTCAACTTATGTTTGTGCAAAGGTAAAAGATTTTTGAAAAGTCCAAAGCAAATTTAAAGATTTATTTCCTCCCTATTTAAAGGGAAGAAAATGCCTTTGTTCTAATCTGGCTGGCAGAATTTTTTTCTTCCTACCAATTTTATTTAAAATTACAGTCAAGGTAAGGAAATATTTATTTTTCCTGCTTTCTCTGCATTCTCTTCTCCCCTGCCCCTGCCCCCCTTTTTGGCAAGGGCTTTACAGTCATCAAGAATGGCATTTCACTCACCTGTGGATCTCTTCTTGTTCAGAAGTGACTGACAGAGAATGACAAGTGTAAAAAGGAGGACACTGATGATTCCTAAGGAGCACACGAACACTGCATATACGTACAGATCTGAAACCCAAGCACAGATGATGGTCAGTGTTGCAGCTGATGCTTCATGATGATAGGACAGAAAAAAGTTACATCTACAAGATCTAAACAGACTCAGGTCCAACAGATTTACGGTAACAGTTCAGAAGTAGTTTAACCCTGCTCAGTTTGAAATTTGGTTACATCTGCATAAATGCAAATAGGCATAGCTGCACTTATGAGTTTTGACTTTCAGGTGCAAACAAAGGACTGGTTTGGGCTTTGGGGTTTTTGAGCAACAACTGAAAACCCAAAAGGACTTCAGCTGAGTTATTTCCCAGCTCAAACAGCTGTACTTTTCTTTTTTTTTTTTTTTTTTGTAACANTAACAAAAGGAAAAAACAAACACACAAACAATGAAACAAGAAAAGTGGCAGTGCGGAGAGTGCTGAGTGGCTGGGGGAAAAGGAAGAAAGCCTGCAATTGCTTCTTCTGCTGGCAGCACTGGCTTGAAATTTTTGTATGATTTTTTTTTCAAACTACAGCCTTAATCTCCCTTCATGGCTTTTATTCAGGTGTTGTAACATATTTCCAGTGGTTATTTTCTTTGGCCATAACAGATATATGAGAAACTGAAGCTGGACTCTTCCATTCTCTTTTGTCCAGTACCACTTGTACTTTGTGGGATGATTTCTCAGGCAAGGCTGGGTTTGCACAGGAACTAACAAAATTGGTCCTGATTTGGGGCACTTTAGTTGTCCTATCCATTGTACTAAACTAACATCATGGATAAAAACAGTAGCAGTTAGATGTGTCTTTACCTTCAAAAAACTTCCAAGCTTCATGGTTTTTCTTCAAAGTGGGATGATCAGAAGATTTTGATGATATCACTGAAAAAAAACCAAAGAAGACATGACAAAAACTGAAAAATGTTTGGCATAAAAAGTTTGAACCTCTTGAGGTAAATGTACTCTGCCTTAGACTTCAGTGCCCCAAGATCTTGCTTTGTCTAATTGTGTTTCGATGAAACAGTTCAGCTGCACAGAACTGTCCTCTCTGTTCCAGGAGGATGGATGACTGTCAAAATCATAACAGCTGTACAGCCTAGAACCAGAATCCAAATCGACTGCTGAAACATTGTTCAAAACCCTCTCTGCTCTCCTCAGCCAGATTGTTTGTGCATGCTGATATTTTTTATGACATCAGATTAGATGGTGTCACTTATGCCAATTCCATCATTTTTCTTCCTCTTGCAATCACGGCAATGAAATGGGAGTCTGCTAATGTCCTCCAGATTGTCAGTGAGGTCTGAACCTCCAAGACAGCTTCATGTGGCAAATCATTAGAGAACAAGTATCTTACTGGCAAGGGAATTCATTAAGGAGTGCCCTGCAGGGATGTGAAGTGTGGGCTAGATCAATGGATATACAACTTTCAGGACTGATGAAATCTTCTCTTCAGTTGCGATGGGAAACTCATCCTGAATATTTTAATCAATTTCTCATTTCTACATGAAAGCATCACATGTAGATTTTTGGAAAGTATTTCAGGATAACTTCCCTGAAAAAAGGGCTTTTGTTCATTTTGGGAAAAAAATAATCTTGCATTCCTGTATCTTGCAACATTTTTACTGTTAGACAATGCCACATGCAACTAATATTTAGGAACTCAGACTTTCTTCTATGGGAAGTTCTGATAAATAAGCTTCCCAACAAGACAGATTGTTGTGATCATCTATTTGTTTTTGTTGTCCATGCCAGTAGGATTACAGTTGGACTGCCTAATTTTCTATGTTTGTCCTCCTACAAGTAGTCTCTTCTCTTGGATTGTAAACCATTTGGAACATGTATTGCTCTTCCTAAGAGACATGCAGTATCATGAGGGATTGCCTGATTGTAAATGATGGTTTTGGGATGCTGAATACTGTTCTGAGAAAAATAATGATTATTTTGAGTTTTCTGATAGGAAGGGAATAGAAGAACCATTTTTCTGAATTTTTCTTTTTTTTTTTGGTCTCTGATAAACTAGTGTTTTGGTGTATTCTCTACTATAATTAACTTGGTTTTAGGCTGACATTGATGACACAAGCCCAGGAAAGGAGAAGATGCCTTTAGTGAGAATATGGGGGAAGGGGAAAAGGTTGCCCTTATCTTAGAAGACATTGCGTGGCTGGATTAGGAGACACTTCTTGGCAACATTGGCACAAGGATTTCTCTTGGTTTTTCTAACAAGATTTAACAGTAGCCTTTTTATAAATGCTATCTGATGTCTTGTATTCACAACACTGAAATGGGCAAACTGCAACAGTTCAAATTTCAGGTGAACCTTCTGAAAACACTACAGAGTTGCTGTAGTTGACATGAGTGCAGCAATAGAAAACTGTAAGGACTCCATCTCCACAACAAGGCTTCTTTTCCAAAGAAATGTATTTTGCCCCTAAAGTAGAAGCCAGATATGCAGCTAAAATTTAACTGTCATCATTACATAGTAAGGAATTGTAGCCTGTAACTCAATTGTTTTTAAGTGCAATATGTGTATTTGTACAAATTTATGTGTTGCAACAAAATGTATTTGCAACTTCTTAATGGCCTATGCAAACTTACATGAGCAAACTTGCTAGCAAATAACAAAATCTGAATATAAATTAATAGCAGTAGATACCACAGATCCAGCTGTCAACTTGCTTAAAGAGCAAGTTACATTTTGAAGAAGCAGAATTATCCTTTTCTTTTCTCCCTGGAAATCTGTGTCTTGCACAGTAACCTCCTCTTCCTGTGTGAATAATTTTTTTTAAAAAAGGGACTGTTCTATTTCTGCCTCTGCTTGATGTGCAAAGTTTTAAGAAATCTGCCTGGTGCTTTAGCATAGAGATACTACTTTGAATTTGGGCACAACTGCAGACACATTACTGGAACAAAATGTTAGGCAACACAGCACCTGTGATGTGGTGGAACACTGCTACCTTATTTGATAAAGCACAAGCAGTACAACTTAAGTATCCAAATGCTTCAGGCAATTTGTATTGCTCCTTTTGCTGCATCCTGGGTCTAACTGTAATGTAAGTAAATCCCTTTGCAATAAAAAGTGTAACTGATCATGACATAAAATACAAAATGTGTTTGGAATAAAATTTCCTTGAAAAGCCCAAGTGTTACTATTGGGAAAACTGGAAACTTTATCAGTACTGGGAAAAGAGTTACCTTCCCTCTCAAGCACAGCAAGAACCATACACTCAGGGTGCATTAGCCAAATGCTAGCAAAAGTGGTCCTTTCTTTCCAGTCAGGAGGCTTTCAGTGGTAAAACAGTGGCTATGACATTTAAAGATATGCAATATTTCAGATATCTTTTGGTATCTTTAATCTGGATTTAGAGTTAGAATAAATATGCTTTTAAGTGGCCAGGGTGGTTGTGGTGTTTAGCTCAGAACCTCACTGGGTGTCTACAAGTCTCTACAGGCTGGCCAGCCTTCCTCCCTTGTCTCAGGTTTCCTGCTCTGCTTTAGGTCATTTGAAGTGGAGAACAGCAATACAGCTGAGCAGACATTGTGAAAATGATGAAGTCATGAGGTCTCAAATCCCTATTTTGATTATGTATTCATGACTCATACTAGAAATCTGGGGAAAAATATTATTTAAGGACTTGGACTGAAAAATTATGGATTTCCTTCTTCTCAATAACTTCATTGATCTGAACTCCATAATTTAGCTATGAAAAGCAATGAGAGGTTTCAGTGTTATAATTAGCAATAGCCTGAGAAGCTATGAAAGATGTGGAGTGTCTGTGAGGAGGGGTATAACAGGTGGCATGACAATATTTTATATTGCTTTTTCTTCTGCTGCCACTTACTTGGAACATTCCATTCCCTCTCCAAGAACTCCTGACAAATCCATATGTTTCACTACAGGCATTTAGGAACTTACATCATTCAGTGAATGAGACAACATTCTACACTGCTTTCTGGCATTATCTTTAGAGTTGTCCCTGTGAGAAATCAACTTTTCTGTTTATAAAGACACAAGCAGAGGGGTAGTTTGCCAGCTGGCACTGATGGCACAGCTACTAAGCAAAACCACCTCTTCAAAGGAGTCTGTTCTCAAAATCCAACTTCACCCATCTCTGAAAGTGTGGGTGTGGTGGCTTAAGATTTGAGCTAATCCATCCCAAAGAGATGGCTTGTTTTCAGCTTGGTTCACGTCTGCCACTTGTTGCTGGTCATTTTATCCAAAGTTCAATATCAGCAGGCTGGCCATTGCTTTTCTAGCTCTGCTTTCTGGCTGCAAGTGGTATAAACAATAGTACTGAAGTGATGGTAAAAGTGCTACTTACCAACTGCCACTAGACTAGAACTCTAAGCAAGGGAAACACCAAGAGAGAGGCAAAACCTAAGTTGAGTATTAGGTTTTCTTCTCCTATCCACAGATTACACTTAAAAATAATCTAAGTTCAAATGTCTTATGGATGAACTTAAAAGAAAAAAAAAAGGGATCACAGGACAAGAAGAAATTATAGACTTGCAATCAATAATCTCTCACCTCTTATTTCAGTAGCTGCTGTACCATTTGACCATGCTGTCCACTTATTTCTGTGTTTTCCGATTTCCTGTACTTTACATATATAATGTCCTTGATCTGTTTGCTGGAGGCTTAAAATAAGAAATTTATACATAGTTCCATGTTTCTCTTTAAGAAGATGAAGTCTTTGCTTGTGAAAATGATGAGTGTAATTTCCATAATATTGGACAGACCCAAACTTTGTCATTTTGATCATCAGATGCTCCTGGGTAGGTGATGCAGCAAAGACCCACCGCACAGCCAGCAAATTGTCTGTCTTTCTCTTCTGAGAAATGTGGCAGTAAAGGGTAGCATTATCCCCCTCGGAGTACTGCACTGTTGGTCCAGGAGAGACCGTCACATTTAAGGCCTCACAAACACCTGTAAAGGAAAGAAAAGATGGTGAGAATCCCCCATACTGGCACAACAGCACTGTAATCTGTCCCAGCACGCAAGCCCACAGCAGGTAAACTGATGATATCTGTTTAGTGTGCAGTAATTTAATGACCTTGTAGAACCTGACATCATCTGCCTCTCTGTGAATGTTAAGGATGGCTTGAGGCTCTCCTTCAGTCATTTTTGTGTCACTAATCAATAACCTAGAGATGACATGGAGACCTTGCTACTGTCACAGGACCAACTTCACATAATCTTTTATCAGTCTTTTAACAGTTTTGGAAAGTTGTTCCGTGACCAGCTCTTCCAACAGCTTGTGTCCTTCTTAGGACTTCCAGGCTAAATGGTTTCAATAGGCAGTTTATGCTCATTTGTTCCTGTGCCAGCTTTAAGCTTAAAATAGCATTTTCTTCTCTAGAGCTTGCTTCCTGATTCCATATACAAAACAATTATCTGGCTTCAGCCTTTGCTTTGTTGAGCTAAAGAAGGCAAGCTCTGTTAGTCTCCTCTAGTAAAGTAGTGTCCTTCCTATTCACCCTAGCAGCCCTTCTCTGCATTGGTTACAGTTTAAATTTTGGGGTTGACTGTAATTAATTACTTTTTAATGTAATTGACTGCAGTTATAGGCAGTGTCTGGAAGGAAGATCTCCAATGTCCTGTGGAATACTCACAGTACTTCTCAGATTTGACTGGGCTATACCTTGCCTGGTATATCCCAGAATAATCTTTTTGATGATACTTTCATATGGGATTATATGTCAGGTTATGAATAAACAGCATACTTGGGTGTTTTCCATTCTTTGTCATTTGCGGTTCAGTTACCAGTGTATCAAAGAAATTCTTACTAATCCCCAAATATGTGACTTTGCTGGACTAACTTCTGCTCCACTTCTGTTACCCCATCCTCAGTTTTTCCTATGTGCTGTCCTCATCTTATGCTGATTTGATAAGGTCACAATTTCTATGTGCATGCTTCTGTCTACTTCTTTTAGACATCATTTGTGCAGACCTTACATCATACTGTTCCCTAGATTATCACTGGAAGACCACTGAATTCTCTATATCCTGCAGTTCCCCATGTCCTCTGTTTTAAGTAATGTTCTCCCTGTCATAATCAAATGGTCATTTCAAACCTGGGTTAAATCCATCAGCCTAGTTTTTCTGACTAGAAATTCAAGTTAATCTGACATTATTTGCATGGCAAAATATGACATGAGATCATATCGGGACAAATTATTATTCCAGTGTTCCATTAATTTCTGATTCTTGTCTTTTATGTTCTTCATCCTAAACCATCACTTAGACCAGTTCTTTGTCTCTCTGCTTTACTTCTAATAATAGCCACTACAGGTGAAGGCTGAAAAACATGTCCATAGAGTGTTCATAAGAGGAAGATTTCCCTTTCCTGACCTAACTGATTTATACTGGACCGATTTTCTGAGGCATGGGAATCAACATTCATTTTATTTCCTTCCTAATGCCCATTAAGAATGTCCTGATTAGTCATATCAGAGAGTGATCTATTTTTGACCAATGGTGTATTGTGGCAATGTGTTCCCTAAATGACTTGTGATGTGTAATCTACCGGTCTGAGGGCATCCACCAGAGAGAGAACCATATTCCAGCAGCGAGCAAGCACTCCCTGCAATGCACTCTGCAAAGCATGAAATGTCCTCTAACTCTGAACTTCCTGTTATGTGAATACTCTACTGTACTCAAATACTAATGAGAATTGCAACTCTGGGAGAATGATATTTTTCATTTCTGGACACTTTTCTAGCACATCAGCAAGGAGCATTTTAACAAAGGGGATGAGCGTTTTGGCAGAGACTACTGTCTGACATCAGCTCCTGAAACACAAACATATATTTATCTTCAAAATAACCAAGTAAAGTATTTCCATTCTATTTCTGAAGGAGTTTTGGAGACAGAGACACTGGTTTTATGGTCCCAGTGAAGCAGTGAAATGAAGCAGTGAATTATATCACCTTACTTACAGTAAATCCACTAAATTAAAGAAGTTGCATTGCAACTGTTTGAGAAGAATTCTGAAAATTAATAGTATTATAATTATTTTTGCCACTTCAGTCAAAATCTCTACTGAATGGCATGTTTATTCCAAGTAGACATTATTTTTTTGTTATGAAGGAGAAAATATTTTGTATAAAGAACAGTTTGGTTTTTAAAAAAAATTCTTGAAGAAACTACAGCTAAGCATGGATGAGGTTATCGATAAAATTATTCGTGCATTATGTTTGTGTCTTCAAGTCACGTAAATGCCAAAGAAAGAGATTATTTTGGATTGTAGAAAGCATAAAAGTAGAACAGGATGTTGAAATTTAAAACTAAGGCTGAATCCCACCAAAAGCTTTCCAGGCATGAAACTTCAGTTTTTACTCTCTGGACTTAGCGGCCTTGGTGCTTTACCAGCAGAAGGGAAGCCAGTAAATGGCTGTCTCTGCCATCAAAATAAAATTGAAGGTTGAAGAAAATTGAATTAAATTTGAAGGTTGTGCTGCTTAGTAAATAAGGAATTACTCTGAAATTTTCAACACTTTTTGGGGTCCTCAAACATGCTTAGGCAATGAATGTTTAATAAATCATTTATAAAATTATGGTTTGGGTAAATGAAAAACACAGACCTTTTTTCTACTGAAATTATGAACATGTCATGAAAACTGTAAAGAAAAACAATGATGTCATTTTCCTGACATGTGAATTTCTTTTTTGAAAAAGCTGGCTAGGATTAATTGTGAAACAGAGTCCCAAAATAAAAGGCAAAAATTAAAAAAATCATTGCTTAATTCCAAACTAGGCAGAACATAGTGCCAAGAAGTACCCAAGAGAAAATACAGAGAAGTCAGATATGGTGATGATGGAAGCCTCTGTGAGAAGATAAAGCAGCATTGTACATGGAAATTCAGATCCTTTTCTAGCTGTTTACACTCATACAAACGTTGGTGTTTTACACCTAAGGCTCCTACTTTTCCTCTGGGGACATGCCTTTTTATAGGCACATACCAAATTTTGCATCCTTCCTGTTTCTGATCAGTGGGAACCTATCTCCTCATCTTTCTTCTGTGGCTCCCATTGGTGCAGCTGCACAAGTACAGCCATGGGTAGAGTTTTGGAAATCTCATGCTGCTTTTATCATGGTATCAGCTCATGTTAAAGAGGGTTGGGTAATGCTTTATATAAAGCAGAAAAACAGTATCCATTTGACTTTATCCTCCTACTGCCATTGGAGGAAGTACAGTGGATTTTGAAGGAAAGAATTCATTCACCTCCTATGTGGAAAGGAAAACCCTCATTCAAGGCCCTCAAACACTAGTGGACATGTTCCTCCTGTCTTTAGCAGGCACTGGTCAGCCCCAACATGAGGTTTACCCTTGTAATGGGCTCCTTGCCAAGAGCAGGAGACTTCACAACTTAAGAGCAGGCTTCTGTGCCAACCTAGCACTGAATTTCTAGACTTAAGATTGCTGTTCCAAGTGAGGAATCTGTTTATCTTCTTCTGCCTTCCCAGTATAGTACGATGTAGCCGTTCAGGTGGAGCTCACCACAAGAGTTTCAGTCTCATTTCTGCTTGGAAAGGGAAATTATTTATAGACAGGGGGAGGAGAGAGAGTCAGAGACCTGGTGATTTCTTTGCAGTGTGCTTAACCATCAAACTTCTCTCCTTTTTGCAATGAGCTTGCTTAGTTGCTCCCATCCCAACATTTTAGCTGTTTGCTTCTCTGGTATGTTCCACCAGCATGTCTCAGTAGCCTGTGAGGACTCAGGAAAGGTGACTGCTGCTTAAGCTCTGTTATAAAAATCCCACTTTGAAAACAGTCCACTTCTGCTTACACCAGTTCAAGCCCAAGAATTAGCTAGATCTCGACCTTGCTCTCTGCCACATTACACAGCAAAACACTTTAACAGCACTGTCAGGAGCAGCAGACTATACTTTTAGCACTCAGAAACTTGTTTATGCCAGGGCCTCTCCCCTCTCTCTGTGCTAGAACTGTGCCAAAGGACTTACAGGGGCCACTGGCTCCTTACAGGTGGTGAGCAGTTTCAGCATGGCTGTGGTTTTGTGGGAGAACCCCAGTTACTTCAGTTGAGATAGGAGTGGAGTTGTTCTCGTGCACAACTGCCCCCAGTCCAGGTTTTGTGCTGTATACACGCCTCTCTTCCTTCCTCCATGGAGACGGCGGGCAGAGTCTAGACCCCAACCTCCAGTGCTGCAAGTGCTGATAGCTGGGGGACTGGAGGGGCATGCGACTAGGGTGGCTACCTTCTGATCTCAGCTTTGCATGACCAGAAGCATATGGGATGGCTTTTATCTGTGTTGTAGTTTGTTCAGTGAAGCTATGCTACTGTCAAAGCCTGCTTTAGTTTGATTTCTTTACAATTAAAAAGAGCAGATGAGCCAGGAAGAAGCAAAGCTCTTTGTTTAAATGAAAAATGATTAGGAGCTGGCTACCAAGAGCACCAAAAACCAGCCAGCTGTTTTCAGTTGAACAGATCTGTCTGCAAGTTTCACAAGTCAGAGGCTCCCCCTCAGAGAAAGCTTCTGCATTGACTAAAGATGGACTTGGACCAAACCTCTGCCTCCACCATCTCCTGCCCTTCTGCAGTGGAGCTCAAATTCAACTCTTTCATTACCCTTGAACGAGCAAGGCTTCCCCGCCCCTCTAAGCTCACTGCACCTGGAAGTTCAGATCCAGACTCTGTCTGTTCTGCATCTTCAGGACACACAACGCTGTCAAATATACCTTTGTTTTTGGAGGCATAAAGGTCTTAAAGGGAAGACGCTTTTTACAAGTGACCTACAGGTTCCATTTCCACCTGATGCCAACGGGATCAGGGCACCTGTGGAAAAAACAACGCCAAATCTCCCTTTGCTTCGGCTTTGCCTGGCATAGAAGACGGCCGAGGACCCATTTCCATGAACTTGCATGCAAAAAGGACTTTCTTTTCTAAAAGGGATCCGATCGCTCCGAAGAAGCGCTGCTGCCGGGAGCCCGGGGAAGCAGCGGCGGAGCGGGGTAGGGACCGGGCGGGCGGAGCGGCTCCCAGCGGCTCCCAGCTCTCGCCC